>OY992881.1:58030860-58083360 GCA_963921405.1 Cepaea hortensis
AAATCGCCATAACTACAAACCCACCATTTAAGGAGTTGCGGTGGAGATGCGGGACACCCACATGAATGACACAAGTTGAAAACATCTAGCTTCAAGACTAGATTGCAATACTGAAGGATCAAGTCAACAAACTTCCGTAAACAGAGAGGCCAACCAAATTAAAACACCGCCAGAAACGCTAGCTTTCTGATAGAAATTAAATAAATATAGCGCAGCACCTAGCAAAAGGTTGCACACATAAAGAACGAGGAAATGTTAACAGCCAAACTATCCGAAAGAGAAAAGATAAAGAACGAGAGGGAGATAAACAATAAATCAGCCAGCATAAGCCACGCCATAATCCACAGAAAAACCTCAAGCTGTAACCAACGGTCCATTTCAAGTTGGATTCAGAGACTGTAATTGCTGCTGTTTAAACTTCTTTAATGTTTTCTGCTGTCTTTTATTCCCTAATGAAATTTGTCCCTCCCTAACTCATTTGAAGCCGTCTTATCGTTTGCCGTGTCCCGCAGCTGCATCAATCTCGTCCCCACATTCTTCACCAGTCTTTTTTTTTTTAATCTTCAAGTATTGTATGTGTCCCTCAATTGCCTTCGTAATATGTCTTCCAGAAAAAAGAACTGGTTTGTTATAAAATGTTCTCTGATTGTGTGTCTTTTCTGGTAGCTGTTGTGTCCTCCTTTACAGTGTCGTCCCTGGAGTGAAGAGAGTCGACACCCACATTATAATATTTTTTTTCCTCTCAATATTCTGGAGAATCCACCAGCTTCCGTCCAACACACTCCATCAGCCTATGGACACCTTTTCCTATCACTCTCTCACTGTCGTACTATGCCCCCTTCTCATACTTCGCCAACGCAACATACTCAACAACTCTTGCTTCTAAAAATTAATAAAGATTAATTTATTAAAAGAAAAGTGTAACGTATATGAGACGTGTATGTGAAGAAAATGTGTGACGTGTTCTAAAAAGTGTGTAGAATCGGACTCTCAGACAACAACCCAGTCAGCTGATCCCAGCAAGGATAGACCACAGCACATTACGTCAGAACATGTACTTCTCACCCAGTGCCGAAACCATCTTGCCGGATACTGATTTGCCTCTGTAGACCTCTGGTAATCCCATTTCATGATCTTCCGAAATAGACACCGGTGGTATTAACAGTTAATCATGGACCGGTTGCACCCTACACCATCTCCGTTCTTATCGTTCCAAAAAAAAAAAATATGCACAAGTCCTTTGTAGTGTGTACACAGTTATTAATGTTAATAGTCAATGTACTTGATCCTCACTCGTGTCTATCTAGCCTCAAGTATCATGTCTTATGTTCTATTACACGAGATTATATCACACTAGGTAACTGTTATAATTAATGTTCTCGGTTAGTTACTACGGTCTGATGCTGTGTGGTGCATCAACAATCATCACCCGTCTTTGGTGAATCATCTTCCTTCTAGCTTTAGTTACGTTCTGTACGAAACTTTATTGACTGTTCCACTGGTGTTCTTCCGAATGGGATTTGAACCTTTCCTAAAAACTTGTTGAGTTTCCTCGGATCTGGTAAGGAACCTTAAATGGCACTACTGCAGTCCTATCAATCATATCTACATCAGCCATTATAGGCACGTGTAAAATTAAGTCACTAATTAACACACGGTAGATATTATTTCCACTAAGCACTGCAGTGCCATTGCACTCCGACTAGAGCCACATTTTCAAGTCCACCTAGGGTTTATATGGGAAACTACCAAAGTTGGCCACGTGACGTTATCCTTTATGCCCCCACACAGGTGGCATATTGGGCACCCTCCCTTGTCAGGGATCCATCCTCCCTGGCTCCATTAATGTTAGATTTGTCATCACTGGTTTTGACATTCAAAACAATCTAGAGAGTTACTGTACAGTTCCAACAAAGGGTTTCGATACCAAGCTGCCAATCATGGTTTTCCAAACAACCTACATTGTGCACGTGACGTTGTTGAGGTCCTGCAGGTGTTCCACTATTTCCAATAACAAGCCCTCAACTTTCTGTCATGTGGTGACAATCAAATCCGCCATTCCATTTGATGTCGGGAAATACCAAATGACAATCTGACCGTTTTCTCCCTAGTCGGGCACTTCCGACCTGTTGATAAACTGTCAATCTTCTGTTCAGTGGTGACAATCCCAGCCGCCATTTCGCCTGATGTCCGGAACTATAGATGACAGACGGAACTATTCCATATCCTGAGCGGGCAAGGCTATGTGATTTTATTTGTTTATGAACTGCCAACGCGGTGTATCTATTCCTTCTCACTCACCACCAAATGTGTATATGTGCTGCCCCGATGTAACCCGTGCAGCTGTGTTTACTCTGTTCGTACGACTGTTGTGGCCTAGAAAATATACGCCAAGCAAACTTCTGTATTTTCATTATCTGGTTAACTCATGGCGATCTCGTGACATCTCTTAAGAGAGTAGTCCATCTCAATCTTCTCCACCATGAGTTCAATCCAGATGATTCAATCCTCTTCTTCAGGAGCTGGGTGTCTTGACAAGAAGTCCGCTCCAACATTTTCCTTCCCAGGAATGTACTCCACTGTGAAATTATAGGGTTGAAGTAACAACGACCACCGATTCAAACGGGCGTTGAGCTTCTGAGAAGTAGCCAGGAACATCAGGGGTTGATGATCAGACTGGACTCGAAACTTAACTCCATACAAATATTGCTGGAATTTTTGCACTGCCCATACGAGAGACAAGCACACTCTCGACAGTTGAATAATTCCTCTCCGCCTGTAGAAGTTTCTTACTTGCTTATGCCACAGGTTTCAAAACCGAAGCATCGTCCTTTCCTTCCTGTAACAAAGCGGCTCCAATTCCAATCGCACTCGCATCTGTTCTCAACACAAATTGTTTGGAAAGGTCAGGGAGCTGTAATACAGGTTTGCTGACCAAGGCCTCCTTTAACTGACTATAGGCATTCTCACATTCTGGTGTCCAAATGATTTGGTCCGGGAATCCCTTTTTCAAGGTTTCCGTCAACGGAGCTCCCAGTTCAGTGAAATGTGGGATAAATTTGTGGTAGAACCCACACAACGAGAGAAAAGATCGCACATCCTTCTTCGTTTTTGGCCTTGGTGCATTTCTGATTTTCTCCAGGTTCTTCTCTTCTGGGACAATGTGTCCTGGAGTGATGGTGTGACCTAGAAATTCCAGAGTCTGGTAACCAATCATGCACTTGGTTGGACGAGCAGTAAGCCCTGCTTCCTTGAGTCTATTAAACACTCTCTCCAAGGATTGTAAGTGGTCATCCAAGCTGTCACTGGAAATCAGAATATCATCCATGAATGAGATGATGGACGGATCCTGTAACGGATCTAGTAAAGTCCTCATCATGCGTGTAAACACACTAGGTGCATTGCTGAGTCCAAAGGGCATGACCTTGAATTCGTAGTGTCCACTGGGTGTACTGAAAGCCAACAGTGGTCGAATCTCCGGTTTGACTGGTATCTGATAGTACCCCCGACTCAGATCCACCTTTGAAAAGTACCGAGCCTTATGGAGCCTAGCGAATAACTGAGTTGGATTCGGCAAAGGTTCCACCTGAAATTGTGTGTGACTGTTCAGAAGTCGGTAGTCTATACACAACCGGTGTTCTCCACTTGGTTTGCGTAACAAAACTACCCCTGCATTGTATGGGGATGTGGATGGTGCAATCACGTCATCCTCCAGCAGTTTTTGTATTTCCTCCTCCAGGGCCTTTTCTTTAGAGAATGGCACTGGGCAAACCTTTTAGCGAACAGGCTCCTGTGTGGTCAAAGCCATCTCGAACTCAACCAACCTCGTTCGTCCTGGTTTATCAGCCAGTATCTCCTTATGAGACTTGAGAACCTGGGTTATCCTTTCCCTCTCCTGGGAGGTCAGATCAGGGTTCACATGCACATCCCTATAGGTTTCCTGGTGTTCCAAGGGATATTCCCTGCCCTCGCTGGTTCCCACTTCTGTCTCCACTGCAACTGCCATTGCCATGAGGTGAGCTGCCGTGTCTCCGGGTCTCTCTTCGTATTTCCGCAAGAGATTGATATGGAAAATCTTCGACTTTCCCCGGATCCGGATTTGATAGTTGGTTCTGGATATCACTCTTTCCACGGGAAATGGTCCTTGCCAACCTATCTCCAGTTTGTTGTTTCCCGTTGGGAGTAGCAACAAGACTTTATCTCCCACCTCTAGAGATCTTTCTTTAGACCTACGGTTGTAGTAAGCCGTATGTCTTTTCCTGGCCTTTTTCAAGTTTTGATTTGCCAGAGTCCATCCCTTGTGGAGTTTTCCTTTCAGTTCCTCCACGTATTTATAGGATGAGATCACTTCTTCTGACGTCCCCTCTTCAGTCCAACTCCTCAACATGGCTTCCAACGGTCCTTTGATTGGACGACCAAACAGCAACGTAGCGGGTGGTAGTCCTGTTGAGCCATGAGGAACTTCCCGATAGGCAAAGAGTGCTGCTGGGATATATTCATCCCACCTATCAGGTTTTTCCTGCGCTAGTTTCCTGAGCATTGTCATCAACGTGCCGTTGAAACGCTCTACTTGTCCATTGGCTTGAGGGTGGTAAGGGCTGGTATGTATGTGGTTAGAGTGAAACACCCTAAATACCTCCTCCATGAGTTTTCCACAAAACTGAGATCCATTGTCCGTCAGAATTTGATCCGGAAAGCCTAATCTAGTAAAGGCCTCCATCAGTGCGTCCGCCACTCGTTTCGAGTCAATCGTGGTCAACGGTATGGCTTCACCCCACATTGTACAGCAATCCACCATTGTGAGTATATACATGTTCCTCTTCCTAGTCCTGGGAAGTGGACCCACGATATGGATGGCTACCCTCTCGAAAGGAGAGTTCATGATGGGCATCTCACCCAACACCACCGGTGCTGTCCAGTGTTTCGGTGCCACCCTCTGGCACTCAGGGCATGACTTCACATACCGACGCACATCATCTGTCATTCCCTGCCAATAGTAGTGGCAGGAAATCCGCTGCATGGTGGCGGCAATACCCATGTGTCCACTAAAGGAGATGGTATGCCCCATATGAAGAATCTGGGACCGGTGAGCTTTCGGGACGACTAACTGACCGTATAGATTGTCTCCCCTTCCTGCTCTCCTGTAGAGTATCCTATTCTTCATGTAGTACTGCCCCCGTCCTGGTGGATCAGCACTTTTCTGCAGCTTTTTGTAGCAAGGACGTAAAGTATCATCCTCACTCTGGGCAGTTCGTAGCTCCCCCGGCATTGGGTTAGTCACAATTGCGTCTGCCTCTTCCGTTTTCGTCTGAGAGCGAGTCTGCATTGCTCCCATATGGATTGGCTCCCTGGGCATTCCCAGAAAGACATACCGGAAACCTAGGATGACTGGAAAAATGGGATCGGTCAATACAGCGGCCTTGATGGTGCCGGTGACGTACCTTGACCGAATCTCCACATTAGCAATAGGCAACTTCATGACTACAGCACTCTTCTGTGCAGGCTGTATATCCAATGTCTCACCTGTGAATTGTTCTGGATGTACCAGATCCGCAGAAATCACGGCCTCCCCGTCCAGTCCTGTGTCGTATAAACACTCCACTTGACGACCGTTAACCTCTACCAATTCCACTACAGGTGGTTTTTCCTGGTCTGGAGTCTCTTCCTCGGCCTCGACCTGTTCGGTGGGCTCCACCTTAGGTTTCCCATGGCACCCGACGAATTGAGTGTCTCCTGACTCTCCTCTGCAGTCAATAGCATTGTGCGTATTCGACTGGCATTGGTTGCACCATTTCCCTGTCCTAGATTTTCTATTGCCAGACTTGAGTGAGCTCTCCTGGTGGCGAGCTTCCTTGTTGACCTTGGCATTTTCCGTGACAACCTCCTTGGAAGTCACTTGACATGCTGCGAAGTGAGGGTTCTTAGCCTTCGATTTGCAGTCCCTCGTATTGTGAGAGGGTGACTTACAAATTGAACACCACTTCTCCGACCACGGTCGTTTAGGTGTAGAGCTTGAAGTGCTCTTGCTTCCCTCCTTCTTCTTCTCTGAACTATCCTCTGATTTTTGCACATAAGGTTCCCACTTTTTGGTTCCTGAGTTTTTGGCTTTCTTCTTGTCATGTTTCTCTTGACTTTTGGAGTTGGTGGAAAGGTTTTCCCCTGCCTCCCCATGTACCTCGACGAACCGTTCTGCTAATTTAGTCTCGAGGTCAATACGTTCCGCTCCTTGTTCTCCCAGGAACGTCCTGAGAGGTTTAGACATTTGCTTCTTCAGCTGGTCGACCACCATGAGCTCTTCCAGACTCTCATAGTCATGTGCGAACCCAGCCAAATCCATCCACTTATGAAGATAAGATTTAAGACGCAAACTGTAGGCGGCAAACAACTCTCCTGGTTCTCGTTTCGCTGCTCGAAATTTTTTCCGGTAGGTATGTGACGTAACCTCGAATCGTTTCAACAGAGCCGTCTTTAACTCGTCATAATTGTTCTCATGTCCTGGTAGCAGGCGAGAATAAACCTCGTATCCGGTCCCGCGTAAACCCTGGGATAGCTTAAGATTCCATTTGTTACGCTCCAGACCCATAGCAACTGACATAGCCTCGAAGCGTTGAAGGTATTGGTCAATCTTCTATTTGTCCTCCTCGTAGACCGCTAAAGGAAACTTCATAGCATGGTACCCATGTCCACCTACTGGTGTTGAGCCTGGGATGAAGGAACCTCCAACTGCTCCCTCAGTTTCTCCATTAGATTGACTCTTCAACTCGAGTTCCCTCATCCGGTACTCGTGCTCCCTTTTCTGTGCTTCCTGTTCAGCTTCTAATTTCCTAGCTGCTTGCTCAGCTTCAAATTTCTTAGCTGCTTGCTCAGCTTCAAATTTCTTAGCTGCTTGCTCAGCTTCCAATTTCTTAGCTGCTTGCTCAGCTTCCAATTCCATCCTTCTCAATTCCAACTCGGCCTTTCGATCTTCCCTTTCTGCTTGACGATACTCTCTCTCCACTTCCTGTATGTAATCCGTTAGAGCAGCACCCGCCAATCCCATTTCTTCCCCCTTTGCCTTTAATTCTAACGTGGTTAGTTTAGGGGTTGCCATTATACAGAGAGGTAAGCTAGGAGGTCGAGTACAATATAACTGCAAATTACTATACAGATATATGAACAAGTACTATAAATCTAGATATTACCACGCACAGCACATTCACTCAGTGACAAGAGTAGAATCAGGACCACAGACCTATGCAGACGTGTGAAGTGTGAACAGGTAAGATATTTGTCCTAACCCCTATCCACATTCACTCTAGCTGGACTCTCCAAAATGATATCTCCCTCTTATAACTAAGGATCCCGTGTCAAAAGACCCCGTTATCAGAAGATCCCACTGTCAAAGGTTCCTGCTTGCAGGAGATCTCTCTGTCCAAGGATTCCGTTTACGGGAGATCCCGCTGTCCAAAGATTCCGTTTACGAGCCCCCAATAATGTCGTGTCCTCCTTTACAGTGTCGTCCCTGGAGTGAAGAGAGTCGACACCCACATTATAATATTTTTTTCCTCTCAATATTCTGGAGAATCCACCAGCTTCCGTCCAACACACTCCATCAGCCTATGGACACCTTTTCCTATCACTCTCTCACTGTCGTACTATGCCCCCTTCTCATACTTCCCCAACGCAACATACTCAACAACTCTTGCTTCTAAAAATTAATAAAGATTAATTTATTAAAAGAAAAGTGTAACGTATGTGAGACGTGTATGTGAAGAAAATGTGTGACGTGTTCTATAAAGTGTGTAGAATCGGACTCTCAGACAACAACCCAGTCAGCTGATCCCAGCAAGGATAGACCACAGCACGTTACGTCAGAACATGTACTTCTCACCCAGTGCCGAAACCATCTTGCCGGATACTGATTTGCCTCTGTAGACCTCTGGTAATCCCATTTCATGATCTTACGAAATAGACACCGGTGGTATTAACAGTTAATCATGGACCGCTTGCACCCTACACCATGTCCGTTCTTATCGTTCCAAAAAAAAAATATGCACAAGTCCTTTGTAGTGTGTACACAGTTATTAATGTTAATAGTCAATGTACTTGATCCTCACTCGTGTCTATCTAGCCTCAAGTATCATGTCTTGTGTTCTATTACACGAGATTATATCACACTAGGTAACTGTTATAATTAATGTTCTCGGTTACTTACTACGGTCTGATGCTGTGTGGTGCATCAACAATCATCACCCGTCTTTGGTGAATCATCTTCCTTCTAGCTTTAGTTACGTTCTGTACGAAACTTTATTGACTGTTCCACTGGTGTTCTTCCGAATGGGATTTGAACCTTTCCTAAAAACTTGTTGAGTTTCCTCGGATCTGGTAAGGTACCTTAAATGGCACTACTACAGTCCTATCAATCATATCTACATCTGCCATTATAGGCACGTGTAAAATTAAGTCACTAATTAACACACGGTAGATATTATTTCCACTAAGCACTGCAGTGCCATTGCACTCCGACTAGAGCCACATTTTCAAGTCCACCTAGTTGGCCCCAACTCGGGTTTATATGGCAAACTACCAAAGTTGGCCACGTGACGTTATCCTTTATGCCCCCACACAGGTGGCATATTGGGCACCCTCCCTTGTCAGGGATCCATCCTCCCTGGCTCCATTAATGTTAGATTTGTCATCACTGGTTTTGACATCCAAAACAATCTAGAGAGTTACTGTACAGTTCCAACAAAGGGTTTCGATACCAAGCTGCCAATCATGGTTTTCCAAACAACCTACATTGTGCACGTGACGTTGTTGAGGTCCTGCAGGTGTTCCACTATTTCCAATAACAAGCCCTCAACTTTCTGTCATGTGGTGACAATCAAATCCGCCATTCCATTTGATGTCGGGAAATACCAAATGACAATCTGACCGTTTTCTCCCTAGTCGGGCACTTCCGACCTGTTGATAAACTGTCAATCTTCTGTTCAGTGGTGACAATCCCAGCCGCCATTTCGCCTGATGTCCGGAACTATAGATGACAGACGGAACTATTCCATATCCTGAGCGGGCAAGGCTATGTGATTTTAACTGTTTATGAACTGCCAACGCGGTGTATCCATTCCTTCTCACTCACCACCAAATGTGTATATGTGCTGCCCCGATGTAACCCGTGCAGCTGTGTTTACTCTGTTAGTACGACTATTGTGGCCTAGAAAATATACGCCAAGCAAACTTCTGTATTTTCATTATCTGGTTAACTCATGGCGATCTCGTGACAGTAGCCACCGTCGACATGATGCACTGAGCTGGAGGTAGAGGCCCAGAAATGTATGGTATGATTCCAGTAGTAGGAGAGGGTCTCTATCCCTCGTAATGAGGCATAAAATACCTCATATACAAAGAATATATAGAGAGGACCATGAGGAGCCATGAGGACCCGCATTTTTTAGTAAGCTCAAAGAAGGGGGAATGGGGGAACATAATTTATGCATAATCGATAGGTGTGCACAGGCTGTTACGGGTTGGTGTATTCGTATATTTGTTAAGATAGGCGACCATCTGTGAGCAAAAAGTCGATATTGCCGGCAGGTGTATATTAGTGTCGGGGTCGAGGGAGGTCGCTGGTGCTATCTGTTGTTTTTAATTACGGGCGGTGTCGGAATAAAATAATAAGAGCAGAGAAAGATGTGTAGGGTGGGTTGGTAAGTAGTGAAAGACGGGGTGGGTGTGCGTAGTTGGTCATAGTGGGATATCACCAATGTGTAACAGGGGTTCTAGTTACTACCATTGCGCTTGACAGGTTCGAATCGCAAGGTGTGGTTGAGGTAGTGTGGTGGTGGTCGAGTTGTAACGGAGCTAGGTGGTAGCATTGGTGGTTCGAATCACGCTGCTGGTCGATAACGATGTCCGCCCTAGACGGGTACTTTTTAAATGGCTACTAAGGGATGGTGAGGGCTGGTGAGGGATGCCGCTGCCTCCCTCGCCCTCGTGTTGGCTTGTGGTCTGGGTCCTTCCAAGCTTTGTGTTTTCCTAGCTCGATATTTTTTGATTGTCTGTGGGTTAAAAATTAATGTAAATACCAGTTGTTGATATTAATCGGGGTATGTGTAACAAAGCACAGGTCGCCTGATACAGTACTCTGTATTGTTCATACTCCCAGTCATCCTAACTGTGGCACCAGGGGTCTATGCCTCATGGCTCGTGGTAGGGTCTATGCCTCCCTCGTGTTGGGTTGTGATCTGGGTTCTTCCACGCTTCGTGTTTTTCCTAGATCGATATATTTTTTTTTTTTGGTTGTTTGTTGATTGTCTGTGGGTTAAAAAAGAATTTAAATGGCCGGTAAATTATGCAAGGTAGTTGGTGATATTAATCGGAGTATGTGTAACAAAGGAAAAGATCAATTGAACTAGGTGGGTAGGCTCAGTAAAGATGAGTTTGATAACGGCGGCGGCATCATTCCTAATTGTTTCACAAGCTGTGACCAGCTGTATAACCCTTCCTTGTCTTCACATTTGTATGGTAACACTGTCGCATTGGAGATGCGCGTGATCAAGCTGTCAGCCATGGTAAAGAAGAAAAAAAAATAATTAACTTCCCGTTTGTATAGACGTACACAAGCTAGTTGGTACCATAGCTCCCTCATATGGAGGTGATAAGTTCGAAGCTCGATTCTTTATCGTTGGTAAGTGTATGGGGTGCGTAGAGGGGCATAGGGGATGTGGTGGGATATCACCAGTGTGTAACAGGGGTGTCTAGTTGTTGTCAATGAGCTTGATAGGTTCGAGTCCTACTGTGTGGTGGAGTAGTGTAGTAGTAGTATTCAAGGGTTAACGGGGATAGGTGGTGTTGTAGGCATCGTTTGAGAGTCGAAACACGCGCCTGGTTGATAAGGGTGTCTACCCTAGGCGGCTCTTTTTAAGTGTATTCTAAGCCGTAAATGTATAACAACGGTGTCTAGTTGCTGCCATAGCGCTTGTCAGGTTCGAAACCTGCTGTGTGGTTGGGTAGTGTGGCAGTGGGCGAGTATGTAACGCAGCTAGGTGGTATCATTGGCGGTTCAAATCACGCCCCTGGTCGCTAACTATACCCAACATAGGCGCCAGAGAAGCGAATCCCGCTATGTGGGGAATCTGTTAAAGTAACATTGGTGTCACGTGTTTCGTATCTTTGTTAAAGGTTGATTTACAACATCTGTGACCAAAAAGTCAGTATTATCCGCATATGTGTAGTAAAATAAATAATGTGTATTGGGAATTGGGTGTGCTGGCGACAGTTGGTACTATTAATTATATCACCATTATATGTTAACAAAGGAGAACTCAGGTGAATCGTGTGTCGACCAATGCGGGAGAGATTGCCTGCCTCGCAATTTACTATGTAATGCCAATAGCTTCAGTTTTCCTATTGCGGCTATTAGTGAGCTGTAGAAACCTGTAGTGGTTTATGCACTATCGTCACACAGTATAAAGGAAAACTTTAAAAAGTCAAGATGGTGGCTAGTACTAGTAGTGGTAGGTATGGCTTAGTGATATTCGTTGTTAAGGGGTGGGTGAGTGGCGGCGTGGGTAGATAAAAGCTTCCGAGCCACTTTCATCATACACTTTCAGATCGTTAAAGGAAATTCTTGAAGAAAAAAACAACAATAAAATAAAAAAGTAAAGAGGACCCTCCATGTCGTTGTGGGTGTCGGACTTGAAGCAGATCGAACCTGATGGTGGCGTAAGGCCATAACAATTAAACAACATGACTGCTAGCTGTTCTATAATGCGGCAAAACTATGTGCAGACCTCCATCCTTTGAGATGAGCCTGATTGAGGCTTCCGGCGGCAGCTTGACTTGTGAAGCAAACAAACTGATGTGTGGCTTACAACCAATCAGGGTGTTGGTCTTAGAATTGATCCACATTTTATGTTAGACAATCACTGATTGGCTGGCAACTATACTGTGGGCGGGGCTTACTTTATGTAATATATAACCAACTCACCAGCTCTCACTCACCTTGCGCTTTACACAAGAACGACGAACGACCGAGTCTTAAATTTTGTGGTTATTCAACTGCTATTTGCCTGCAAGCGTAGAAAGTTTGCCAGGCACCTGTTTGTCTTAGTATCTACGGACTATCAACCATATACGGACATACCGATTTAGTGGAGCTGTCTCCCAGTTTTTTGCTATTCATAACTGACTTGTAAGAATTCTCAACTAGTTCCTTACCCAGACGCATTCCAAGTGTAAGCATCAGCATTATTCTGCCTTAGTTTACAACGGCATCTGCAAAGATTTCATCACTGGTTGAAACAGAGACTGGTACAACTTGTTCGGGTTTGATACCGCATACTAAACTAGTGAACATTACATCTTGTTGTTTGGATATTTGGTATCCTAAACTAGTCAACGTCAAGTTATCTACCATTAGTGCAAGTTATAAACTAATTATATTCAACATCATATACAGAGGCTCGGTGTGAACAGGTTTCAAGTCGAGTGTTGATTATCTCACTATCAACTCGCTAGTGAACGTACCTAAAAAGATGTATACTAGGCAAGCATCTAAGAACCACTTATGTGCAACTTGTGGGAAAGGTTTCACTGATGCAAGTAATCTTCGTCGCCATATTCGGACCAGTCACAGTACCAAGGAGCAAGTGTATTCGTGTCAAACTTGTGGTCATAATTTTAACAGGAAAGACAATCTACAACGCCACATTACAAAAGAACACACAACACCAGGATCACCAGCCAGTGTAATACCAACAGAAACTTCAACACATTTTTTACCAACAGTGCGTAAGAGACCAGCGGCTACTAATAGCGAGGTGGCAGTCAGCGAGAAGATTACTAAACAAGATAAAAACACCTATCCAGTTAGCGACACACAACCCAAGGATGAAGCGGCTTCTCTACACATGCTACCAGATGATGTCAAACAAGTATACACTGACAACTGGAATAGTATCAAAACACATCACAAGATCAACAAATATATGTCTGTCTATACATTTTTTATTGGTCCACAGACACAGCACCCTAAAGACTGGACATATATCTTGTACACGATCTTTAACACTCAAAGGAGCAAATTCAAAATCAACTTTAGTTATCATGTAGTCCTTAGGCACATCGAAACACAAGCTCTTCGCTTCTACCACGCATCTTTCAATAACGCTTCTGTCTTAGAAATTCCACAACTAATTCGAAGCAGACAAAACTTTGACGATTTTATCAAAACAGTACACGAACACGACATTCTTACATACGCTAGGCAACAACGTCCAAATACCAAATACACTACAGAGACGATTCCAGCTATAAGTTTTTATCTCTATCATATCCCAGAATTCTGTCTCGTTTAATAAATAACCACCGTTTATGACCAAGGTTCGACACCGTTGTGCATGGTGTGTATATGATCATATTAGGTATAACACCACCGGTTGATCAACCATTTTGTGTACTGATATTATGCTTCATTTTATTTTTGTAAAATTTACTGGAAATACTGTAAAATAAACAATTATATGTATTATAATCGCGTTCCCTTGTTGGTTTTTAGTGTTGACGGTGCATATGGGTATCATGTGATGAGCGGGTGTTACATGTTGATGGGCAAGTCAAGAAATATCTCGACCAAATTTATAAATATATCGACCAAATAGGAAAATGTGTTAACCAAAGATGAAAACTATGGGTCAAGTAAAGAACAAATTTCAAAGAAGTTTATAAAAAATTAGGAAACAATGATAGTCAAACTAATAAACAAAACAATGTTGGTCAAAGACAGAAATATCTCACCCGAACTTATAACAAGTAAGAAAATATACTAGTAAAATCAAGAAACATTTCGACCGAAGTAATACAATAGGCAGACCGAGGGACAAACTTATAATTATTTCATTCAAACTTATAAAGACTATGATAAAATGTTATCCAAATCAAATAACAGGCTGATCAAACTTAATTAGCTCATCCAACCTTATAAATAGTAGGACAATTTGTTAGCCAAATAGGCAAAATATTGGTCAGATAAACAAATATCTCAAGCAATTTTATAAAAAGTAGGAGAAAAGGCTAGTCAAACTAATAAAAATGGTGGCAAAATACATAAATATCTCAACCAAAATTATAAAAAGTAGGAAAATTGTAAGTCAAGTGTAAAAAATATGGGGCAAATAGGAAATCATATTAACCAAATGGGGAAAAATATCGCTCAAACTTATAAATAGCGCGGCCAAACTTATAAAAAAGTAGGAAAATGTGTTAGCCGAATGGTGAAAATATTGCTCAAATTAAGAAACATGTCGACCGAAGTAGGAAAATACGTGATTCAATGTATAAAAACGTTGGGTAAATACAGAAATATGTCGACCAAATTGATAAAAATCTCCGCCAAACTTATGAATTGTAGGAACATTTGTTAACCAAAAGATGAAAATGTCGGCCAAATACAGAAATAGCTCCACCAAACTTATGAAAAGTAGGAACATTTGTTAACCAAAGGAAAAAAATTATTGGCCATGTAAAGAAATAGCGCATCCAAATTGACAAAATATCGGAAACTTTATTAGCCAAAGGTGAAATCTATTGACCAAGTAAATAAATTCCTCGTCCAACCCCATAAAAGATAGGAAAATTTCTTACCCAAATGTGAAAAAGATCCGCCAAACTTATAAATGTCTCGTCAAAACTTTTAAAAAATAGGAAAATTTGTTAACCTAATGAGAAAAATATTGACCCTGTAAAGAAATATTTACAACAAAATTATAAAAAATTAGGAACATTTGTTAACCTAATGAGAAAAAAATATCGACCAAAGAGAGCAATATTTCATCTAATCTTATAAAAAGTAGGAACATTTGTCAGCCGAAATTTGAAAAAGGTCGGTCAAATACATAAATAGCTCAACAAATTATAAAACGTAGGAAAAAATAGTGGCCAAGTAAAAAATAGCTCACCCAGAGTTATAAAATTCAGGAAAATGTGTTAGCCAAAAGGGGAAAATATTGATCAAACTAAGAAACATGTCGACCGAACTAGGAAAATAAGTGCAGCCAAATCAACTAAAAGGCTGACCAAACTTATAAATATATCATCCATGCTGACCAAAGTAATAAAAATATTGGGTAAATATAGAAATATGTCGACCAAAGTTATAAAAATCTCCGGTAGATTTATTACTTTGGTCAGCATGGATGATATATTTATAAGTTTGGTCAGCCTTTTAGTTGATTTGGCTGCACTTATTTTCCTAGTTTGGTCGACATGTTTCTTAGTTTGATCAATATTTTCCCCTTTTGGCTAACACATTTTCCTGACTTTTATAACTCTGGGTGAGCTATTTTTTACTTGGCCACTATTTTTTCCTACGTTTTATAATTTGTTGAGCTATTTATGTATTTGACCGACCTTTTTCAAATTTCGGCTGACAAATGTTCCTACTCTTTATAAGATTAGATGAAATATTGCTCTCTTTGGTCGATATTTTTTTCTCATTAGGTTAACAAATGTTCCTAATTTTTTATAATTTTGTTGTAAATATTTCTTTACAGGGTCAATATTTTTCTCATTAGGTTAACAAATTTTCCTATTTTTTAAAAGTTTTGACGAGACATTTATAAGTTTGGCGGATCTTTTTCACATTTGGGTAAGAAATTTTCCTATCTTTTATGGGGTTGGACGAGGAATTTATTTACTTGGTCAATAGATTTCACCTTTGGCTAATAAAGTTTCCGATATTTTGTCAATTTGGATGCGCTATTTCTTTACATGGCCAATAAATTTTTTCCTTTGGTTAACAAATGTTCCTACTTTTCATAAGTTTGGTGGAGCTATTTCTGTATTTGGCCGACATTTTCATCTTTTGGTTAACAAATGTTCCTACAATTCATAAGTTTGGCGGAGATTTTTATCAATTTGGTCGACATATTTCTGTATTTACCCAACGTTTTTATACATTGAATCACGTATTTTCCTACTTCGGTCGACATGTTTCTTAATTTGAGCAATATTTTCACCATTCGGCTAACACATTTTCCTACTTTTTTATAAGTTTGGCCGCGCTATTTATAAGTTTGAGCGATATTTTTCCCCATTTGGTTAATATGATTTCCCATTTGCCCCATATTTTTTACATTTGACTTACAATTTTCCTACTTTTTATAATTTTGGTTGAGATATTTATGTATTTTGCCACCATTTTTATTAGTTTGACTAGCCTTTTCTCCTACTTTTTATAAAATTGCTTGAGATATTTGTTTATCTGACCAATATTTTGCCTATTTGGCTAACAAATTGTCCTACTATTTAAAAGGTTGGATGAGCTAATTAAGTTTGATCAGCCTGTTATTTGATTTGGATAACATTTTATCATAGTCTTTATAAGTTTGAATGAAATAATTATAAGTTTGTCCCTCGGTCTGCCTATTGTATTACTTCGGTCGACATGTTTCTTGATTTTACTAGTATATTTTCTTACTTGTTATAAGTTCGGGTGAGATATTTCTGTCTTTGACCAACATTGTTTTGTTTATTAGTTTGACTATCATTGTTTCCTAATTTTTTATAAACTTCTTTGAAATTTGTTCTTTACTTGACCCATAGTTTTCATCTTTGGTTAACACATTTTCCTATTTGGTCGATATATTTATAAATTTGGTCGAGATATTTCTTGACTTGCCCATCAACATGTAACACCCGCTCATCACATGACACCCATATGCACCGTCAACACTAAAAACCAACAAGAGAACGCGATTATAATACATATAATTGTTTATTTTACAGTATTTCCAGTAAATTTTACAAAAATAAAATGAAGCATAATATCAGTACACAAAATGGTTGATCAACCGGTGGTGTTATACCTAATATGTTCATATACACACCATGCACAACGGTGTCGAACCTTGGTCATAAACGGTGGTTATTTATTAAACGAGACAGAATTCTGGGATATGATAGAGATAAAAACTTATAGCTGGAATCGTCTCTGTAGTGTATTTGGTATTTGGACGTTGTTGCCTAGCGTATGTAAGAATGTCGTGTTCGTGTACTGTTTTGATAAAATCGTCAAAGTTTTGTCTGCTTCGAATTAGTTGTGGAATTTCTAAGACAGAAGCGTTATTGAAAGATGCGTGGTAGAAGCGAAGAGCTTGTGTTTCGATGTGCCTAAGGACTACATGATAACTAAAGTTGATTTTGAATTTGCTCCTTTGAGTGTTAAAGATCGTGTACAAGATATATGTCCAGTCTTTAGGGTGCTGTGTCTGTGGACCAATAAAAAATGTATAGACAGACATATATTTGTTGATCTTGTGATGTGTTTTGATACTATTCCAGTTGTCAGTGTATACTTGTTTGACATCATCTGGTAGCATGTGTAGAGAAGCCGCTTCATCCTTGGGTTGTGTGTCGCTAACTGGATAGGTGTTTTTATCTTGTTTAGTATTCTTCTCGCTGACTGCCACCTCGCTATTAGTAGCCGCTGGTCTCTTACGCACTGTTGGTGAAAAATGTGTTGAAGTTTCTGTTGGTATTACACTGGCTGGTGATCCTGGTGTTGTGTGTTCTTTTGTAATGTGGCGTTGTAGATTGTCTTTCCTGTTAAAATTATGACCACAAGTTTGACACGAATACACTTGCTCCTTGGTACTGTGACTGGTCCGAATATGGCGACGAAGATTACTTGCATCAGTGAAACCTTTCCCACAAGTTGCACATAAGTGGTTCTTAGATGCTTGCCTAGTATACATCTTTTTAGGTACGTTCACTAGCGAGTTGATAGTGAGATAATCAACACTCGACTTGAAACCTGTTCACACCGAGCCTCTGTATATGATATTGAATATAATTAGTTTATAACTTGCACTAATGGTAGATAACTTGACGTTGACTAGTTTAGGATACCAAATATCCAAACAACAAGATGTAATGTTCACTAGTTTAGTATGCGGTATCAAACCCGAACAAGTTGTACCAGTCTCTGTTTCAACCAGTGATGAAATCTTTGCAGATGCCGTTGTAAACTAAGGCAGAATAATGCTGATGCTTGCACTTGGGATGCGTCTGGGTAAGAAACTGGTTGAGAATTCTTACAAGTCAGTTATGAATAGCAAAAAACTGGGAGACAGCTCCACTAAATCGGTATGTCCGTATATGGTTGATAGTCCGTAGATACTAAGACAAACAGGTGCCTGGCAAACTTTCTACGCTTGCAGGCAAATAGCAGTTGAATAACCACAAAATGTAAGACTCGGTCGTTCGTCGTTCTTGTGTAAAGCGCAAGGTGAGTGAGAGCTGGTGAGTTGGTTATATATTACATAAAGTAAGCCCCGCCCACAGTATAGTTGCCAGCCAATCAGTGATTGTCTAACATAAAATGTGGATCAATTCTAAGACCAACACCCTGATTGTTTGTAAGCCACACATCAGTTTGTTTGCTTCACAAGTCAAGCTGCCGCCGGAAGCCTCAATCAGACTCATCTCAAAGGATGGAGGTCTGCACATAGTTTTGCCGCATTATAGAACAGCTAGCAGTCATGTTGTTTAATTGTTATGGCCTTACGCCACCATCAGGTTCGATCTGCTTCAAGTCCGACACCCACAACGATATGGAGGGTCCTCTTTACTTTTTTATTTTATTGTTTTTTTTCTTCAAGGATTTCCTTTAACGATCTGAAAGTGTATGATGAAAGTGGCTCGGAAGCTTTTATCTACCCACGCCGCCACTCACCCACCCCTTAACAACGAATATCACTAAGCCATACCTACCACTACTAGTACTAGCCACCATCTTGACTTTTTAAAGTTTTCCTTTATACTGTGTGACGATAGTGCATAAACCACTACAGGTTTCTACAGCTCACTAATAGCCGCAATAGGAAAACTGAAGCTATTGGCATTACATAGTAAATTGCGAGGCAGGCAATCTCTCCCGCATTGGTCGACACACGATTCACCTGAGTTCTCCTTTGTTAACATATAATTGTGATATAATTAATAGTACCAACTGTCGCCAGCACACCTAATTCCCAATACACATTATTTATTTTACTACACATATGCGGATAATACTGACTTTTTGGTCACAGATGTTGTAAATCAACCTTTAACAAAGATACGAAACACGTGACACCAATGTTACTTTAACAGATTCCCCACATAGCGGGATTCGCTTCTCTGGCGCCTATGTTGGGTATAGTTAGCGACCAGGGGCGTGATTTGAACCACCAATGATACCACCTAGCTGCGTTACATACTCGCCCACTGCCACACTACCCAACCACACAGCAGGTTTCGAACCTGACAAGCGCTATGGCAGCAACTAGACACCGTTGTTATACATTTACGGCTTAGAATACACTTAAAAAGAGCCGCCTAGGGTAGACACCCTTATCAACCAGGCGCGTGTTTCGACTCTCAAACGATGCCTACAACACCACCTATCCCCGTTAACCCTTGAATACTACTACTACACTACTCCACCACACAGTAGGACTCGAACCTATCAAGCTCATTGACAACAACTAGACACCCCTGTTACACACTGGTGATATCCCACCACATCCCCTATGCCCCTCTACGCACCCCATACACTTACCAACGATAAAGAATCGAGCTTCGAACTTATCACCTCCATATGAGGGGGGCTATGGTACCAACTAGCTTGTGTACGTCTATACAAACGGGAAGTTAATTATTTTTTTTTCTTCTTTACCATGGCTGACAGCTTGATCACGCGCATCTCCAATGCGACAGTGTTACCATACAAATGTGAAGACAAGGAAGGGTTATACAGCTGGTCACAGCTTGTGAAACAATTAGGAACGATGCCGCCGCCGTTATCGAACTCATCTTTACTGAGCCTACCCACCTAGTTCAATTGATCTTTTCCTTTGTTACACATACTCCGATTAATATCACCAACTACCTTGCATAATTTACCGGCCATTTAAATTCTTTTTTAACCCACAGACAATCAACAAACAACCAAAAAAAAAAAAAAAAAAAAAAAAAAAAATATCGATCTAGGAAAAACACGAAGCGTGGAAGAACCCAGATCACAACCCAACACGAGGGAGGCATAGACCCCACCACGAGCCATGAGGCATAGACCCCTGGTGCCACAGTTAGGATGACTGGGAGTATGAACAATACAGAGTACTGTATCAGGCGACCTGTGCTTTGTTACACATACCCCGATTAATATCAACAACTGGTATTTACATTAATTTTTAACCCACAGACAATAAAAAAATATCGAGCTAGGAAAACACAAAGCTTGGAAGGACCCAGACCACAAGCCAACACGAGGGCGAGGGAGGCAGCGGCATCCCTCACCAGCCCTCACCATCCCTTAGTAGCCATTTAAAAAGTACCCGTCTAGGGCGGACATCGTTATCGACCAGCAGCGTGATTCGAACCACCAATGCTACCACCTAGCTCCGTTACAACTCGACCACCACCACACTACCTCAACCACACCTTGCGATTCGAACCTGTCAAGCGCAATGGTAGTAACTAGAACCCCTGTTACACATTGGTGATATCCCACTATGACCAACTACGCACACCCACCCCGTCTTTCACCACTTACCAACCCACCCTACACATCTTTCTCTGCTCTTATTATTTTATTCCGACACCGCCCGTAATTAAAAACAACAGATAGCACCAGCGACCTCCCTCGACCCCGACACTAATATACACCTGCCGGCAATATCGACTTTTTGCTCACAGATGGTCGCCTATCTTAACAAATATACGAATACACCAACCCGTAACAGCCTGCGCACACCTATCGATTATGCATAAATTATGTTCCCCCATTCCCCCTTCTTTGAGCTTACTAAAAAATGCGGGTCCTCATGGCTCCTCATGGTCCTCTCTATATATTCTTTGTAAATGAGGTATTTTATGCCTCATTACGAGGGATAGAGACCCTCTCCTACTACTGATTCCCTCTACCAAGAGATACATTTGTCTGAGATCGCAGGCGATACATGTAGAAAGATAGTGAAGGTAGCCTATTTTAAGATCCCTCGAATACATTCAGCTTGATCATAGAATTCAGCCTCTTGTAGATGGACGATGAAAAGGCATGCAATGTTGGGACACCATAGACAGGTGGTGTTGACTCTGTGGTGGTATCTGAGAGTGTTGTGACAGAGCTGGAGGTGTTGAATACTGAGGCAGTCTGACTGAGGCCCAGTTTTCCGCCGATCTATAATGCAAGGTGCGCTGCAAGCGATGCCACGTGTGTAGAAACAGATGCCCATGAATAATAGGGGTTATTGATGTTCAGAAATTCAGTTGATCGAAACATCATAAGGTGACGGACACTGTGATTGATCCCCAAGACCGACAGCAGAAGCATAAGCGGCATCAGTGTCTTGACCTGGTACCAACTTCTCCAGATCAATAGCAATGTCTGCGTACCTAGGTTGAATTGTGTGTTTTGGGGTACCCGCAGAAATTTATGTAATTGCTTAATTGCTCTTTTTTTTTAATGCCCCGGACGTTTTATTTCGAAGGTCCACCATAGGCACTAAAGTGGGTCTGCTCGTTCTAACACATGGCTTCTGTCGGAGCCTTCCATTAAGGCTATTCGTCCGCTCGTATTTGAAGGCCCTGCGTGTTATTGTAGCTTTGATCTGGCTAGACTTTGAAATTAAAAAGGAGCAGGGCAGACGATCGCTTCCATAATTCCCCCCAAAACGGTACATTTTGAGCTCTAGACCACCGACCTTTTGACAAGTGACTGATCAGTAGCCGTGTCTGCGTGCACAGGTCTTATTGTCATTCTAGTTGGCCTCCCGCCATTAGTGCAGACCACCTTTGATTCAATTATGGTATCTTAAAGGACGCTAATACAATTCCAATACTCTACCTACCCTTACATGCTTCATGGCATGCACTCCAATGTGCTTCTGGCGCTTCCAGTTCTAGCACTTATTTATCTCTGCCGCTTTCTCCCTCCAACCACTCGTCTTCTTCTTTCAATCACCTCTTCGCCGGCTATTGAAGTTTACATCTTCCAAAATAAGTACGTTTTATAATGCATTTAAAAAAAAAACAAACTAGTGGAGCCTTCCTGCTTGGGAAGAGGCCCGGGACGTTCACAAGACGTGGTATTTCCCTTGTGTTTCCCCAACACACCAGACGCTCTACATTAACGAGCATTTAACGCGTCCACATTGAATTTGGGTGTTTGACACTTGAATTTTCCTTCTCTCTAGTAGACCACCACCTTTTAGCTCCCCTTGCACATAATTGAGGCAAAATGAGTTAACATAGGATGTCGCAGTAACCAATATGGTACATTGTTTGATACATGTCCACTTTGTTAATACGATTCAATGTATAAGGACAACAATAAACAATTTACTCACAATATCTATCATCTATATCTATAAAACAAAGTGTATGTATATGTGTATGTATATATGTATGTATGTAAATATGTATGTCCTTTATTTGTTCGCGAACGGCCCATCCGATTGAGATGAAATTTTCTACACGCCTTCCTTTCATTCCAGAGCTGTCAACTGTCATAGTTTTTTTTTCTTCTTCCTCCTCCTCCCTCCTCCCCCTCCCAAAATACGTACGTAAATATATGATGATGATGATGAAAGAATCCCCGAACCAAAACGCTAGGGAAAGGGAAGAAAATGACGTGACTACACAGAATCGTCACACGGCAATCATCATCATCAAGTGCCGTGCCGGCTGGCGTAGGCGTTCATGGCTCTCTGTAGATCTCAGTCTTTGTTTTTTTTAATCAACTCTGCTGCTGATATTCCTCCATGCCACGGCAATATCAATAACAATTCATCTTTTTATGTGTAAGGAAGTTATCTACAGTCGTGTAGAAGGGAAGAACTAGACGAGTATGAATTCGGAATGGCGAACTCTCTCCCCCTCTCTTCTCCTCCCTCTACCTCCTCCCTCCACCCTTCTCCTCTTCCTCCTCCCTCTCATCCCTCTCCCTCCTACCTCCTCCTTCTCCCTCTTCCTTCTCCCTCTTCCTCTCCCCTTCTCCTCCATCCTCCTCCCTCCTACTCCCTCCGCCTCCTCCCCCCTCCTCCCTCATCTTCCCTCCTCCTCCCTCTCCCTCCTCATCCCTCCTCCTCCTGCCTCCCTCCTCCTCCTCCTGCCTCCTTCTCCCTCATCATCCTCCCTCCTCCTTCTCCCTTCTTCTCCCTCTTCCCTCTTCCTCCTCCTACCTCCTCCCCCTCCTCCTCCCTCCACCCTCCTCCTCCCTTCTCCTCCTCTTCCTCCTCCCTTTCCTTCCTCCTCCTCCTCCCTCTACCTCCTCCTCCCCCTACCTCTTTCCTCCTCCCTCCTCCTCCCCTTCCACCTCTCTTTCCTTCCTCCCCTCCTCATTCTCCCTCCTTCCTCTCCCTCCTTCCTCCTCCTCCTTCCTTCTTCTCCCTCCTCCTCCTCCCTCCTCCCCCTCCTCCTTCCTCCTCCTCACTCCTCCTCCTTCCTCCTCCTCCTCCCTCTACCTCCTCCCTCCTCCTCATCCCTCCTCCTCCCTTCTCCTCCTCCCTCTACCTCCTCCTCCCTTCACATTCCTCCTCCTCCCTCTTCCTCCTCATCCCTCCTTCTCCCTCCTCCTCCTCCCTCTCCTCCTCCTCACTCCTCCTCCTCCCTCCTCCTCCTCATTCTACCTCCTCCCTCCTCCTCCCTTCACATTCCTCCTCCTCCTCCCTCCTCCTCCCTCCTCCTCCTCCTTCCTCCTCATCACTCCTCCTCCCTCCTCCTCCTTCTTCCTCCCTCCTCCTCCCTCCTCCTTCCTCCTCCTCCCTCTCCGCCTCCTCCCTCCTCCTCCTCCCTCCTCCTCCTCCCTCCTCCTCCCTCTACCTCCTCCTCCTCCCTCCTCCTCCCTCTACCTCCTCCCCCCTCCTCCCTTCACATTCCTCCTCCTCCCTCTTCCTCCTCCTCCCTCCTCCTCTCTCCGCCTCCCTCCTCCTCCTCTTCCCTCTACCTCCTCCCTCCTCCTCCCTTCACATTCCTCCTCCTCCCTCCACCTCCTCCCCTCATCCTCTTCCCTCCTCCTCCTCCCCTCCTTCTCCCTCCTCCTTCTCCCTCTTCCTCCTCCCTCTTCCTTCTCCTCCTTCTCCCTCCTCCTTCTCCCTCTTCCTCCTCCCTCTTCCTTCTCCTCCCTCTCCCTCCTCCTTCTCCCTCTTCCTTCTCCCTCTTCCTCTCCCCTCCTCCTCCTACCCTCTTCCCCTCCTCCCTCTACCTCCTCCTCCCCTCCTCCTTCCTCCTCCTCCCTCTTCCGCCTCCTCCCTCCTCCTCCTCATCCCTCCTTCTCCCTCATCCTCCTTCTTCCTCCCTCCTCCTCCTCCTCCCTCCTCCCCTCCTCCTCCCTCCTCCTCCCTCTCCTCCTCCTCTCTCCTACTCCTCACTCCTCCTCCTCCCTCCTCCTCCTCCTCCCTCTACCTCCTCCCTCCTCCTCCCTTCACATTCCTCCTCCTCCCTCTTCCTCCTCCTCCCTCCTCCTCTCTCCGCCTCCCTCCTCCTCCTCCCTCTACCTCCTCCCTCCTCCTCCCTTCACATTCCTCCTCCTCCCTACTCCTCCTCCCCTCCTCCTCTTCCCTCCTCCTCCTCCCCCTCCTTCTCCTCCTTCTCCCTCCTCCTTCTCCCTCTTCCTCCTCCCTCTTCCTTCTCCCTCCGCCTCCTCCCTCCTCCTACTCTCTCCTCCTCCTCCCTCCTCCTCCCTCTTCCACCTCCTCCCTCCTCCTCCTGCTCCCTTCTCCTCCTGCGTTCTCCTCCTCCCTCCTTCTCCCTCCTCCTCCCTCTTCCTCCTCCCTCCTCCTCGCCTCCTCCTCCACCCTACTCCTCCCTCCTCCTCCTAATCCCTCCTCCTCCCTCCTATTCCTCCCTACTCCTCCTGTCTCCTCCCTCCTCCTCCCTCCTCTTCCCTCCTCCACCTCCCTCTTCCTCCTCCCTCCTACATTTACCCAAGACAGGCAGACAGTCAGACAGATAGTCGGGAACGGGATCTTATATGACTACTTATATAATTTAAATGAGATGCTCTCCACCATGGGCTGGGCCGGGTCAGACAGACAGACAGACAGACAGACAGACAGACAGACAGTCGGTAACGGAAACGGGAACTTAAATGACTACTTATATGAATTAAATGAGATGCTCCCCACCAGGGACTGGGCGAAACCGGGCAGGGTCAGGCAGACAGATAGACAAACAGATAGACAGACAGATAGGCAGTCGGGAACGGGAACTTATATGACTACTTATATGAATTAAATGAGATGCTCCACACCAGGAGCTGGGCAATGCCGGGCCGGGTCAGACAGACAGACAGACAGACAGACAGACAGACAGACGAACAGACAGACAGACAGACAGACAGACAGACAGACAGTCGGTAACGGGAACGGGAACTTATATGACTACTTATATGAATTAAATGAGATGCTCCCCACCAAGGACTGGGCGAAGCCGGGCCGGGTCAGCTAGTAGTCTATAATACAACACAAAGCCAAAGCTACGACACAACACTGTAAGCTCCGCACCTTTTCCACATCATTGTTGATATTGTTGAGTAAACGTCTGTTGTTTTCTCTATTGGTAAAACGTATCTCAATAATATGCACCATTCCCTCTAATTCACGTCACAATGCTGCGCCCGGGATCTTCAGAGCGGCAAAAGTTCGTCTTCTGTGACTAGGTCAGAGAGGATCTCCTGGAAGTCTCTTGTGACTGAGACACCGGCTGGAGCACAACTGTCCTTGCTTTCCTTAGTTATATCGGCATTTGTCACAGCTCCTTGGAATTTTCATATTTTGCGTTTATCTTAAGTTTGAAGATTCTTCACCAAAACGTGGGATTTTGTTATCTGGTTATCAATAAAATACTGAGCATCAGTAAGTTAAAAAAATACTCACAAGCACTATAGCAGGGCTTCATTATCTTCAACAAGAGGATCGTATCACAAAAGCAACAGGTGAGGTAATAATTTTAAGCACACAACACGGCCTGCGATAAACAGCTAGAACAGACCCTCGGCAGTAATATTTCGCAGTTCTGATATCTCATTGTCCAAGAAAGTACTAAGAATAGCAATCACTTTGCATGCAGTTACTGACTAACTTTTTCTATCATTTCCATTCAAATTCTCCTTAGTTACGACATCATCTTCATTTGCAGAATTCATAGCACAATCTCGCTGCTCCGCCGTAATCTCGACTTCCGCATGTTCCTTCATTTCACTCCTAGTGTTTGTTTCGTTACTCATGGGTAGATCCTCATCACTAAAAGCATCTAACTAAAAAATGTGGTCAAAGTCAAAAACCGATTTCGGTGCTTTCACGTTCACAAGCTGAATATCTATTTGGACCGCATGTAATAAAAGTGCAAAATGTTGCACAATAATGTCTTTTGCTGATGATACTGCATAAGTCAATGACCTTAAACACGCTAGATCCAGAGCTTCAGATTTCTCAAGCATCATATAAGGCAGGGTCTAACTTTCTATGACAGTCTGCAATGCTGGCAAGAAGATCTTCACATTGACAGTCATCAACAGTTTAATATAATTAGAGCATCATTCTTTTGAATCTTATATTCCTCAAGCTTAGGTTTGGATGTCTCCAAAAACTATGAACGTTCAGCATTAAAACGATACATATATGTTTTCTGATGTGCAGCATTGCCAAAATCTGCTGTCGATCCAGCCATATTGCATATCGCTAGAATATCATATTCATGAATGCGAAACAGGGTTGTTATTAACATCACTGTACCACCACACGTAGATAAACTATCTCTCCTTTCATGAACCATTGCTTGTCATTATCGCATTCCTCTGATGATTCACTGCGAAGACCATGCACACCAAACGGTTGTCTGTATATCTTGACATTCCTGATGACGACTTGTAAATAGCTGGCTTTCTCTATGACAATGTCTGTCAGCAATTAGGGCGACATATATCAAAAAGCCAATATTTTTTTATTTTGCATCGGCACACAATTTCTGATGTGAAAGTATATTTGCTAACCGTTAAAAGAAAATTTTAGATTTTGTATTGATTAAAACTACACCCAAGTCGGGTAAATAGATAAATCAGCTGCTTGGAGAATGTAAATGTACAACTAATAAGTAAGCGTCCTGTGCCTTTCAAAAATATGCTATTATCAAAACGTTATCGCTCGACATCATTGCTGAAAACATTGGTCCGTATAACTAGTTACACACATGTGATGTATTACAATGACTAATAGATGCCTTAATTGCTTAGACATAGAGAGATGCTACTTACCAAACTATTTTAGATAAATAGAACGATTGTCATGGCTGAAATAGGGTACACCGTGGCTACAAACTAACATTGCCGAGGCTGAGCCATTATTCGCCCTGGCTTGTGTACAAGGACTCCTTGACAAGATACACAATATGCAGTGTTGGATTGCGCCCGGTCATTGATATTTGAAGCCTTGAAACTTACTGAATGACCAGCTGAACACAGACATTGACAGGCTTAAACCTATACTGATCAGATGACCACTATGTCTGCATAACTCTTTATTTTTACTTTAAACATACCAAGATAGCATGATGAAATGTATTGTTCATTGTCAGATATACGAGATGTTGAAGATGTTAATATTTGAATTAAAGGCCTGTGTAGCTGCCGACACAAATATTATTGCAATACATATATTCTTATCAAGCCCATTGTGAGTTAGTTGTCGATATACATATCCAGAAATAAAGATGCCACCAGTTGGGGAAACAAATATGTAAAGAAAGTAATTCGTGCTAGTACCAACGTCTATGCTACTTTAACCTTCTGGTCACTGGTTTTGGATTTCCCGTTAGAGTCACGATGTACCTGGTTTGTTACCTACGAATCTGAATGTCTGGAGGTGTTTTCGTGATTCAGCTCCATTACAAGAATTGATGCAAACATTTGTAATGGCATAAAACAAGATACAAGGACAAACACGCCCTTAACTGTTTAATAGGGCAAGATCATGTTTTAATTGCGTAAGCATACACGAGACAAATAATTCAAATCAAAGATCCATTTCTTTCCAGCAAAAATCTCCAGCCAAGTTGTGTAGGGAGATAAGTCATAGATGCACAGGCTAAGTCACAGTGCGGATTACTCATGTTTTGGTGTGTGCTGTCAGTAGATCAGATTTTCACATTTACGTAATGTTTTCTTCTACATTTACGTAATGTTTTCTTCGATCTCAGTTTGTGTAATACTTGTTTGTTTGTTTGTTTTCTTCTGCTATCTTAATATTGCCGGCATTCGTGGCGATCAGGTTAGAGAACGTGATTCGCAATCCAGCATAGCACGTTTAAAATCAGACGCTGGTGATGTGCCAACAACCCGCCTTATGTTGATTTTTAACTGTGATATGAGAGTCGGTCGTACAGAAAACATGGCAAACTACTCAAAGTATACGTTCCTAGTATATCATCATCATCATCATCATCATGTGCCATGCCGATAAGCTTGATCGGTCATGTTTCGCCATCTCATGCGATCACCAGAGTCGTGGATCAGTCAGTTTTATACCACGAGGCCAAGCCACGGTATTTACTTCTCTACCTTCCCCCTGTTCTCTTCCCCCAATCTTTTCTTTCAGATGTCAAATCAAAATATGTGATTGTTTATGTCTAATTTCTCTAATCAGTCTACGGATTTCATTTGTTTCTTGTAGGACTGGGTCAATGGTTTTCTTTTTTTCATTGCAGTTTTCTCAAAAACCACATTTTCACAGCCATCAGATGTTTTCTTTTAGCTTGTCTGCAAATTAATAAAGTACAAACGCACAGGTTCTGTGAAGCACCTCAACACTGTTGTATTCGTTGAAAGTGATATCCTCTTATTGTTCAGTATGTTTTCCATCGTGCAAAAGGCTACCTTCGCCAAGGCTATTCTTGTTCTAATATCTACAAGGCATCTCCCATTAGACGTTATGACTGTTGCGAGATAACTGTACCGATTCACTAGTTTATGAATATTAACATTTACTTGTATATTACATTGCTGTATGTCCATCTTCCTAGTGACGACCATAATCTGTGTAATCTTATAATTTAATTCTAACCCTAGTTGTTCACTGTGTGTAACAACCGCATCTACTAAATGTTGCAGATCCCGCTCAATGTCTGCAATCAATACTGTATCGTCGGCATATCTAATGTTTTTGATGTTACGTCCCCCAATGGTGATTCCTTTCATATCTTCTACATTTCTGAAAATATATTCACCATACAGGACAAAATAAAGATCTGGAGACTACACATCAGTTTCGTACACCTCTCTTAATAGGCTAATACTGACCTATTTCATTATCAATATTTATGGCGACTTATTGCTTCCAATATATGTTCTTTTTACAAGTCTACGTCTAAGGTATTTACCATCAATCTGTATATCTGCAAGCATCTCCATCATGTTGACATGTCTTACTTTATCAAAATCATTTTTGTAGTCAATAAAGCAAAGATGTATGTCTTTGGTTACTTCTCTTGATCGTTCAGTAAATGTTCTCAGCATATACACATCATTTACAGTACCCTTGCCTTGTACGAACCCACATTGTTCTTTTCCTATTTCGGGTTGTATTTATTTTTAACCATTTGCATGATGATTGTTAGCAAAATCTTCGTGCTGTGACTCATTATACTAATTGTTCGATGTTGATCAGATTCAAAGACTCCCGATTTCTTCGGGATAGCAATAAATATAGAATTACAAAATTCAGTGGGTATATCTCCAGTATCATATATTGTGTTCAGCAGTCTGATAACCTGATCTATTCTATATAATTCTGAGGCAATGATGTTGTGATGTTGTCTGGACCAGAGGTCTTGCCAGTTTTCATATGGTTAAGAGCATTCTGAATTTTCATCTTCAAAATTGATGATCCTTCATTATTACTCCGAATATTATATTGTTCTTCTCTTGTATCACCATACAGTTTTTCACATAATCTGTCCATGCATGTAAAATCTGATATTTTTCTATTATGATTTTTCCGTCTCTTGTTCTAAGGTAGCCGGTTGATGTAAGTATTATTTTATTATTTATTTAATCGTGGTTCCAACTTCACGGCAGAGGGTCACCCGATTATGCTCCGTTCCTGTGTCAGTGAATATCACACACAATGCTCCTCACTGCCTGCCATGACGGGCACACACCAGAAGAAGATACATAAAAGAACAAAAGGGATTTTCCCAGAAGGACACACCAAACTGAACGATCAACACAAAAAAAAAAAACAAGGAAAACTTGGAAACCTAATACATCAGAGGACAACATAAACAGAGGCTGTGACTTTCACCGAACAGATCGGTTGTGCTTCTAAGTTTGGGAAGGAAGAAGGCGGATTCCGAAGGGATAGAAGGCTGGCAGTGAAATCATTCAAGGATATGAATAGCCTATGACATATCTGGAGAGCGCCATGGATTTGTAAAGACGGGAAAACTCTAGACGACGGATTCGGATGAAAACGACAGAGAGGATACACTGGAAGAACCTCAGGGAAATGAAGGTTAATGAGGGTTGGTAAAGAAAAGGCAAGATCGAATATCAAGGTTAGTAGAGCGTGTCAAGAGATACTAATTTATCTTCTAACGGGATATGTGACTGTCTTGGAAATTTCCGATTAAAAGGATATTAACTTTTCGCCAGCATCTCCATTGTACTTTCATTTCCGTTCGACAGTCATGTTATAAGTTGATTTCACCGTTTCATAATGAGCCACATTGCCACATGGTCAGTCGATCACAATTGAATGCCATGGCTTTATAATGAAGAAAGGACGACTTACATGTTGGCACTGCCCAATGTTCAAAGTGGAACAGACAGGAGTCTCGACAAACAGCCAACACCAACCATGTATAATGCCGCTGCCAGAATGCCAACACTTAATTCCGCCACTAAAAATACAATTCATCGTCGATGAAAGCGGCAGTTACTAGAAAACCAACAGTCACATATTACTGCATAAGGCAACCCTGTTAGCTCAGCGACCGGCCAAACGTCATTTTTTTCTGAACATGCAGTTTATGCTAAAAACAACCGCGGTCAGATGTAAAAGCACTCCACACGAAATTCACTGCTCACAATGTCGCTCCACGCACTCAACTCACTTGCAGGGCAACGGAACCATTTATATTAGTAAGCTCCCGAATTCTCTTGTGCATTAATTTGGTATTGTTGCTGTTGTGCTATTTTTCAATTTCTATGCAATTTATCTCAAGCCATGCTTCTTTCATTTCGTAACAAACTGCCATGATTATTTCTGTGAATCTCTTCACATTTGTCAGGATAATGTTTATTGTGTATTTTTGTTTCCATTAGTCGTAAAATGTCTCCAGTCATCCATTTTTTATGACCTACTTTCTTTAATTTTGGGATAGTTGTTTCTGCAGCCAAACTGATTGAATTATTCTTCAGCAAGTCCCATTAATCATCCACATCTTGACATTAGATCTCCATATCAAACACTACACCACATCTGTTCTTTATCTTTATGTTAAAATTGTCTTGTATTTCCTTGTCAATTTTCAATGTACACATATCATCATTAGTGTATCCTGGTGTATACTTGACTTTCGTTAACGTGCTGTAATCAATCTGTGATCACGGTAACACTCTGCATTTGGAACTGTTTTTGCGAGTGTTTAGGCCTTTCGAAACCTTCTGCTAATGATTGATTGATTGATTGATTTAGGAATCGACATCACAGCATTCGGGGCATTCCCATAAGTGCTCCATCCCCATCCTTAGTAGCCATCGAAGAGTTCCAACACTAATAGTACCTTCTGCTAATCAGGATATAATCAGTCTGGTTTCTATCCCTGCTGTCAGGACTTCTCCTTGTCCATAATATTCTTGGATGTTGCTTAAACAAGGGATGCAACAATCAGTTCATGCTCTTTTGCCCATTTTACAAGTCTGTATCCTCTCTCCTTTCGTTCTCCCAAACCACGTTTACCCACTGTGCATCCATCACCTTGATTTAATACTTTAGCATTGAAGTCATTTATTATGCTGTCTATTTTTGAATGTTTGCATGATAAACTTCTTGTATACAATCTTCATAGCGTTTCCGTGCTGGGGCATATATTTGAATTACGTTTATGTCACATGGTCTGCCGATTAAATTCACTAATAGAACCCTGTCTGACACTGCCCAATATCCTTTAACAGATTTGGATGTTTTAAAACCCAAAGTAATTGCTACACCTCTTTGCCCCCCCCCCCCCCCCATATATAATTTAAAAATCCTCCCCTGTCTTAATCTCTGTCCCATTCCATCTCGTCTCACACATTCCTAATACATTAATATTTTCTCTTCCCATTTCTTGCTTGATATAATCAATTTTCCATCTACGCTTAAAGTATGAACATTGAATATTGCCAATTTTTAGTGTTGCTGTCCTTTTCCTGTGACGTTCTGTGATTTCCATCTCGTCTCACACATTCCTAATACATTAATATTCTCTCTTCCAATTTCTTGTTTGATATAATTACATTTCCATCTTCGCTTAAAGTATGAGCATTCCATGTTGTCAATTTCAATTTTGCTGCCTTTTTCTTGTGACGTTCTGTTATTTGACGAATCATGATGAACTAGGCATCTTTAAAGAAAGTAGTTTACCGTTGCTTTCCTTCCTGGCAATGACCATACTGGTGAGTTACCGTAGCCATTGTCTCTTTAAAGAGATCATGTGCCTACCGTCACGAAACATGAGACCATAACCAACAACTATCTGTCGGCTGCCCTTAAATTTCCATCTACCATCTGCCTGCCGTGGTATCTTGTGTAAAATATCCCTATAACGGTTACAAAAACAATACATTCTCCTAAGAAAATAACAAAACAGCGTCGCTCTGCGAAAAACAATATTATTCCGTCACCATTTTACCGGAAGTCTCTCTAGTATATCACAATCTGCCAAAATATTATGGGCTTGACTGCAACGTCATGTAAAAGACATGCAACTAAAAAAAAGCGTGATGTGTCTAATTTCGTCTATATAACCATATATGGAAAGCTTCAATTCAATCCTGACAATGCTTGTTCATTGTCTAAGTTTTGAACCGTAAAATAATGCTGAGCAAACATGATCAGTCTTAGATTTAATTGGCAGTTTTGCTGCTTAGATGTGACAATGTCTTCAATTTTGTTTAACGTTGTTTGATCCATTCATAATCCTTTTCTTATCTCTGCCTAACTCCTGCCTACATATGTTATTAATTATCCTAGATAAGGAACAGCAGTATTTGTTCGAGTGTCTTCACATTCACTGCAATTTGATATACTGGATTGGTGTTTTCTATTTATAGTCATAATTTTCTTTTGGTTTCTTTATTTTATGTCTAAGAGGTTTTTATCGCATAATGATAGTACTTGGTGTATGAATTCTTCGGGATTTTGTGTTTGTTGCGCTCGCTTGTATTGAACTCAAGCATAGTCCATACACGCTTTCCTTATTATCAGTGTCTCTCGTCATCAGGCGAAACCACTCCGACTTCAGAAGTACATGTAATTTACGTTCCAAAGACAAGGACAAGAAGTCAACATATCGTTGACCAAAGCAAAGACAAATACTGCAATTGTTCAAGATTTCAATATCGAAAAAGACTATAACGTCAAGTCTCGAAAGAAACAACATTATGTCTCAAAAACTAAAACAATTTAACCACATTAAACGTCGTAACAATGCCCGCAAAACGACAGATAATAAACAGCATATTCACACCAACCCTATGCTACCAATCTCAAACCTGGACTTTATCCAAATTATACCTTCGCAAAATCAACATCTGCGAAATGAGATGCCTGGGGAGAGCTACCAACTTAACAATCCGAGACCGAGTAAGAAATGCTATTATCAGACACACTGTGGGATCAACACCTTGTTCCACATTTATTGAAAGACAGAAGATCAAGTGGTTTGGCCATGTCGTTAGAATGCAACATCAGCAACTACCATCACTGGCCTTACATCAAAGATCATCTGCGACGAGACCATGAGGACGTCCAAGAAGAAAATGGATTGACGACATCAGAGACATTGTACAACCACACAAAATGATACTATCCAGTGCCGCCCACCGGGCGCTGGAACGCAAATTATTCCTCCCCACGACGCTTGACGGCAGAAGTGGAAGATGATGATGATGATGATGATGATGATGATGATGAAACGTCGTAGTCGTAGTGGCTTGAAAAGAACAGTGATAGAATGTATACTTTTTGGAACAAGAGGCAAGAGAAGACCATTGCTTTGATGTATACAGAATATTATAAACAGCTTAGGCTTGGGAGTACATGAAGCAGGAGAAATGGCAAGAGATCGAGACACATTTCCCAAGGTCATGGACAGGGCGACGTTTTACAAAAGGCCTTTGACATGATGATACGAGATGGTATAACAGTTGCTGATTCTATAGTCACATTTTGTCCGCAGTATAAGTTTGTTATTAATCGTCTGTACTTGTCATCAATATGTTTCTATGTAGTTAAATAATTTGTCGTGGACAACCCATCGAATGACTTTTATAACACCAGGCCTCCTAAAATCCAGTGAGCAATAATCAAATTGATTATTTGGTTGTTTAAGGGTATAGTGCTTCCATATTGACCTGGATAGGCCTTAGGTTCATACCAGAATACGATCAGCGTTGCCAGTAGTGGGTTGTGCTCAATATTTAAATTTCAAATCCCGAAACAACCAAATAATCAATTTCATTATTGCTCACTGGATTTTATGAGTCCTGGTGTTACTTGCCAGTGAGTAGTCCTGATCGTTCGGGTCCCATCGATTGACGTCAGTCGCGGCGATTGGGCAATCTTGAGCATAGCCTACGATGGGTAACGTTGTAATATTCTGTTGTGATAATTTGGTGTGTCCAGTGTGTGCCGCGTGGTTACACACCCGCTTCACACGCGTCATCCGGGACTTGTTTCCGGATCCGGTCAGGGATATGCACTACTGACGAGCTCAAACGAGAGCGAAACTCGAGTATAGTGCTTCCATATTGACCTGGATAGGCCTTAGGTTCATAACAGAATACGATCAGCGTTGCCAGTAGTGGGTTGTGCTCAATATTTAAATATCTTCACTGTCTAGGAAAAAAAAAAAAAGATCTGTCGACATTACACATCCCTGTCACACATTTCTTTAAACAGGCTGATATTTTTCTACTTCATTATCAATCCTTATGGCAGCTTGTTGTTTCCAATATATGTTTTTAATAAGTCTCATGTCTTTCCCATCAATTTGTAGGTCTGCAAGCATATCTACCGTGTTGACATGTCTTACTATATCGAAAGCCTTTGTGTAGTCATTAAGCAAAGGTGTATATCTTTGTTTACTTCTATAGAACGTTCAATAACTGACCTCAGCATATACACAGCATTTACTGCACCCTTTCTTTCTACAAACCCACATTGTTCTTCCCATATTTCAGGTTGTATTTTCTTTCTCACTCTTTGCATGATAACTCGTAGCAAAATCTTCTTGATGTAACTCATTATACTAATTGTTCTATGTTGATCACATTCCAAGGCTCCTGATTCTTTGGGATTGCAAAAAATGCAGAATTACGTAATTCAGAAGGTATATCTCTGGTATCATATAATGTGTTCAGCAGTCGGGTGACTTGATCTAATCCATATTCGTCTAAAGCTTTAATCATTTCTGTTGTGACGGTATCTGAAATAGGGATCTTGCTAGCTTTCATATGTTTAAGAACATTCCGAACCTCCATCTTCAAAATTTGCAGTCCTCCATTATTAAATGGAATATCATCTGTTCATCTCTGTTATCATCATAATAACTTTTCACATAATCTGACCATTCATGTAGAATCTGATCTTTTTCTATTATGATTTTGCCATCTTTAGTTTTTAGACAACCTGCTGACCCTAAACTGGCATAGAAACTAACATGTTGCTCTAAAGCGATAAAAATGGACTGCGTCTTTATTATTATACCGTACAATAACATCTTCTAACGTCCACGTATATTTAGCTGACCAGACATTCTGACAAAGTACGTAATAAACCGATGAAATATTACAGTTTCTAAGCTTGGTGAAAAAAATCGCTATGTGTATATGTAATGGGTTTCCTTAATTTACTTTAATCTGTTATATAATCATAACAGAAAACGCTTTTGTTTCTGTTATGTTATATGCTGCTAAATATTTGGAATAGCCTAACCAAGGTACCAAGAAATTATTATTGTGTAAGAATTTAACTGGAAGTTCCTTTATATATTAGTCTAACCTAGAACTAAGAGTTGGGTGATCCATCTCGTCCAAATGTCAATATATGTATAGGGTTATGCTTAGCTAAAAACGTAGTGCCTTATTATCTCAGTGTAATTTTGTATTAGTAAAAAGCACTCTATATCTACTGGAATGCCATGCTCGGCGATCAATTCCCAGATGGTTTCTGGTGGATTATAAACACCTTCATTAAAACAATATACTTACCCTTTCCTCTTTTACTGTGTGTCGTGTTTTTCCATACGTTGAAAAGCTGATGTACCTTTACACGTTTACTACAAGAATAGGCGCTAGGCGCTTGATCTATATCACTAATAAGCATAACATGATTTTAGAACAAAAATAATCGACGCAACGTGTCTTTATAACTAGTATTAATAATGATTTTGGGAGTCATTTGTATAGTTAGAAACGAGCCCTATTCGATATTTTGTTATAATAGAACTTCATTCAGTTACTTTCTTGTGTGTGGTTTTCTAGTCGCAACCAATGTAGATAGTTGATAAAATTATTAGCCTCGAGACATAACCTATTCATCTCATCGATAAATGCCTCGGGTGAGACTTGTACTGACCTGGTTTCGAAGTAATTATCATTGGTGGATTGGTTAGTTCTGTGGGTGGAATGTACTGTTTACAAAATCCGCCCGTCACCACATTAAAATAGGTGTTTGTAAACTGAATATCCACCAGACCGACGTCTTACTGTGAGGTCAGTTCTATAGTTTGCGGAAGGGTGGCGAAAATTGATTGGCATTATTATTCGGGTAGATTTTTATAGAGGAGTTGCTGGGGGGGGGGGGGTGAAACATAATAACTCATCTTAATCTTTATTGCCTAGTTTAGGGTTAGGTAACGTGTAACCCAAATAACGTCTCACTGTAGTTTCCACGTTGTCTTCTCTCTCTCTCTCTCTCTCTCTCTCTCTCTCTCTCTCTCTCTCTCTCTCTCTCGCGCGCGCTCTCTCTCTCTCTCTCTCTCTCTCTTTCACACACACACACACACAAACACACACAAACACACACACACACACACACAAATCCGGAAGCCAGTGTTCAGTTATACTGCAATACAAAGTCGTCGTATAATTTGGGCCATCAATGTAAAGGCACTTGTTTAACCACTTTATATTCGAGCTCTGAATGTTTCCGAGTTCGAAAATGTAAAGTCGGCACTGAAGTTCCTCCAGTGAATGGGATTGTTGTTCCCATATCGATGGTTAAAAGAACTTCCACTGTGTTGAAAGAAAAATGACTTAGCGGTACTTAGTGAGGTTTGGCATACAGGCCAAACACTGAGGGTGAAAGCTTGTCCAGAATAGGGACGGTTCGTAACAAGGAGACCATGATGTATCTGATTAGTCTCGCGGCTACGAATTCGTTAAAGACGTAGACATTATTAACTGCACTATCCATTCGTAATTCAACATCGCCATGTATTAATGGGTTGACATCCGATATCTTCGAGGAGAGAACCCTAACATGTTATTCAACCTCTCACTAATTCTAACCTCGGTGCCCGCTTCGAATGTTCTTATACTGGCCGTTTTCTGTGATACGCTTACATAGAATCGAAATTTAAGTTTTTCGTCTACCTGGATTTCTACACACACTGTATTCAACACATCGATTAAAGCCTCAGGTGAGCTGTACATACATGCGAGACACATCGGTGTAACCGGTTCTTTACTGCTGTCTATGGGTGGAAAGTACTGTAACAACATTCCGTCAACTAGACTGTTTATATACACACACACACACACACACACACACACACACACACACACACACACACACACACACACACACACACACACACACACACACACTAGCTGACCCGGCCTGGCTTCGCCCAGTCCCTGGCGGGGATCTATCTATCTATCTATCTATCTATCTATCTATCTATCTATCTATCTATCTATCTATCTATCTATCTATCTATCTATCTATCTATCTATCTATCTATCTATCTATCTATCTATCTATCTATCTATCTATCTATCTATCTATCTATCTATCTGTCTGTCTGTCTGTCTGTCTGTCTGTCTGTCTGTCTGTCTGTCTGTCTGTCTGTCTGTCTGTCTGTCTGTCTGTCTGTCTGTCTGTCTGTCTGTCTGGTATTTGTGTAGGTCTGTTTAACAGGGCGTTCAAACATCAAATGACATATTTACATAATATGCATAAAGTATGGGGAAAAAAATGGCCTTCCACACACCATGTGTTCTCTTTCACACCAACAACATTGAATGAAATGTTGGGAAAACCTGATGTTGACCGCACACGCGGCCAACCTTTGTTTAAAATTTAAAAAAAAATCAAGCATATACACATGTCTACACATATACACATGTGAATTGTGTACTGTCCTTCTCCCGGCCAAGCGAACGGACAAAACAAATGCTTCGATTAATTCAAAAGTTCCACTCCCAAAAAAGTACAGAAATAAAATTCTAACGTATCTAAAATAAATCCATTAATTTTAATGAGAACTGTATTTTAATCACCTGCATGACTGTAGATAATTTCTTGCAAACATAAAAAGATGAGTTAGAAAATGTTCACTTATTTAAAATAGATGCATTATTTTTATGAATACTTTGAAAATGCCTTAAAGATTGTATCATTATATATTATAACGCATATGCCTGTAAATAACTGTAGACAAACAGTTTATAAAGATTTGATAACAATGCAACAATTATATATAAAATATATAGCAATGCTATTAAAAGTTATGTCTCTTGATATAACTTTTATTAAGTTAAGTCTACTAGTTGTAAATAAATTATAATGTAAATTAAAATATTAAATTTTATTAAGTAAATAACTGTTTGTACACTAACAAACTATGACAGTTGCCTGCACGGGAATGAGAAGAAAACATGTAGAAAATTTCATATCAATCGGATGGACCGTTCGCAAGCGCATCAATAACATCCGGACATACATTCTCTGATATATATATATATATATATATACATACATTGGGGAATTGCATTTCGACAAAGCTCACTTCTTATTGTTTCGTCAAATCGATAGTCTGTAGTAATTTGACGAATAAGTGACCTGCCTGGTGGTCTGGAATTATTTATTGGGCAGCGTTGCTCAGTAATGTCACGTGAAAGCTAATCTTAATGTTTTTGTTTCATTTAGGGTTCGGTAACATGAAACTGTAAAAAAAAAAAAAACACCATGTGGATGTGGAAGGCAAGGAGAGACACCAAATTATCTTCCCAATATTCATTACATCGAAAAGCCCTGATAAGAAAATACGCAACCAAATTAACTACATACTAATTTATAAAAGATTTAGAAATGCGTTAATTAATTTAAAGACAAAGCCTGGTGGTGACTGTAATAGTGATCATGTAACACTATGTGGACAAATAAAAGTAAGATTAAAGAGAGGGAAAATGTTTAAGAAAATGAGACTTAAAAAGAGGTTCTGAAAGTCGATAAAGAATTTCAAGAACAATACAGAGTGACTGTGAAAAATAGGTACAATGCAATAGCTAAAATACAGAGTAGAAACGAACAATGGGAAATGTAAAGGGATTCCATTCATCAAACTAGCAAAGAAATATTACCAGAATGAAGACAAAAAGCTAAGAAAAAAATTGATGAATGAAGAAATCTTACTGCTCATGGACAAAGGGAAGCAGAATAAAAATTACAAACGAGAATATAATAAGATAAATAAGTAAATAAGTATTAAATGTGTGACGGCAAAAAAAAAAAAAAGTTAGTAAAACGAGCAATGCCCCAAAATAATTGAAATAAATTCTATTAAAGAAGCAAAAAATATGCCCAGACAAATCAATGAGCTCACATGAAGAAACATAAGAATAAATGCAGGGTGTTTGAAATCAAAAACAGGAAAGATAATATTTGAGGAAGCTGCTATAATGAAGAGGGGGAATGACTGTATAAGAGAATTATATGATGGAGAAAGGGAAGAATTAACAGAAGAAAGCAACTTAGAAGGTCCACCTATTTTAAAGAAGTAGTCGCTGACGCTATCAAACAAATGAATAACGGAAAACAGCAGGAACAGACGAAATAACAATAGAAGAATTAGAAGTATTGGAAGAATGTTAAGTTGGCTGCTGAGGATATATATATATATATATATATATATATATATATATATATATATATATATATATATATATATATATATATATATATATATATATATATATATATATATACATATATATCATCTCATCATGTTCCTCTTGTACCTTGCTGTGTAGGTGAAGTATAAACTTCGTGAGAGTGCCCGATTATGGGCTTCATATATCGATATTCCCATGGACTCTGCTATTCCCTCCGTCCAACGTTTACGTGGTCGGCCTCCTCCTCTGTTTCCATCTGGTCTGTACATGTTAATTATTTCAGTTGGGTCAAAGGGTTCTCCTCTGGCTCGCATTGCACCTATCTTTTTGTAGACGTTTCTAGTTGCCTCCTTGTAGTTTTTATTTAGGGTTTCTCCATAATCTTCTCAGTCTTTTTGTTTTTCCCTCTTTATTATTCTTTTCACATGTCTTCTCGCTATTCTATATTCTATGCGATCACATTCCTGTTTGCTCTTCAACCACTTTTTATATTTTTACTTTTTGTCTTTTACCGCTTTCTTTACTTTTGCGTTCCACCAACTTGTTATTTTCTTAAAACGTGTTTTGCGTTTTTTCGTGGTTCCACATGTTGTTTTTGCAGTATTTAAAATGCTTGATTTGAACATCTTCCATTCTTCCTCCACTGTTTTTCTCGCTGTAGGTAATTTTTCGAAGAATTCAGTTAGTTCTTTCTCATAATTTTCCCTTACTGCCTCGTCTTTAAGGTTTTTTAAGTTTACTGATTCGCATGGCATGTATTTTCCTGCTCTTTGTTTTCTTCTTCTGATTGTTCTTATTGTGGCAACGACTGCTTTATGATCTGTGTTTATACTGAAAATGGGCACTGCCCTTGCATCTAATATATTTCTCTTTCTGTTATTTCTTGTCAATATAAAATCAATTTGACTTTTAGTATCTAGATCGTTCCATTTATACCAGGTGTATACTTGTGAATCTTTATGTTTATAGAATGTGTTTGTTATATAGAGGTCGTGTTGGCTGCAAAGCTCTAATAGTCTACTTCCGTTATCATTCCTTTCATTTTGCTGATCTCCAAATGCTCCCAGATGTTTTTCTATGCCCACTCTGTTATGTCCTAGTCTTGCATTGAAGTCTCCCATAACTATGATGTTGTCCTGCTTATCTATTTTATTTAGCACGTCATGTATGTCTTCGTAGAAGTCCTCGCATTCTTGCTCATTATTGTTTGCATTACATGGTGAGTATATTTATACATATGTTGTAATTGTTTGTTCTTTTATTCTCACTGTTATGATTCTTTCTGATATATATTTTATTTCTAGTATTCCTCTTGCCAGCCGTGGTTCGATGACTATTCCCACACCGTGTCTTGCCCTTTCTTGCTGTTCTACTCCAGAGTAAACAAACGTGTAACTGCGGTGGAGCTCCTTGCATCCTTTCCCCTTTGTTCTGGTGTCCGCTATTCCCATCAGTCCAATTTTCCTCTCTTCCATTGTTTTTATAAGCTCCTCTTCTTTACTATTGAAACCACAGACGTTGATTGCGCCTATATTTTGAGTCGCTGATCTATCTCTTAGTCCATTAACATTGCCGGGTCGATATTCGTTTGGGTCAGTCCGTTTATACTTCTTAGTTTTTTCTTCGAGCAGTATGAAGATCCCCTGCCGGCTTGCTAGGCCAGTCGCAGGTTTAGGACACAAATCTGACCACAGGGAGTCCATCCCCTATGGCGAGCCATAGCACCGTTTCACACACACACACACACACACACACACACACACACACACACACAAACACACACACACACACACACACACACACACACAAACAGAGGATTGCCGACATACGACCTATGCAATATACGACCACTCGACTTTACGACCACAAACACTAGCCATATTAGATTTTAGATTTATTTCTGCCTCAATTATCAGTCGAACGGCGTTGTCTGCAATCACCAAGAGAAGCCAAGAAAGAAGATGATGAGCCAGAAAGAAAGTTAACCACTAAGGAATTATCAGAAGGTTTATCTTTACTGAATAAACTTCTTATACATTTCGAAGCAATGGACCCAAACATCGAACGATTTGCAAGGATTGAAAGGATGGCGCACGATGTATTTCTTCCGTATTGTGAAATTTATGATGAAAAAAGAAACATACAATTCAGACAAAGCTCACCATATTTATGAAAAAACAAACTCCGGTACCCCCAACTACTGCTTTAGATGACTACATTAATGATCTGCAGCCAAGCACCAATGACCAATAACATGTTTCGTACATGTTTATATATTTTGATGTTAATGACAATTTGATGTGTTTTGCGAATGGGAAAGTGTTTCCTATAGTATTGTCCACACCTGTATTTTGTATGTTTTGCAAATATTAAACCAGTTGTAAAAGTACAGTTAATGCAGTGTTTTTCTCAAACCTTACGATGTAAAAATAAGAAACAAAATGATGTAGAGATGATACAAATGGCACTAAATGAACATCGAAAATTATGGTTTATAACAATAATAAAAGAAATTTATGATATAATTTAACTTAAATATTTTTATAACATCACTTCACATTACTGTACACATAGCGTACTCAACTTACGATCAAATCGTGTTACGACCGGTCTGTCGGAACCGATCGTGGTCGTAAGTCGAGCACTAGCTGTGTGTATACACACACACACACAACACACACACACACACACACACACACACACACACACACGCACGCACGCACACACACACACACACACACACACATCTGTAACCCTACACCGAATAATTAATTTTGAGTGGCGGTCAATAAGTAAAGCCTTGCAATTGTCAATTCTATTTAATAGGCAAAACAAGAGATACAATTCTTATTGAAATGAAGCCCTAAGTTTGTACTTAAAATATTTTTCTCAGTATAGTCTCTGTTACTCGTTATAGTTCTTGTCCATCGTCTCACATGGGTATGTATCCGCGCACTTTAAAAATTCGTGTCGTTTTCCCTAAACCACAGGCGTACGACATGTTTAAGGGTCTCAGTGTCCTCAAAGTGATGTCCGCGAAGATCTTCTTTTAGTGGTTTAAACAAATGGAAGTTTGAAGGTGCTAAATTAGGACTGCAAAAGGGAGCTGGTAATAATGTCCAGTAAAATTCAAGTCAAATATTAATTGCGTGTTCACCGGTGTGTTACGATGCATTATGACATTACGTTGCTTTAATGAAACGTCTTTAGTGACTATGTTTAAAACGTTACTCTCGCGTAACCTGTGACTGAAACAGGTTGGTAGTGATAAAATGTGCAAAAGAGTGTTTGAGGAATCCCGCTAAACTAATAATTTGCACACCGATAAAGTATTTACATAGATCTAAAAAATAGGAGGCATTACTTATTGACTGTTCCTCGTATCTTTCGCCAGCTGTGCCATTGGCAACCACCAAACAAACCTAATTGACACAAAATTAATCCACCAGGAATATCCTTACATTATTAAATTGGGAGTCTCTTGTTTTGTGAAGTCACTAGAATATTATAGTAAGGCTATAGACGGAGGCTCTCGGAGGCTCGGAGCCTGAAATGCTAGAGCAAAATGACCTATGTAACTACTTCCAATGCATCGGATTGTGATGAACGTCGCACAATTAGCTAAACGATTAATGTGACTTAAATAATAACAAACTTGTAATGAGAAGAATAAGGAATAATATAAAGCCATAAACTGAAGATGAGCGGTGTATATGTGTGAAAGGTACATTACAAATAATACCATAGATTTTGGGAGCATTAACATAAAGATTGATGCAAATGAGCAAAGATAAATATATGCATTTTATTGACTACGCAAAGCTTGTAATATGGTAGGGATAAGAAGAAATGACAAGAACGCTGGCTAATGCAAACATTGATGAGAAAAGATCTGACAATAACAGTGAGCGTGTAATGGCAGCGAAGTGCACCCGTAAGAATTGACAACCAGTTAGAAGCTTGTCAATACATTAAAGAATGTGTTAGTAGGGTTGTGTACTATCATCCGATCTGTTCAATTTGTGTAGCGTAATAATAAAAGAGAAGCAAGGGAAATAGGTTGGTGGGCATAATATAAACACGCTGCGATATGCTGAAATTGAAACACAGTCGCAAGAAATGATAGACATAATTGCAACAAAAGCTCAAAACAAAGGACATAGTCTAAATAATAGAAAAAAAAAAAAAAAAGAAGTAATGGTTATTACAAAGAGATGAGTTAAACTGAATCAAGAACCGACATTACAGCACTCGGGATATTCCCATACGCGGTCCGTCCTCATCGTCAGCAACCAGCGAGTTGTCCTAATACTAATGTTACCAACTACAATATAAATACTTGTCCGCCGGGCGTGGCCATTCCTCGAATACTGAGTGCTGCATAGATTCTCTTTGCACTCCCTGCCGCACCATTCTCTTCAGGCAATGATGGTGTATCTGTTCTTTCACACTATGCACATGATCCCTAATGGCCCTGACCATATCTGCCTTATCACGCACTAGTACCCCCAATTTCTGCCCCCCCCCCGGTCCAATGAGATTATAACCCTGCAGAGGTCTGACATTTCCTTTGGCTTTCTGACTCACTTCTATCTTCTCCCATTGTTTTCAAGCATTTCTCTGAAATTAACATAACCTGAGCCGTCGATGATTTTTCCCTCTTATCGTATATGACCCTTAACTGTGTACAGGGCATCATTCAAGAGGTGGCAAATGTCCACAGCCACTCGGAGATATGACTAAGTCTGCTGTCCCCATCCTCAGCAGCCAGCGAAGAGTTCCAACACTAATAGTACCAGTAGCAATCTGATTATAAGTCCGTCTCGCCTTTCCTTTGAGCGTTGAGCGTCGGCCAGATCTCTTCGTCACTCCTCGTTGTCTCATTCTTGCCAGACCATGGTAATCCATTTGCTCCTCCGAGGTGTGCACGTGCTCCCACAAGGCCGCAACCACGTCTGCCTTGTCATGTATCAATACTCCACCAAGTTCTGCAGAGCCAGCCAATCTGTCCGCCTGTTCATTTCCCAGCACACCGGCATGCCCCGGAGAAAAGATCCAGGCGATGCTTGTCACCCGTGACCTCCGAAGCGAAGTGTATTTCAGATAGAGTTATTATGGTTAAAATCAAAGGCAAACAAATAGATATAAAATTATACAAGTATATGCACCAACAACAAGCAGTAGTGATGAAGAAATACAACACTTTTACGACGAAATAGAAATGGCGATGGCTCAAATTGGATCATAAGAAATAAAAAAAAATACTTGGAGATTTTAATGCATAAGTAGGAAAGGGGGAAATATAGGATGCAGTGGGGAACTATGGTTTACGTACACGAAATGAAAGAGGGGGAAAGCTAATAGAATGGGCAAATATCAGTGACATGATAATTAGAAACACATGGTTTAAACACCATAAAAGACGACTATATACACGGAAAAGCCCTGATAAGAAACTACGCAACCAAATTGACTATATACTAACTAATAAACTATTTAGAAATGCTTTAATTAATGTAAAGATAATGCCTGGTGCTGACTCTAATAGTGATCATGTACCACTATGTGAACAAATAAAAGTAAGATTAAAGAGAGGGAAAAAATGGTTAGGAACATGAGACTTAATAAAGATGTTCTGAAAGTAGATAAAGAAATTCAAGAACAATACAGGGTGACTGTGAAAAATAGGTACAATGCAATAGCTAAAATACAGAGTATACATGAACAATAGGAAATGTTAAGGGACTCCGTTCACCAAGAGAAAGATAGCGTTGCAATTGGTTGAATACAGTGAAGATGTGGCTGGAAGAAGAGATTATGAGGGACCGTGAAGATGAATGACGGGAAGTTTGGAGACCTTTAATGCGATGGCAGCACTTAATGATTGTGAATGTTCATATCAATTGAACAGATTCTGCCATCGTGATTTTTACATGCAGATATTTTTATAAACTTGAAGTCATTCGTGCAGAGACGTGAACTATGCACGCGTAAGAGAAATTATGAACAACAAACACGTGTATACACCATAAATGCATACGGGTATGGAGGATAGTTTGTTAGTCCTACTGTTTCAATGGCGGATCATCTCTGAATAGTTTGTGTCGTAGGTATTACGCCGACAGACTCGACACTCCCAGATGTAAACAATTAGTCCATCGTTTGTCAAGAAAAATAAAATACTGATATGTTAGAACAGAGAAGGAAAATGTCCGGCCCGCAGGCCGTTTAAGGCTCGAGTGATAATTTAGGCTTGTCCTTTCACGGCAACCGCTACAGAACTCGAAATTTAATAAATATATGGTTTTCATAAAAATCATCAATAAATCTAGTAGCAACACCGTCAATACCAGCTAACAACGGACGCCTCACCAAAAAGAAGCCGCTCCAGCCATCACATTGGGGGTCGGTTAAATAAATGTTTCACTAAATATAGTAGTCTTATTTTTAAGTTCATAATTCTGTATGGACCACGAATAATATTATACACATCAAAATTGCCCTTGGTAGACATTAAAAAATGTTCCCCACCCGTATTTTAGAAGATTTTAATAACAAAGACAATTTACACACAAACACAATCATGTATCAGAAACTGACATACATTAGCCGTATTAAACAACATAGTGGCTTAGAAAGAAACAGGGTTACTGGCCAGAGAGTCGACGTCACTGAAACAGGGTTACTGGCCAGAGAGTCGACTTCACTGAAACAGGTTTACTGGCCAGAGAGTCGACTTCACTGAAACAGGTTTACTGGCCAGAGAGTCGACTTCACTGAAACAGGTTTACTGGCCAGAGAGTCGACTTCACTGAAACAGGTTCTATCTCATGTGGATCGATCTTCTTTTCGCAGAGCGGCCTTCTGTGAGCTCCTGAACTCTAGCGGATACCCCAAGCAGATCTCAGAAAAAATTGCGCTACTGAACCAAATGCGAGTCCGAAAACATGGGTCTACCAAGGTTGCAACAGTTTAAAACAAAATAAAGAATTACTTAAGACAAACTTAGCCGTAAGTGAAAATGTTAAACGTAATGATGGTCTTTTCATTCTACTTCCGTGAAGAGTGAAACATGACGGGTCTGCAAGTGCGGCAAATTAGTTTGCATCTATTGCCGTTAAAAAGGAAACATCACTAGCTGATTCTTTCAACTATAAGAAGTTAAACATAAAATACAAGAGAGACAATAATTTCTAACAATTAAAGTAATTTAATAATAGTATCATGCACTACAGGAATACAAGGGTAAATGCCCGAGGTAACAATTTAAGGTTCCGGGGCATTTATCCATGCAATCAGAATGTCATTTGATTTTCACCAGGGTCCGATAATTGTCAGAGATCAATAGAAAACGTGAAATAAAAATGTTTAATAATTACATTTTCTACACCTCAAGAAAATACACCACGTAATAAAGATTTGTAAAATTATCTTTGTAAATACCACATATCAATCTTTATCGAAGAGAAAGCATGTCAGTCTCTTCATATGTTTCTATGTATAATCTACCGGCATGCCGTGGGCTTGAACTACTTGACACTGTGTCATCATCATCAAGTGCCATGCCGTGACACTGTGTAGATGAAGGAGTGTATGCACAAATATAGAAGTTCCCGAAAGTTATTAAGCTACTGCAGATTAATCATATTAGACCAGCAAGGTGCAAAATCATCATCTCATCTCATCTCATCTCAACATGTTCTTCTTGTACTCTGCGGTATCGAGGTGCTGACCATTTTAGTTAATAACGACTTTGATCGAAATGTTAGCAAATATTTCATCTGTATAAATCTTTTGATGAGCAAAGAAATAAAAAGCGTAGAGGATCCTTTATCCGGCATTTAGGTATATCGGAAAAACAGTAAACGTAAAAATGTGGTTTGTGTATTCTTCATATAATCTTATTGTTTGTTATAAACATCAGTTTTGTATTTACTTCTGGTCCAGCTATTTTCATATTTTCTTCTTGGTTTTGTTATAGCTAGTGCTTTAAGTCGAGAATGATTTCAACAAATACAGTAAAAACAGAACACTTTACTGTCAACTTTAAAGAGAATATATCTTTAATAATATTGCCAATTCTTAGCGACGAAGTATTCACGGTTATTATGTCTGTTATCCTGAGTATTGTCTGCCAGATCGTGTCTGTGTTTGGAGTAATAAGCAATATTATAAATGTAATTATATTCATTAAACAGGGATTCTCGGACTGTATTAATATTAGTCTTTTAGCATTAGATGTGTCTGATCTGTACTCCCTGCTGTTTCTAATGTGGAGCAATCTTTGTTACACCCCAGTATTCAGCAATTCTGATCTTCCATTTGTTCCGTTGGAAGTCCAGCTGATCACTGGAGGCTGGCCACATGTCATCTTTGTCCGTACAACAGGATGGATAACCGTCTTTATTGCTTTAGAGAGGTGCCTGTGTGTCACACTTCCCTTGAAAATGAAGTCAATGTTCACAAAGAAAAGACACATTATTTCCATGGTAAGCATATTTCTCATAACAATCGGATGTTCAACTCTAGCGTTTGTCACATTGGGACTTGATGTGAAATTCTACCCAGACAGAAACAAGTCGTTGATCGGGCTGATTTATCGCATGGGCGTTTATGAGAGGAAAGAAATAGATTCTGTTGGCTATGCAATCAGTGGCGTGTTTATGCCAGTAACTTGTTTCTTCTCAGTTGTGACTTTCACATTTGTTCTGGTTGTCAAGCTAAACCAGCAAAGAGCATGGAGGGCATCAATGGTGTCATTAAACAGTGTCGCCAAGCTGAAGACAGACCAGAAGAAGCAACAAAGAGATCACAAAGCAGCAAAGATGATCACTCTAATTTCTGTTATATTTCTTATATGTTATCTGCCTGCTGTTGGGATTTTCATTGCGGGATATGTGGAACCACAACTGAGCTACGATGGCATCTACAAGAATATGTTTCTAGTAACTCTATCTGTATCTTTTACAGCCGAGGCCATCAACTCTAGCACCAATATTTTCGTCTATTTTGCGATGAGTAATAAATATCGTGAGACTTTAATAACTTCCTTAACCGTTTAGGTATTCAGAATTGTTTTAGTATGCACTGGCACACTAATGCATACACTGAGAAGCACATACATAGGAAAAGGACAGATGCTCCAAGCTAAACACACACAACACACACACAAACACACACAAACACACACACACACATACACATACACTCTTTCTGTCTCACACATACACGCACACTATCTCTCTTTCCCTCTCTCTCTCTCTCTCTCTCTCTCTCTCTCTCTCTCTCTCTCTCTCTATATATATATATATATATATATATATATATATATATATATATATATATATATAAAAGACAATGTATGTAAGTATGTATGTAAGTATGTCCTCTCTGCGTTCGCGAACGGCCCATCCGATTGAGATGAAATTTTCTAGACATGTTCATCTCATTCCGGCCCAGCCAACTGTCATAGTTTATTAGTTTACAAACAGTTATTTACTTAATACATTTTAATTTTTTAATTACATTATAATTAATATATGGCAAGGGGACTTAACTTAAGAAAAGTTATATCAAGGGAAATAACGTTTAGTAGCATTGCTATATATGTAATTTAAATAATTGTTGCTTTTTTCTCAAAGTTTTATAAAATGTTTATCTACAGTTATCTACAGGCATATGCGGTATAATAGATAATGATAAAATCTTTAAGGCACTTTTAAAGTTTTCATAAAAATAATGCATCTATTTTTAAAAAAGTGAAAATTTTCTAACTCATCTTTTTATATTTAAAGAAGTTATCTACAGTCATGTAGTGATTTAAAAACAGTTTTCATTAAAAATAATGGATTTATTTTAGATACGTTAGAATTTTATTTCTGCACATTTTTGGAAAAGAAACTTTTGAATTACGCCGATTTGTTTTTCCGTTCGCTTGGCCGGGAGAAGGTCAGTACAAAATTCACACTTGCATAAAATGTGTATATGCTTTATTTTTATTTTAAAAAGACATACAGGCCTACACAAATACCATACACGCAGCACGCCTGTTAAAATACTAAAATTACGAACCCATTTTCCGGCAGACAGACAGACAGACAGACAGACAGACAGACAGACAGACAGACAGACAGACAGACAGACAGACAAGCAGATAGACAACAGACAGACAGACAGACAGACAAGCAGACAGACAGACAGACAGACAGACAGACAGACAGACAGACAGATAGATAGATAGATAGATAGATAGATAGATAGATAGATAGATAGATAGATAGATAGATAGATAGATAGATAGATAGATAGATAGATAAATAGATAGAGAGGGAGGGAGGGAGGGAGGGATAGACGGAGGGAGAGACGGACGGACGGACGGGATATATATATATATAATGGTAGTGTGGACGATTATGCTTATCCACGCCTCGGGATCTCATTTAGCATGCATTTGGAAAGAATGTCAAGTCAAGAATATACTTTCATCTTCCCCTACGACGTTATTTCCATAAGTATGTGCAGTTGTTACAACATGTACCAGCATCTTTCTTCCCTTAATGTAACCAAAACATGACAGTCCTTTCTTTTCCTGATGTTTGTGAAACGTTGCTAGGTCTTAAACTTTTTCGAAACAAAATGTTACCGATTTTCCATTTCCGAGAAATTTTCAGTCGGGTTATATTAAAAAGACGTGAAGAAATAATCTTTCTAGACGAAACAACACGCTCATGATGTATCAACATTCTATGTGACATGACCACCCGTGAAATTAGTAACTACAATATTCTAAAGGCAAAAGGAAGATATGGTGGAGGAATTCAAGCGCTGTGCATCAGAGGCCAAAAGAGCGAAATGGGATCACTTTATGAATGAAAATGGAAGCGATAAGACACTGGGAAAGTTCTGAAAATTGTACAGAAAGATGCAAAGGAAAGATTGTCATGCCACGGTTGATTCGCCTTTGACAACAGACACAGAGGAAGGCGAAGCTTTCCTGCAGATATTTATAGCACAAACAGACCAGCAAGATCGGGACATCAGAGACTCGGTTAGAGAAGATATATCAGGTACATCAAGAAACAATTTTAGCTCTTGTCGCGTTTTGGGTGTGCAATACACTTAGAGCGAATTGCGCACTTTGAATGAAAACAAAAGAGTAAAATGACTGTTGAAAAACGACACTCGAGCTGAGACCATGGCTAGGAACACATGGCTCAGAGTCAAGAGTCGACTATGACAAATTATATATTGCTGTCATGTGAATATAATAATTTAGAGTGTTGTAGTAGTGTAGTATAGTGTGTTTGATAATATCATTGCGTGATCATGTGAAAAATGTGAACCGCGTGAACGGAAGAGAAACATCGTATTCCGAAAGAACAGTTGTCCTGTCATAATTCAAGGTTCGTATATGTCGTTCGTCATCCATGACAATGCAGTTCGAATTATAACATGATAAACAACAACTTCAGCATCATCATCATGATCCTCATCCGTGGGAGGTACCATTACAAATACCTACTGCGAAGATATCATACAGCTGGAAGATATCAAACATGTAGTTAAAAAAAAAAAAAAAGCAAACGACACCTCACTAGGACCCGATGGGGTTAGGTACGCCCACATGTGGGATATGAGTGGTGGAGAACTTATATAGATGGCTGCTTGCTTTATCCTGAGTATCACGACGTCATCATTACCCCCAGGAATGGGTAAACAGCTATTTAACACTTCCTAAAACAATTAAGATCATTCAAATCTTAATGGATTTATGATTATCTCTTTACAGGATACTTTTGGCAAGATGCTGGAGAAGATCGCTGCTGTTAAATTCCAGGAATGTTCAGAAAGATTTGGGAAGTTACCGGCCAGAGAAAGATACTTGGTCAAATGCAGCCACTTTTGCCTACGATGTTTATGAAGGGTCTCAAAACAGACAGGAGACGACGGTGGCAGCACTCGATCTCAAGGACGCATACAAGAGAGCCAGATATGACAGTTTGATGTACGCTCTAATGGAGAAGCGAGTCTGTCCTTGGTTCGTGAACTGAATTGCAGTTGTTTTGTATTCTGCTAGAGTGGCACTCCAATTGCGTACATGG
>OY992881.1:58088360-58118360 GCA_963921405.1 Cepaea hortensis
ATCTTAAGTTTATGTGACTGTGGTTTAGTGAAATGAGGATTTCTTTGATAAATGGACGGTAAGGTCATTCAATTTTGAAACCTACCGATTATCGAGTAACGACAACATGTGATTAAACAATGCTTGACTAGCGCGTGGTAAGCCGCCAGCACGCAATATCGCAAGTTCCTGATCAGCTCTGTGTTATTGCCTCAAATATCAAAACAAACGAACCGCAACACATGATTTCAAATAGCCCGCGGCGCGTCTAGACTACAATGGAGTTCGCTGCATTCTTCAAACGGGTTTGATAACATAATGCAGTAATGTCATCTATAGGAGAGGCCTCTCTGGAGGTGACTGGTGTTAAAACAAGATCCGATTTACGATCGGCAGTGAATAAACCATACACACTAAACAAAGAGAAGGCGGTGAAGACCAAGCTAGCCAGGTGTGCGAATCCGGTCGGCCGAGTCGTCCAACACACCAACTCTGGCCAATGTGTTACAGTATCCTTTAACAATACACTCCATTATGAGGCATTTCGAACGTGCCTCATCAATTATTACAAGCCTGAACGAATCCAACACAGACAAGATAGAAGCGGGGCCTACGTGGAAGATCTGATTACGACGCCAGTCCTTACAATACATTTATATCATTCGAAGAACAAGTTACTAGCTCAGGGCAGCGTTGAAAAATTAACTCTTGGCTAAAATTAGACTTTATCGAGCTGGAGAACTCAATACTTACATTCACGAGTAGAGACATATCAAAGACACAGGATATCATCAACATGCTCATCTCGAGTGAGGACTCAGAATCTACACAGCCTACAACTACAGCTGTGGACATCACAGCAGACAATGTTTCTCAACTAACACATACAATGAATGAACAGGACAATACCATCAACACGAGGTCAGCTACCCCATCAGTACTCTTAGCCATTGAATATCCAATGGAGCACCTCCAAAACAACGTTGAGACCAACGTAAGAGTAGCAGAAGAAATACCAGCCTTAGATAACACGCCAACTAACCGGACGCTGATGCATATGCTGGGGGGAGGATCTGAGCACCTATGGACATGTCCGGAGTGCAACGAAGATACCCCAACTGATAACTAACTAACTAACTAACTAACACGCCAACTATCAATGGACAATCGTGCGATTGTCATAGGCGCATTGAGGTAATTGAACAATCCTTAAAGGCGCTCACTGCTACTGTTACAGCGAACATTGAAGCTAATAGCAAGACCAGCAGTGACTACACTGCTCTCAAAGCAGAAATCACGCTCCTGAGAGAGGAAAATCTATTGCTAAGAAAAACAATAGAAACTTTACAGCATGAGTCCACCACCAACCCAACTGAACAAGCGTGTAATTCCCAAGCAGCTGTATCAACTTCGGAGAATCTTGAAGCCCAGTTTCACCAAAAACAAATAACAAAACAAGACGCGGAAAAACCTCAACGTACAGAAGAATATAAAACGCTACAGTCCAGTCTATCCCATTGATGTAAAAATAAGCAACAGATTCGAAGTGCTTCAAGACAATTTGTCAGAAAACGTACAGTGCTATAGTGCACTGCCAACAGACAACACACGCCTCCAGGAAACACAGGGAGAGTCACATGGAGACTTACAGACTGCTGCTAAATGGGAGAAACAACGAGCAAGGCGTACTGACAACCAACATGTGCAGACAGCACGACCCGACTGTACACACATTATAATAGGCGACTCTCTAATGAAAGGTCTATACAGCGACCGGATGGCTACTACAGACAAAGACATTGTTTCCATAATTCCATTGCCTGGGGCTGGTGTTGACCGGCTAACAGACAAGATTAGGAGGTTGGCTGTAAATCTTAATGTAAAAAGGGCAAGTGTTCATATTGGTATCAATGACACCATGAACAACCAGCAAATCACAACATCTCAACTGCTGGCGCTCTTGAACGGATTACGTCACATTTTTCCTAACTCATCCATTTTCTTCTCCTCCATCATATCACCGAGTTATGGATTCCAGCGTCGTCTAGCTGGCATAAATAACAACATATTGCAGAGGTTTTGTTCTCACAACAACATACAATTCATAAACAACACACCGGTGTTTACTTCACAGTCAGGAGCACCTAAAAAGCGACATTATAAGGATCAAGTACATTTGTCTACATTGGGCACCAGCTTGCTCGCCAATAATATTAAATACCCTGAACGTACACAACCTACATCCAATACTGGATCGCGTAGGACACTTTTAGCTACAACACCTCAAACTCAAGCCAGACGACATACTGCCGCCACATCAAGTACCAATAGGCCAGAAGAGACATAACCACGGCACCTGATATCCAAGCCAGACGGAACATTTCCACCACACCAAATCCGTACAATACGCCCTCTTTCACATAGGAGGGTGATAATTATAAAGATACGTTCCCTCTTCTCCACAGCAAGGATCAATCCAGTAGTAACAACAACGTGCCACCACAGCCTCCTGTTAGCCACGAATCAGAGCCTGTAGTTGGAAGTCGTTACACACCCGTGAGAAATCAACAGTATCCATTCCATTGTAACCCAGAGTTGTTATACCTCACACGGTTTAGCCCAGCTTCACTTCGGCAGGCATTTATGATGTCGCTGTACCAAGGACCAACACAGCCTGGTATTTACTAGCAATTCAGCACACAGCAACACCGGATCGCGGTACAAGAAAAAGCCTCTCCTAGAAAGTTTATTCGCATACTTGGTTATTGATTTATATAGCAACGTATTAGATTGTACGTGGCTGTAAACATTGACTCGTATTGAAGTCACAGAGATTGACACTTAGATATCTTTTATAATACTTTTTATCGCGTTAATACTCTGAGTGAGGGGGTCTTCACTCCCCGCTTTAAACAGAGACATTTACTTGTATAGTCATTTATTGATTCTTTTGGATAACAGTTGGTACTTAACTTGTGAAGTAGTTTTTTCAGGTCAATTATTTGTTGTATGTTCTTTAATTCGTTTTGTTCCTTGTTTGCATTATATTCGTTTGTCTAACTAGTTATATCGTTATATTATTGTCATTTACTTATCGATTTATATTACTGATATTTTGTAAGTTAATGTAATTGTGACTTTTTTATGATCTTGTATTTTTGCTTAACTTTGACTAATTTACAATTTCTTCATGGATGAAATGTCTGAGAAGTGGCAACACTGGCTCAATAAGTCAGGAATACGCCTTGGACACTTAAAAATTTGCAGCTTATTTAACAAGCTACCAGAGTTATCTTCTATTCTTAATCAAAATTTTCAATTATTCGGCCTTAATGAAAGTAGGCTTAATGATAAAATTTCAGATGAGGACATCTCTATTAAAGGGTACAAAGTTTTTAGAAGGGATCCCTGTAGGAAACAAGAGACAGACATAGTAACCTATGTTTCTAATTTACTAAATGCTCACCGTAGGCTAGACTTTGAAACTTGCGAAATAGAATGTATTTGGTTAGAGCTAAAAGTTCAAAACCGCACACCCCTGATAATTGGCTACCTCTATCGAAATCCCAGTGCTGGACACGTCTGGTACGAAAACTTCACTACCATGATGGATGTGGTTTTCGCTTCTGGGAAGGAAATTATACTACTCGGAGACTTTAACATTGATACCAACAAATCCAACATAATATGGGGAAATATAATTGCATCAAACAATTTCCAACAAATAGTACAACAAGCTACTAGAGTAACAAAGTTATCTTCAACAGTCATAGATCACATTTATGTAACTTGCTCAGACAGCATCATAGAATGCACCGTACCCAATTGTGCAATGAGCGATCACTACCCAATATGCTGCACGTGGTCTAAAAAAGGAATTAAAACTCCTAAACATAAACACATAAGTGTAAAATATAGAAATTACAAAAATTTCAACCAAAACGCATTTTTACAGGACTTGCTCAGTTCACCTCTAGACAATGTTTATCAGCTTCCTGACCCGAATGATGCTCTGGAATTCTGGATGAAAACCTTTATTGATGTTTTTGATAGACATGTGCCAGTCAAGGAAGTTCGAGTAAAACACCACGTCAAATCACCTTGGATCACCCAGGAAATACTTGAAATTATGAGAGACAGAGATAAAGCACATAAAAAGCGGGATCTCAGTGCATACCGTACTTTTAGAAACAAAGTTCAATATAACATACGACAGGAAAAGAAAAATTACTTTAAGAACTTAGTAATGGATAAATCAAATAGTAAGGATATATGGAAGGCAATTAACACCTTGACAAACAAGTATAACTTCCGAAATTCTTTACCATCAAATCATATTACATGCGACCAATTCAGTAATTTTTTTCAAACTGACATAGACCAGTTGAAGGTTTCAATACCTAATTCTCCTTGCAACTTATCTTTATTGTCATCGTTTTGCGAGAATAGATGCCGCTAATGACAATCACTGAAGTATTCACTTACCTCAGTAACCTAAAAAACACAACCTCATCTGGGTTAGATGGAATCAGCAACCGGATTCTCCGTTGTGCTGCGCCAGTGATCTGTACATCACTAACCTATGTATATAATCAGTGTCTCACCAAAGGCCACTTTCCATCAGCTCTCAAAATCGCTAAAGTGTACCCTCTTCTTAAATCTGGTTCATTGGACAATGGTCTCCCAAACAATTACAGACCTATTTCCTTACTATCATCACTATCTAAGCCACTAGAAAAACACATCCATAAAGTAACATTACAGTATTTAGTTCGCAGCAAGCTTATTGTTGACAATAATCAGGATTTCGACCAAAATATTCTTGCCATACGGCCCTAACAAACATGATAGAAAATTGGCACCAGAACATAAACAACAACGGTCTATGTGGAACTGTGTTTATTGATTTCAAGAAAGTATTTGATATGATAGACCATGTTATTTTAATTAAAAAACTTGAGACAATGAAAATTGGCCCTAATGTAGTCACTCTAATATCATCTTTTCTATCAAACAGAAAGCAAGTAGTATCACATAATAAATCTCTGTCTCAAACCACTACCTTCAATATTGGAGTGCCGCAAGGCTCTAATCCTGGCCCTCTATTATTTTCCATATATATTAATGATCTACCTTTGCATCTTTTGTCGTCCTGCGATCTATTTGCAGATGACTGTACAGTGTACACAAACGCTGAAAACTGTATTTTACTGGAGTCGTCTTTACAACACGAATTAAATAATGTAGTTAGGTGGAGCTATTCAAACCGTATGCAAATTAACATCACTGAAACAAAAGCAATGTTATTAACAACCAGACAAAGACTTCAAACTCTAAGCTCACACACATCACTTCAACTTCACATCGATAACATGCCAGTAGAAAGTGTAATTGAGCACAAAACATTAGGTCTAATCATTGATAGAAACCTAACCTTTAATTCCCACGTTCAAGCGCTCATTAAACAAACAGCGAAAAAAGTCTACCAACTCGCCAAAATTAAAAACTTCCTTGATGAGGACACAAGGAAACTATTCTATACTTCTCATATTCAGACACACTTTGACTACTGCTCCACAATCTGGGACGGTTGTTCTAATTCAAACACCAAGCGACTTTACTCACTCCAGAAACGGACCATGAGTCTAATTTATAGCAAACATTTATCTGACAATCCTAGCCTGTATAAACGCCTTCAGTTATTACCATTCCGCAAACGCCTGCTTTTCAATAAAGCTAAACTAATTCACAAAATCCTGCATCGGAATGCCCCAAATTACCTTTGGCCATTGTTTAAATATAATGCTAGACACAGTAAACGTTTAAATATACTACACATTCCGAAGCCTAGGATTGACTTATACAAAACAAGCTTAACGTACTCTGCAGCTCAGCTGTGGAACAATCACCCACAAGAAATCAAAGACATCACTAATCCCTATTCATATAATCGCAAATTATTCGAACACTATCTCAATACGGATTACCTTCCCCCTTAATAATAGAGATAATAATAATAATAACAAAACCCTAGTATAACAGCCAGTCCCCTTTTTGTAGGCCAGTATATTCCACATGGCTAATAACAAGTGTCAGACCATTATCTAATATTACTGTGTCGTGTAGTTTTGATGTCGCATTTTGCCCATGCCTTTATAATGCATATCTTTTATATTGTTGCTGTTCTTTGTTAGCCTTGAATGATGTGTGAATGAAATAATGTATGAAAGAGAGTGATAGAAGGGCAGAATGTTAGACGGGCCTGCGTGCCCAATTCTTAACCCTTTGAAAATAAAGTTTGTTCGTTCGTTCGTTATTTCGTTCGTTCTGTCTGTCTGTCTGTCTGTCTGTCTGTCTGTCTGTCTGTCTGTCTGTCTGTCTGTCTGGCTGGCTGCCTGCCTGCCTGCCTGCCTGCCTGTCTGTCTGTCTGTCTGTCTGTCTGTCTGTCTGTCTGTCTGTCTGTCTGTCTGTCTATTGCAAACCTAGAAGCACCAGGGGTTGGAAGAATACTAACATTTGCAGATGATATTCTTGCATATAGGCAGGGGAGAGATAGGGAGCAAACAGCCCAGGAGTTACAGGCGACAGAATATAAAGTGATTGAATGGTGCACAGAAATGAGTGCTGTCATCCACCCGGAAAAGGCGGCTGTTTTGTGGTGCTCTCTGGACAACAGGATTGTAAGAGCTGATGTCCCAAGCCTCGCGATAGATGATAGAAATGTCAGCAGAGAGAACAAACTGAAGTATCTGGGGATCACATTTGACAGGAGGATATCCTTCAAGGACCATGTGGAGACGGTCGTGACAAAATGTCAAAAGGGACTCAATGCACTTAAAACTATGGCTGCAATGGACACAGAGCAGAGAATACTTTTCACACTATACCAGCACTTGATCCTCTCAGTAATTGATTATGGATTAGGTCTGCTTACTGTCTCAGAGTGTCAGCTGGTGAAGTTAGAGCGCATACAGAACGGAGCTATGCGGGTCATTCTGGGATGCACTAGAGACACCCCAGTTGTGTGTATACGTTACATCCTTGGTCTGCCGACTGTTGCTGGTAGGCTCAAGGTGATGCAGGCGAAGGTATACCTCAGAGTAGCTGCAGACACAGACCACCCACTGCATGAGGCGCTGGACGCAGTTAAGGGTCAACGACTGATAAGAGGGAAATCATGGATGGCTCAGGCGGAGGATACGATCAGACAGGTGTGCCCCTTGAAGAACATCAGGCGAGGAGAGGAGTGAGTCAGAGTGCCAGCGGAGCAGGCAGACTTGTGCAGAGTTATAATCACACTGAGCCGGGAGTGCAGGGAGTGGCCAGCAGGGGCCACGGAAGTGGAAATCCAACAACTAATTCAGGACAATGCTCACTCGGGTGATGTGATTATCTACACAGATGGTTCGGTGTCAAGAGGTGAGAGAAGTGGCTGGGGGTTCATAACCAAAGCTAATGGTCGATGTTTGGGGCAGGAGAGCCTGGCATGTGATACCACAACATCCAGCTTAAGAATGGAAGTGGAGGCAGTCACTGCGGCTCTCCGCTGGATGGAGAATACGACACACACACACATCGTGATTGTAACTGACTCAAAAAGCATGCTCACGAGGGTGAGGACGGGCAGACTTCGTGCGGAGTGGCTTGCCTCGCTTCGGAGGTCACAGGTGACAAGCATCGCCTGGATCTTTTCTCCGGGGTATGCCGGTGTTCTGGGAAATGAACAGGCGGACAGATTGGCTGGCTCTGCAGAACTTGGTGGAGTACTTATACATGACAAGGCAGACGTGGTTGCGGCCTTGTGGGAGCACGTGCACACCTCGGAGGAGCAAATGGATCACCATGGTCTGGCAAGAATGAGACAGCGAGGAGTGACGAAGGGATCTGGCCGGCGCTCAACGCTCAGAGAAAAGGCGAGACGGACTTATAATCAGATTGCTACTGGTACTATTAGACTATTAGTGTTGGAACTCTTCGCTGGCTGCTGAGGATGGGGACGGAGCACTTATGGGAATGGCCCGAATGCTGTGATGTCGATTCCTAAATCAATCAATCAATCAATCAATCAATCAATCAATCTATCTATCTATCTATCTATCTATCTATCTATCTATCTATCTATCTATCTATCTATCTATCTATCTATCTATCTATCTATCTATCTATCTATCTATCTATCTATCTATCTATCTATCTATCTATCTATCTATCTATCTATCTAATTGTCTGTCTGTCTGTCTGTCTGTCTGTCTCCTGTCCGTCCGTCTGTCCGCCTGTCCGTCCGTCCATCCGTCCGTCCGCCCGCCCGTCCGCCGAAATTAAGACATGAATAAAAGTCGATAAAAGGCAATATATATGAAACCGTCAAAATGAGATTCACAATGTGACTGATTATTGCAGAAACAATCTGACCATTACCTTGAAACAACAGATTAGAGACAAAGGAGATCGGCGATTCCTGTTGTTGACTGTCTTCGACCAACCTTCATTATGACTAAAAAGGCTGTAGGGATAGTTATATCCATGTATAGATGATTCATAATCGACATGACGCAGCGACGTGAGTGGCTAATGACTGAAATATCAATGTTCTTCTGGGTTTCGTTTAAAGGTGTCAAATGCCTCTCTGTGTAGGTGTCAAATCCTTTTTAGTGTAAGTGTCAAATGTGTAGACTGTTATGGATTTTAATTTGTGGATGAAGCAATACGTAGGTAGTGTCAGGGTGTTGGGAGTGTAGGTACAGGACATAGAGAGGACAAGAGACAGAATAGAGTCAGGACGACATAGATAACGACATACAGAACATAGGTAAGGACATCTGTAGTATAGTCGATAGATTAGAGACAGGACATAAGTCAGGACACAGAGTTGTCATAAGACAGGACATCTACAGGACTGTAGATAGAGTGGAGACAGGACTTAGGTGGGGACACAGACGTGTCATAAACTGGACACCGACGCGACAAGACAGAGCGATAGGAAGGGACATAAATTCACGGGACACGGCCCTGAACGGACTAGACTTCAGTACACTGAATAACCTAACCTAACACGGACGGACTGCAGTACTACGTGACTGCTAGGACCGCATGGTGGTCACGAGCGGCACGGGGTCCAGGACCACGAGTCCAGCCGACCAGCTGGAGAACGTCAGACGGGACTCAGACAGTTTCAGGGGAAGGACGTTGTGTTTTCTAGAGCGGGTGTATAGCTTTGCGAGAGTGCTAGTTTGTAGATAGCGAGTGTGGGACTTGAATAATTGACTGTGTGCTATAAGCATTCGTAAAGCGGCATTTTGTATATATCTGTGATGAATTCACCGCCTGTGTGCACATTGTAATATGATCAGGTTCGCCTGAATATAGTGTGAGAATAACCTTATGCACGACTGATGTTTTCTTGAGTGCGTAAGAAGTAGTTAGAATACCTGTGTGCGTGTGAGACGCTGACAGGTAGATATAATAATTAACCATTTAATTCTTGTATTTGGTATAGCTGACAGTCTTGGCTTAGCTAGATGGGAGAGATCTAGTTATATGGTAAAAATAACACACTATTTTTATAGGTTTTAGGGAGTTTTGCTCAGTAATGTAATTGATTTACATATTTGTTGTGGCTTTATTTGTTTGTATGTTGCCCCTGAAGTTGTAGAATTTGTAAGATAAATAAAGCAGTTGTGTGTTGTCCTGGTCTGTCAGTGTGACAAAATAGAATTGAACACCAGAAGGGTCAACTAATTCCCCATTGTGCTCTAACCCAATTTTCTTTTTTTTTTGTGGGGGGGAGGGGGGGGAGGGCGTGTTGGGAGTGTACAGTATTTCAGTGTGTGGGATGTATTTCTCAGTGTCCTAGTCAAGTTTCGACAATCTCTTGGTTCTCGAGAAGTGTAGCGAAGGTTGAGTGAACTTGACAGACCCGAGAAATATCACGCCAGTGTCCTAAGGTGCGTCGACAATTCTATGAAAAAATCGTACTTTATAAAAATCTCGGGATAAGTGAAGGGTCATTTCTGCGTGAGAGAACTTCTGATACTTTCAGGAGGTCACGTGAGTCGATTTACCATACTTCCGGAGGGTACTAGAAACGCCATTCACAGTTGATCTTTGAGATCGCCTCTAAATATTGTTGTATCTTATGTATTTCTTGGGATCCAGACTGTCACATAATAGACCAACGTGATTTAACCCGTGATGAGAATAAACGGCATTCTGATTAAACGGGATGATTTCACAGCCACAACTATTTTACCTAACAGAGAAAACAAATCAGATGTCAACCTTCACAGGTCGGGCAAAATTAACAGCTTAAGATGTGTAGGGGAAGTGAGTGAGCTGAATCATACATCGCTTTGACAGTTCATAAACAGGTTGGATTGAGAGCGGAAGTACTCAGCTCGGAAGAAAACAGTCCATCTGTCCTATAGAGTTTCCGGACATCACGCAGATTGGCAGATTGCTATTGACAACTGTTGTTGGGATCATACAGTAACTCGCTAGCTTGTTGGGGATGTCAAAACAAGTGATGACAACTCTGACAGTGACTAAGCCAGGGAGGATAGATTCTTGACAATGGATGATATGCCCAAATAACACCTGTGTGGACAGGAAGAATACCGTCATGTGACCAATTTTAGAAGGTTGCCAAAAACCATGATTGGAGAGGGGAGTTGAACTAAAACCGTTGTTTGAGGCGGACGTGCTTCGGCACTGCCGTTCTGATTGGAAAAATGTCTACCGTGTGCGAATTGAGTTAATTTAATTTTACACGTGCCTGTCATGGCAAGAGTAGATGTAATTTGATCTAACTGCGGTGTTGCCTAAGGTAGAACCTATTATAATTAGTTCTAATTAATATAGACAGTAGTCTTGTTAAAACTAGAGTGTGATGATTAGCACTGTTAGTTGAAAATAGATTAGTGAAGTGTTGATAAGCTTTACTAGTTGAGAATTGAGAAATGAGGGATAATTGGGATATTCCAGTAGGTGTCCCTGGTGGGCGGGGTTCCGCATTCTGTTTGTTGATTTTTTTTTTTCTTGTCTTGGCCTGATGATAACCAATGGGTTGAGTCATCTGTCCCTGACAGAGTAGGTTCATTGTATTTTACTGAGCAAGGGCCAATGGCCACGATCATCTAATAGAGATCAGTGACGGGGAGGCTTTCACCAGTTGTATGATCTATTTTACAGGTTCCCTCTGGTTGGAATGAAGAACCCGGAACCAATGAAAAATCCGATCCCGGATAAATTATGATGTAGAGAGATGTGCCAGCAACTTTCGCAAAGGAAGAAGCTGATAAACATTGCTCGGTGGAGCTGAATGGTATAAGTATCCTACATGAGTGCATACCAATCGTTAACACACCTGAAGTGATGGATGTTCAGCCCACGTGGAACTAGATCAGTAAGAACTGATGGTCACATTAGATGAAACAAAACCTTGAAGTGTAGTTGTTCCACATATCAAGGAAATCAGAACTGTCAGACAATATCTAGTAAATAAAGCAAGCCATTTTAGTCTAGATACAATGACTGTTTAAGAGTGAAAATATAGAACATTTCGCTAGAAGAAAACGTCATGTTCATGAGACAGCGTTCCACTATTTTTTCACTGTGCGGAATTACGAGATCTTGGTTTTTCTAAAACTATTAGGAACCATTGTGTTAGGAACAATAATAGTATTTTCTCGGATTATATTTACATGGGAGTCAGATCTCATGGTCATCAGAGCTCCTGGAGGAGGACATGTCTGGAGAGAAGGATACGACTTCGGTGAGGTCCATTGTGCTGATTCTTGTGATGTCGTGTAATTCTTGCCATGATGAGTGAACTCTGAACATGAACTCTGTGGTCTGACCTATACATTTACATTAGAATACACGAGACACATTTTCTTCGCATACACGTCTCATATACGTTACACTTTATTTTTAATAAATTAATCTTTATTAATTTTTAGAAGCAAGTGTTGTTGAGTATGTTGCGTTGGGGAAGTATGAGAGGGGGCATAGTACGACAGTGAGAGAGTGATAGGAAAAGGTGTCCACGGGCTGATGGAGTGTGTTGGACGGAAGCTGGTGGATTCTCCAGGATATTGATAAAGGGAAAAGAAAAATTATAATGTGGGTGTTGACTCTCCTCACTCCAGGGACGACACTTTAAAGGAGGACACGACACAGACCATGATCTTCACTTAAAATCCTGTTGAATCTTGTGATAGTCTATCTTTGAGACGGAGAGGACACATCTACAGCAAGTTATATCAAGTGTATTTCTGGAGATCCAGATAAAAATCTACAGTGGTGGTCCTCTTGATTATATATCACATTCTGTGGCTGACTAGTTCCTATGTGAAAGATAAATCCTATTTATAGTTATGTCGATTAAATACGTCTTGCGATATAATTCAACTAGCCGAGTCCGAGTCTAGGGTCCGAGTCCATTTTGTATTTAAACAAAAAACAAAAAAACTGTCCACCAACGTTCAACTAGCCTCTCTGGCATTAGTTATATTTGTGGTGGTGCGTGGTGCGGAATGAGTATGCTTAGTTTTCTGTGCCAGTATTAGTTGGCTTATCGATTTTGAAGAGTTTATACCTGTGACGTCAGCTAGGGGTATGGCCGGCAGGTTTTCCTTTGTGTCCGCCTCCTCTGGGGTTTCTTTGATTAGTGTTGGCTTTTAGCTCGTCGTTTTTGATGTCGCAGTAATTATATGGACTCTTTGTTTGGTTATTGGTTAGCTTTCCTCTTACTTTGAGCTTGTGTCATCTTATATGAGTTTTCGTAGGCGTTCTTCACACATTTTATCTCTGACGAGTTCCATTTCCATTTGACATTTTGTTTTCTCAAAGTGGAAGGTCATTTTCGAACTCCTTTAATCGTAGTTTAACTTGCCTGGCTTCTGCTGGTTTGTTTTGGATTAGTTCCCTTTCCGCTGTTAGCAGGTCTCTCTCTCTCTCTCTCTCTCTCTCTCTCTCTCTCTCTCTCTCTCTCTCTCTCTCTCTCTCTGATCAGGACAATGATGGTTTTTAGAATGTCTTCGTTCTCCTTCTTTAGCAGTGCCATGCATTCCACCTCTTGCTTGATGCTCTGCTGGATTTCCTTCATGTCAGCTAGCAGTTTCTCGTTGTCGCTGGTTGGTGTCGGTGTCAGTAGCGCCTTGACTTGTTTCTTCAGCTCGTCAATCTGGCTTTGCGGTTGAGATCTTTCAGCTTGTGAGATGTATGTGGCTGTTTTGGACCTCCGCATTGCTTCCTTGTATGGTGCCATTATGGTAATTGCGATCTTTAAGACATCTCTGTGTGTTTGGAGGTACGGAAAACCCAGGTATCTTGCTCCATGCTTGCCAATGCAGTTGGCATACTTTCTCTTGTCATTGGGCGCTCGGAAGTCCTTGTCCTGTTTGGCCAACGGACATTCCTTGAACTCATGGTGCTCTGAGAAGTATCGGCAGACCTGTCTTACTGCGGCATGTTATTCTGCTGTGGCCGCCCTCTGGCATCTTGAGCATTGCGTGATTCTTGGAATGAGTCTTTCAGGCTGCTGTACGTTCTTGTTTATTGATACTTGTCGTGGTATTTCGCTGCCTCTGTTGTCACCACTGCTAAAGTAGTGGGTATCTTGGAGTATGTCAGCAGCCGCTCCCCCATCAGGATTCAGATGTGGAGATTTTCCTGTAGCTGCTTCAGGATTTGTTCATCTGTCAACTCCACTTGGATACGTTTGACAACCCATCTGATTGTCGGTGAGTCGGTGTTTCCGACTCTGGTGTTTTTCGCCTAACTCTTCTTCTCAGCTGTCTTGGCTCTTGTCTGAGGGGGGTTATTGTCGGTCTTCCTCGTTGTAGCTTCATTTGAGGTTATTGTAGGTTTTGGTTCTTTGCTAAAGCTCACAGGCAGGTTCACTCCTCTTGTCATCTTTAAGGTCTTGGCGGCTTCCACGCTGCTCATCTTGTAAGTCGGGTGTCTTTTTGTGTTGGTCTTGCCACGTGCCATTTTCTCCCCACTATCAAGTTTCTTGAACAGTTTGGGTGACTTGTTCTCGATAGCGCTCCGCAAGTGCGAATCAACTAGTGACCAGGCCAGTCTAATCACAAGCCTGTGTTGTGACCCAGACAAGCGGTGGCATGTGTCCAGCCGAAAAGGGATATAATATAATGATCCAGTTTTGTGGTCAATTTGGGAGAGGCGAGTTGGCAATTGATTTTAATACCTGGTGACATAAAGGAGTGTTTAAGAAAGTACTGTTTGTAAATAGGTAGTCCTCTTGCACAGAGCAAGAATTTGATTACCCTCAAGGGTGGGTTTGAGACATGTACTATTTTAATCATCATCAGGTGGCGCGTAAGAGCCATGACGGGTATTTCACGTCTAATGGAAATATAGAAGGGATATCGACCCAGGTCGGGTGTTATCTAACTAGGCGTATCAAATGGAGTTACAAATATCTTCACACATATTAGGGTTACCTAACTTTGAAGTATGTAAATGGACACGAGGTTCACACACTTCTTGCTTTCTAATTTCCGTATTGTTTGATGTATTACCTCTTTTGATAACAGAGGAATAATCTTGTCAGGCTTGTCTAATGGTTGCAATGCTTGTAATATAATGGAACAGAATGTTCTGTACGTTAACTCTACGCTCGTTTGGGCTGTCAGGGGAAGCCAAACCGTAGTGTCTATTGTATATACATACCAGACGATTCATGTACCAGAGGAGAGGAGTAGGAAAGCGACAGACACCAGAACACACTCTTCTTTTAGTTGTCTATCTTTATTTAGAATTTCAGGAAAAGTTTACCAGCGCAGCTCGGGCATCGACAAGCAACATTGGCCAGTATGGGGAATACTTATACCTGTTGTCCTGATACTTACATCCTCTTCCTGACGTGACAGACTGTGTGGCTAGAGGGGTTATCCTTGTCATGATTGATACTCACCGGAGACATAGGGGCCTAACATCTTGCTGATCTTCACAGGTCTATTAGAGATATGTCTGAAGGCTGACCACACTACAGTGTCAATAAATATTGGTGTGATGTAGTAATAACAGGTGAGATGGATTTGTACGCCAGATCTCTTGTTACTCACAGGAACCCCTTTCTTTCTCCCGTTTTTTTTTCTGATATGATTGATGTGCCGCCGAGGAGAAGTATCACCTCCAGTCGACTTAAACAAGAAGACTGGGCCATCAACATGATGTACTCTGAAGATGCCTAGATGACCAACCTGTCTGAAGTGGCAGATTACCGTCTGGTCGGAGAAACAGCCCTAGGGCGTAATGAATGTTGATCCTGACTAGGCTCAAGTACAGAAATGTTCCGAGAGTTCAGGGAGGATCAAGTGAATGATATCCTACCACCTGTGTCTACATCACCTACCAGCCATATTACTGACGAGGCTCTGGTGGTATGAAGAGACTGCCCTCCAGACTACTCTCGCCAAACTCAGTGTTTCTGTCTGTCTAGTACCTGAATGTCTGTTCAGAATCTGAATCTTCATTAAAGATTCTTATTTCACATGTCTTGAGATTGCTGTCTTCTAGTCAGATAGTTGTCAGTAGTCAGATAGGAAATTAGCGTCTGAGCACCGTCCCGGTGGCAACGTGTTAATAGGAGACAGAAGTTAATTTATAAACCAAAATAAAAGTATCGACAACGACTGAGAATCAGGACCAGTTTTGTTACTGTCAGTTTAGCATGTGTACACTTAGTTTGTGCACACACTGTTGCCATTAAAGCCCGAATGTCTAATTCATTAAGTTGGATGTTGAGATGTCCATTAGCACCCTCTCTATCTCAGAGTCCTGAAACCTTTTCCTTTTACTTTCCACGTACTTTCTAGTTTGGGAGACAGTGCGAGATTACTTCGCTTTATTCCCACTTCTCTTCTCTTTTTCGCTAATCTTCTTTTTGACTTAAACGCAATCAGCGCTGCACTCTCTCTCTCTCTCTCTCTCTCTCTCTCTCTCTCTCTCTCTCTCTCTCTCTCTCTCTCTCTCTCTCAAATAATTGTTTTACTCCTTCTTCGTATAGATGACTCTAGCAAGAGAGGCAGAAGAAGTAGCATCATCAGGAAAGCTCAGAAATATCTAAAGCCTCACAAGGACCAAAAAAACGGGGGCTGAGTGGTCTCGAGGTATGGTGTCCGCCTCGAGTGCTGGAGGTTCCTGGTTCAGGCCCCGGCGAGGGCCGGGATTTATTTTTAAAATCCACGTGGACTTCCAGTAATAAAATTTCCCCAGGTCTCTGGGTAGTGAGATCGGACGCCCGTGTATATTGTTGCGCACGTAAATAATCCCTTGGCAGTTGGAAATCGAAAAAGAGTAGCCTAATGGCGCTGCCCGGGCAAAATTTAGAGTTAAAAATCTACCCAAAGTATTTTAGGATCCTAGCCGATGCTACGGAGTTCGTGCATTGAGCTGAGTTTCTCCAGACTGAGGTTTGAGTTAGGAGGAAAACGGAGCACTTATGGGTTAAAACCGTGTGCCGTGATGTTGATCCAATGACTAAACGACTAAACAAGGACCTAAAGCAGGAGAATTTAATTAGCAAAATGGGCTTATTAGAAATAGAAATGGAAAAGTTCTCACAAACATTAAAGATCTATCTAAAAGATAGACTAAAAATATTTAAGATCTTCTAAATATACCAGTCCCAGAAAGCATCTTCATATCCAGGTTAAAGAAAAGGGACTGGATATCATCTGTGATAACGCACCTAAAGGATAAATTAATAACACTATCAAACTTTGAAGTATGAGAAAGATGTTGTTCTAGATGGCACCCCAAACGATGTAAAAACTAATATAAATTCCCTAAAATGAATAACTACACATATTATTTAGCAGAATCAGACAAACAATGAGAGAAGATTAACTGGTAAAGTTGCAAAGAAAGGGAATCTACAGGAGTGTTAACATTATAGTAGAATAGAGATACCAATAACATGCAGCCAGGCTGTCTACAAAATATAACTAGCACTGACCAGATTGTTAAACTACGCATGGTTTGGTTTAGTTTAGTTTAGTCGACGGATCAACATCGCGGCACACGGGTGTAATCTTTAAGTGCTCCGTTCTATTCCTAACTCAAGCCTGAGTTCGGAGAATCTCAGCTCAGTGCACGAACTCCGTAGCACCAACGAGGATCCTGAAATACTTTGCGTAGATTTTTAACTCGAAATTTTACACGGGCAGCGCCGTTAGGCTACTCTTTTTCGATTTCCAACTGCCAAGGGATTTGTTTACGTGCGCAACAATACACACGGGCGTTCGATCTCACTACCCAGAGACCAGGGCACATTTTGTTACTAGAAGTCCACGGGAAAAAAGCCTGGCCTTCACCGGGGCTTCAACCGGAGACCTCCAGCACTCGATGTGGACACCATACCTCGAGACCACTCAAGCATAACTATACAAGAAAGCATCGACATCGCATCAAGAATTTATAGCGAATGTGTGAATATAAAAAATAATTATAATGTACAGGGGCTCAAGAAAAGTATTAGATAATATTCATATCCCAAGAAAATAGTTAACTTAATCAAGGAAACATGTTGAGACCTGAGATGCCGAGTTCAACATGAGGGAAATAACAAGAGACATTCGAAATAAGAACAAGATGATACACGGGAACTTGTGTCACCTATATTATTCTTTCCTCAGTGTAGACTGGCGACAGGAAAAGCCATAAATGGAATTCAAGGAACTTATCTCGCAAAGAAACTCGATGATCTGGATTTCGCGCGTTGACACACATGAAATTAGGTGTGATATAATGTAAACATATCAGATGGGAAGTGATGTCAATCAGGTCTAAATATTCATAGGCGTAGGCAATGGTAATGAGAATATATCAAACAAATGATACCCATTTCTCCCTTCGTGAAACCTCACATATATAAGTGGAATCATCCTACCCCCCCCCCCCCCCCCACATTCCCTTTCACCATTTAGGTAGCAATGTAGGCAAAGATGTGCGTTGAGGACAGACAAAGATATAAAAATATGAATTTAGAAGGTTACAAGAGCCTTTATAGCACTAGGAAAATGTGGAAGTCAAAATAAATGAAACTCCCTACCCAACTTATAATATTCAGTTCTAATATTATATCAGTACTAAATCAGAAGCACGGATAGCGACTAAAACGATTATTAATAAATTACAAGCATTCATTAATCGATGCCTTCGCCAAATAGGACTAAAATGTATGACATAATTACAACTATGGAGTTCATGGGGATTGATTGATTGATTGATTGAGTGATTGATTGATTGATTGATTGATCGATTTAGGAACCGACATCACATCATTCGGGGCATTCCCATAAGCGCTCCGTCCTCATCCTCAGCAACAAAATCAATATCAGTGAGTCAAGAGGTGAAAACAAGACACTGGTGCAGGAGAGGTAATACATTGGGAACACTTCAAAATATAATAACTAAATAATTCTTTGTCAGAAATGCATATGTCTGTCATATGTCTGGTGCAGGATAGGTAATACATTGGGAACACTTCAGAATATAATAACTAAATAATTCTTTGTCAGAAATGCATATGTCTGTCATATGTCTGGTGCAGGATAGGTAATACATTGGGAACACTTCAGAATATAATAACTAAATAATTCTTTGTCAGAAATGCATATGTCTGTCATATGTCTGGTGCAGGATAGGTAATACATTGGGAACACTTCAGAATATAATAACTAAATAATTCTTTGTCAGAAATGCATCTGTCTGTCATATGTCTGGTGCAGGATAGGTAATACATTGGGAACACTTCAGAATATAATAACTAAATAATTCTTTGTCAGAAATGCATATGTCTGTCATATGTCTGGTGCAGGAGAGGTAATACATTGGGAACACTTCAGAATATAATAACTAAATAATTCTTTGTCACAAATGCATATCGTCGCGAAATCACTGTAATTTAACAATCAGATGATACAGATAACAAAGACAGTCTGATTCGCAGCTGCAAGTTGTTTATTACTGGAGTCGGTGAGATTAAACGGTACAGCCGTCTTTGAAAGTACCCCCACAAGACAGAAAATTGTAGGCATGTTGTTAAGACACGCTGGCTTGTTTTGGTTGTCAAAACAAGGGAGACAACTTTTGGATTGGTTGAACAAGGGGAAGAGAATAATTCTGAAATATTTAGTTGCCCTTGAGGACACCTGCGTGACATCAAAGGAAGTCACTAGAACAATCGAAGACTGTTTGAAAAACCAAGCTTGTTACAGTGATTGTAAACTAGAGAGTTGGCCGAAGACGGACGGTGTTTTCGCTAGCTCTGTTGGAATTCGAAAAACATCTACCGTGTACGGGATTAATTAAATTTAATTTACACGTGCCTGTCATGGCAAATTGTAGATGTGATTCAGGAGAAAAGCAGTGTTACATAAGGTACTACATAGCTTATATTTAGGTATAATTAATGTGGGATAGACTGGTGATAGTAGAGTTTAGGACTTTAACGTAGTGAAGTGATAATTAGCTCTGCTAGTTGAGAATAGGGTAGTGAAGTGAGAATTAGCTCTGCTAGTGAGAATAGTGTAGTGGGGTGATATTTGGAAAGATTGAGGATGGGTTGGGAGATAGGGGAAATGTCTAATGGTGGGATCTTCCAGTGGGGTGCATACTGGGGTTCTGCACTCCGTCTATTGGTTTTTCCTTGTCTTAGCCTGATTAGGACCAAGCTGATTAGCTCCTCTGATCTATGACAGAGTTTAGTTCGCTGATAAATATCTGAGCGAGGCCGTAGGCCTACACTCAGCTAGTAGGATCAGTGACTAGTGCTCTCACCAGGTGTGTTATTTCTCTAACAGGTTCCACGCCGGTTACGAGGAAGCTCTACACTGGTTTTGAGGAAGTTCTACTCCTATGAGGAAGAACACCAGATGAACAGTCAATGGTTTTGTTGTTGTTGAGGAAATGAATAATATCCGAGAAGAAAGTTTGTACAATAGTGTTTACGCTGGGCCCGTGATCAGGAGGGTCCACCAGAACAGGGCTCAGAGGAGCAAAACCATATAACGATTCCTGTGTGATAAGGTTCACCTAGGATGGGTGATGCTTGTTGATACACCACATATCATATGAACAATAGTGACTAAAAAGGAACATTAAATGTAGCATTCACATGGAGCTGTAGAGTCCATTGGAATAGTACAAGGGACATTGTATTTGAGACAATATAGACAATAGATAAGATCAAGTGTATTAACAATAACAGTGATACCCATATTCACAAGTACAAGGATTGAACATTTAAGACCTATAGGATGCAGTGTGTAACCGATCCATGATAAGTGTAAAACGATGGACTGTAATTATTTCGGACGATCCGGTAGATGGATTACAAAGTAGCTACAGAAGAAAGTCAGCGTCTGGGAGGAGAGATACATCACTGGGTGAGGTTTTCTTGTGCTGACCTAACGTGCTGTGGTGTGACCTTGCTAGGATGAACTGACTGGGCTACTGATCTGATGGTCCGATTCTACACACATTATAGTACACGACACACATTCTTTGCATACGCTTCTCATATACATTACACTTTTCTTTTAATAAATTAATTGTCATTAATTTTTAGAAGCTAGAGTTGTTGAGTATGTTGCGTTGGGGAAGAATGAGAGGGGGCATGATGCAGTAGTGATAGAGAGAGAGAGAGAGAAAAAGGTGTCCATAAACTGAGGGAGTGTGGTGGACGGAGTCTAGTGGATTCTCCAGGATAATGATAAGGGGTTAAAATATAATGTGGGTGTTGATTCTTCTCACTCCAGGGACGACACTTTAAAGAAACACACGACATTATTGAGGGGGTCGGAAACGTGATATTTGGACAGCGGGATCTCTCTTAAACGGAATCCTTGGACAGCGGGATCTCTTGTAAGCGGGATCTTTGGATAGCGGGATCTCTCGACAAGGGGGGATCTTTTGACACGGGATTTCTCGACACGGGATCTTCAGTTACAGGACGGAGATATCATATTAGTGAGGATCCAGCTAGGGTGAATGTGAATAGGGGTTAAGACATATATCTTGCCTGTTCACACCTCACAAGTCTACTTAGATCTGTGGTCCTAATTCTACTCTTGCCACTGAGTGATTGTGTTGTGTTGTGCTGTGTGATGTTAAATATATAGATACCTTTTAATTAGTAATTATCTATATATTTGTTTGGAGAAAATTTGTCTTCAACCTGCTGACTTACCTCTCTGAAATATGGCCACTCCTAAACTAACTACGGCAGAACTAAGGGCAAAGGGAGAAGAAATGGGCTTGTCGGGTTCTGCAATAAAAGATTACGTACAGGAGGTGGAGAGGGAGCTTCGTCAAGCAGAAAGGGAAGATCGAAAGGCCGAGTTGGAATTGAGAAGGATGGAGTTAGAACAAGCAGCTAGGAAACTTGAAGCTGAGCAGGCAGCTAAGAAATTTGAAGCTCAGCAGGCAGCTAGGAAACTTAAAACTGAGCAAGCCATTAGAAGTATGGAACTTGAAGCTGAGCAAGCAGCTAAGAAACTTGAAGCTGAGCAATCAGCTAAGAAACTTGAAGCTGAGCAAGCAGCTAAGAAACTTGAAGCTGACGAAGCTCCTAGGAAACGGGAAGCTGAGCAGGAAGCTGAGAAAAGGGAGCACGAGTACCGGATGCGGGAACTCGAGCTTAAGAGACAATCTAATGGGGAAACTGAGGGAGCAGTGGGAGGTTCCTCTATCCCACGCTCAACCCCAGCAGGTGGACATAGTTACCATGCTATGAAGTTTCCTCTAGCGATCTATGAGGAGGACAAAGAGAAGATTGACAAGTACCTACAACGCTTCGAGGTCATGTCGGTTGCTATGGGTCTGGACCGTGACGAATGGTGTCTTAAGCTGTCCCATGGATTACGCGGGACCGGCTACGAGGTTTATTCTCGCCTGCAACCAGGACATGAGAACAATTACGACGAGTTGAAAACGGCTCGGCTGAAACGATTCGAAGTTACGTCACATACCTACCGGAAAAAATTTCGACCAGCGAAACGGGAACCGAGAGAGTTGTTTGCCGCCTACAGCCTGCGTCTGAAATTCTATCTCTATAAATGGATGGATTTGGCTGGATTCGCGTATGATTATGAGAGTCTGCAAGAGCTAATTCTGGTCAACCAGCTGAAGAAGCAAATGTCGAAACCTCTCAGAACATTCCTGGGAGAACAAGGGGCGGAACGTATTGACATCGTGACGAAATTGGCAGAACGGTTCGTCGAGGTGCATGGGGAGGCAGGAGAAAACCTTTCCACCAACACCAAAAGTCAGGAGAAACATGACAGGAAGAAAGCCAAAAACTTAGGAACCAAAAAGGGGGAACCTTATGTAAAATCTTCAGAGGATAGTTCAGAGAAGACGAAGGAGGGAAGCAAGAGCACTTCGAGCTCTACACCAAAACGACCGTGGTCGGAGAAGTGGTGTTCAATTTGTAAGTTGCCCTCTCACAATACGAGTGACTGCAAATTGAATGCTAAGAGCCCTGACTTCGCAGCATGTTAAGTGACTTCCAAGGGGGTTGTCCCTGAAAATGCCAAGGTCAACAAAGAAGCTAGCCACCAGGAGAGCTCACTCAAGTCCGGCACTAGAAAATCTAGGACAGGGAAATGGTGCAAACACTGCAAGTCAAACACGCACAATGATATTGACTGCAGGGGCAAGTCAGGAGATTCTCAGTTCGTCGGGTGCCCCGGAAAACCTAAGGTGGAGCCCAACGAACAGGTCGAGGCCGAGGAAGAGACTCCAGACCAGGATAAACCACCTGTAGTGGAATTGGTAGAGGTTAACGGTCGTCAAGTGGAGTGTTTGTACGACACAGGACTGGACGGGGAGGCCGTGATTAATGCGGATCTGGTACATCCGGAACAATTCACAGGTGAGACCATGGAGATACAGCCTGCACAGAAGAGTGCTGTGGCCATGAAGTTGCCCATTGCTAACGTGGAGATTCGGTCAAGATATGTCACCGGCACAATCAAGGCCGCTGTATTGACCGATGCCATTTTCCCCGTCATCCTCGGTTGCCGGTATGTCTTTCTGGGAATGTCCAGGGAGCCAATCCATATGGGAGCAATACAGACTCGCTCTCAGACGAGAACGGATGAGGCAGAAGCAATTGTGACTAACCCACTGCCGGAGGAACTACGAACTGCCCAGAGTGAGGATGCAACCTTACGTCCTTGCTACAAGAAGCTGCAGATAAGTGCTGATCCACCAGGACAGGGGCAGTATTACATGAAGAATAGGATACTCTACAGGAGAGCCGGAAGGGGAGACAACCTATACGGTCAGTTGGTGGTCCCGAAGGCTCACCGGTCCCAGATTCTTCATATGGGGCATGCCATCTCCTTTAGTGGACACATGGGTATTGCCGCCACCATGCAACGGATTTCCTGCCATTACTATTGGCCGGGAATGACAGATGATGTGCGTCGGTATGTGAAGTCATGCCCTGAATGCCAGAGGGTGGCACCGAAACACTGGACAGCACCGGTGGTCTTGGGTGAGATGCCCATCATGAACTCTCCTTTCGAGAGGGTAGCCATCGACATCGTGGGTCCACTTCCTAGGACTAGGAGGAGGAACATGTATATTCTCACAATGGTGGATTGCTGTACAATGTGGGGTGAAGCCATACCGTTGTTCACGATTGACTCGAAACGAGTGGCGGACGCACTGATGGAGGCCTTTACCAGATTATGCTTTCCTGATAAAATTCTGACGGACAATGGGTCCCAGTTTTGTGGAAAACTCATGGAGGAGGTAATTAGGGTGTTCCACTCTAACCACATACATACCAGCACTTACCACCCTCAAGCCAATGGACAAGTAGAGCGTTTCAACGGCACGTTGATGACAATGCTTTGGAAATTGGCACAGGAAAAACCTGATAGGTGGCATGAATATATCCCAGCGGCACTTTTTGCTTATCGGGAAGTACCTCATGGCTCAACAGGACTACCACCTGCTACTTTGCTGTTTGGTCGTCCAATCAAAGGACCGTTGGAAGCCATGTTGAGGAGTTGGACTGAAGAGGGGACGTCAGAAGAAGTGATCTCTTCCTATAAATACGTGGAGGAACAAAAAGAAAAACTCCACAAGGGATGAACTCTGGCGAATCAAAACTTAAAAAAGGCCAGAAAAAGACATGCGGCTTACTACAACCGTAGGTTAAAAGGCCGATCTCTGGAGGAGGGAGACAAAGTCTTGTTGCTACTCCCAACTGGAAACAACAAACTGGAGATAGGTTGGCAAGGACCATTTCCCGTGGAAAGGGTGATATCCAGAACCAACTATCAGATCCGGATCCGGGGAAAGTCGAAGATTTTCCATATCAACCTCCTGCGGAAATACGAGGAGAAACCCGGCGACAAAGCAGCCCACCTCATGGCAATGGCAGTTGCAGTGGAGACTGAAGTGGGAACCAACGAGGGCAGGGAATATCCCTTGGTACACCAGGAAACCTATAGGGATGTGCAAGTAAACCCTGATCTACTTCCCGGGAGAGGGAAAAGATTACCCAGGTTCTCGAGTCTCATAAGGAGATACTGACTGATAAACCAGGACGAACGAGGTTGGTTGAGTTCGAGATGACTTTGACCACTCAGGAGCCTGTTCGCCAAAAGGTTTACCCAGTGCCATTCTCTAAAGAAAAGGCCCTGGAGGAGGAAACACAGAAACTGTTGGAGGATTACGTGATTGCGCCATCGACATCCCCTTACAATGCGGGGGTAGTTTTGTTACGGAAACCAAGTGGAGAACACCGGTTGTGTATAGACTACCGACTTCTGAACAGTCATACGCACTTTCAGGTGAAACCTTTGCCGAATCCAACTCAGTTATTCGCTAGGCTCCATAAGGCTCGGTACTTTTCAAAGGTGGATCTGAGTCGGGGGTGCTATCAGATACCAGTCACACCAGAGGTTCGACCCCTGCTGGCTTTCAGTACACCCAGTAGACACTACGAATTCAAGGTCATGCCCTTTTGGACTCAGCAATGCACCTAATGTGTTTTCTCGCATGATGATGACTTTACTAGATCCCTTACAGGATCCGTCCATCATCTCATTCATGGATGATATTCTAATTTCCAGTGACAGCTTGGATGACCATTTGCAATCCTTGGAGAGAGTTTTTAATAGGCTCAGGGAAGCAGGGCTTACCGCTCGCCCAACCAAGTGCATGATTGGTTACCAGACTCTGGAATTTCTGGGTCACTCTATCACTCCAGGACAAATTGTCCCAGAGGAGAAGAACCCAGAAAAAATCAGAAATGCTTCAAGGCCAAGAACAAAGAAGGATGTGAGATCCTTTCTCTCGTTATGTGGGTTTTACCACAAATTTATCCCACATTTTAGTGATATGGGAGCTCCATTGACGGAAACCTTGAAAAAAGGGATTCCCAGACCAAATCGTTTTAACCCCAGAATGAGAGACTGCCTATAGTCAGTTAAAGGAGGCCTTGGTCAGCAAACCTGTGTTACAGCTCCCTGACCTTTCCAAACCATTTGTTTTGAGAACGGATGCGAGTGGGATTGGAATCGGGGCAGCCTTGTTGCAGGAAGGGAAAGACGATGCTTCGGTTTTGAAACCTGTGGCATACGCAAGCAAGAAACTTCTCCAGGCTGAGAGGAATTATTCGACCGTCGAGAGAGAATGCTTTTCTCTCGTATGGGCCGTGCGAAAATTCCAGCCCTATTTGTATGGAGTTCAGTTTCGGGTCCAGTCGGATCATCAGCCCCTGATGCTCCTGGCTACTTCTCAGAAGCTCAACGCTCGTTTGATGCGGTGGTCGTTGTTACTTCAACCCTACAATTTCACAGTGGAGTATATACCTCGGAAGGAAAATGTGGGAGCGGATTTTCTCTCACGACACATAGCTCCTGATGAGGACGAATAAATAATCTGGATCGAACTTACAGTGGAAAGTAGTGAGAAGGACTACTCTCTTAAGAGGGGGCCTATGTCGCAAAATCACTGTAATTTAACAATCAGATCATACATATAACAAAGACAGTCTGATTCACAGCTGCAAGTTGTTTATTACTGGAGTCGGTGAGATGAAACGGTACAGCCGTCTTTGAAAGTACCCCCACAAGACAGAAAAGTGTAGGCATGTTGTTGTGACACGCTGGCTTGTTTTGGTTGTCAAAATAAGGGAGACAACTTTTGCATTGGTTGAACAAGGGGAAGAGAATAATTCTGAAATAGTTAGTTGCCCTTGAGGACACCTGCGTGACATCAAAGGAAGTCACTAGAACAATCGAAGACTGTTTGAAAAACCAAGCATGTTACAGTGATTGTAAACTAGAGAGTTGGCTGAAGACTGACGGTGTTTTCGCTAGCTCTGATGGAATTTGAAAAACATCTACCGTGTGCGGGATTAATTAAATTTAATTTACACGTGCCTGTCATGGTAAATTGTAGATGTGATTCAGGAGAAAAGCAGTGTTACAAAACGTACTACATAGCTTATATTTAGGTATAATTAATGTGAGATAGACTGGTGATAGTAGAGTTTAGGACTTTAACGTAGTGAAGTGATAATTAGCTCTGCTAGTTGAGAATAGGGTAGTGAAGTGAGAATTAGCTCTGCTAGTGAGAATAGTGTAGTGGGGTGATATTTTGAAAGATTGAGGATGGGTTGGGAGATAGGGGAAATGTCCAATGGTGGGATCTTCCAGTGGGGTGCCCACTGGGGTTCTGCACTCCGTCTATTGGTTTTTCCTTGTCTTAGCCTGATTCGGACCAAGCTGATTAGCCCCTCTGCTCTATGACAGAGTTTAGTTCGCTGATAAATATCTGAGCGAGGCCGTAGGCCTACACTCAGCTAGTAGGATCAGGGACTAGTGCTCTCACCAGGTGTGTTATTTCTCTAACAGGTTCCACGCCAGTTACGAGGAAGCTCTACACTGGTTTTGAGGAAGTTCTACTCCTATGAGGAAGAACACCAGATGAACAGTCAATGGTTTTTGTTGTTGTTGAGGAAATGAATAATGTCCGAGAAGAAAGTTTGTACAATAGTGTTTACGCTGGGCCCGTGATCAGGAGGGTCCACCAGAACAGGGCTCAGATGAGCAATACCATATAACGATTCCTGTGTGATAAGGTTCACCTAGGATGGGTGATGCTTGTTGATACACCACATATCATATGAACAATAGGGACTGAAAAGGAACATTAAATGTAGCATTCACATGGAGCTGTAGAGTCCATTGGAATAGTACAAGGGACATTGTATTTGAGACAATATAGACAATAGATAGGATCAAGTGTATTAACAATAACAGTGATACCCATATTCACAAGTACAAGGATTGAACATTTAAGACCTATAGGATGCAGTGTGTAACCGATGAATGATCAGTGTAAAACGATGGACTTTATCTATTTCGGATGATCGGGTAGATGGATTACCAAGTAGCTACAGAAGAAAGTCAGCGTCTGGCAGGAGAGATACATCACTGGGTGAGGTTTTCTTGTGCTGACCTAACGTGCTGTGGTGTGACCTTGCTAGGATGAACTGACTGGGCTACTGATCTGATGGTCCGATTCTACACACATTATAGTACACAACACACATTCTTCGCATACGCTTCTCATATACATTACACTTTTCTTTTAATAAATTAATTGTCATTAATTTTTAGAAGCTAGAGTTGTTGAGTATGTTGCATTGGGGAAGAATGAGAGGGGGCATGATCCAGTAGTGATAGAGAGAGAGAAAGAGGTGTCCATAAACTGAGGGAGTGTGGTGGACGGAATCTAGTGGATTCTCCAGGATAATGATAAGGGGTTAAAATATAATGTGGGTGTTGATTCTCCTCACTCCAGGGACGACACTTTAAAGAAACACACGACACATATGTCTGTCATATGTCTGGTGCAGGATAGGTAATACATCGGGATCACTTCAGAATATAATAACTAAATAATTCTTTGTCAGAAATGCATATGTCTGTCATATGTCTGGTGCAGGATAGGTAATACATTGGGAACACTTCAGAATATAATAACTAAATAATTCTTTGTCAGAAATGCATATGTCTGTCATATGTCTGGTGCACGATTGGTAATACATTGGGAACACTTCAGAATATAATAACTAAATAATTCTTTGTCAGAAATACACAGGGCAAATGAAATAGAAGACCTCAGCCACACGCAGGAGAGAAGAGTTAGTTACGTGCATATGCTTTACAGGACGTAGCAGTCAACTCCAGCTTTTGTTGGCTGTTTGTGATTCCTGGGCAAGGTTTACGTTCAGTAGTTTGCCATTGCTTTCTGAACGACCAGCACTTACACCATTGTACGTAAATACCACCGTAAGGCGGTCTGCTTCCAAATCGCACGCAGGAGAGAAGAGACAGACATGAATAATAGGAGAAGGAAATGGATAGAGCTGCATGAGACAGCTAAGGGTGTGACGGCTTGGAGTAACTGTTCTCCCATTGGACGAAATTTGAAAAATAATTAAATAAGCGGAGCTAGCACGTTTATCTGTCGTCCTTGTAGTCATGTGTTCGAAACCCTATTGAGGCGGATATTTTAAACATAGAACTGAAGCGTCCAGGTGGAAACAGTATACATATATATATATATTGGGCACCAAGAGATGCCCTATGAAATAAAGGCGTGATGTTCATCTCAGCACCCAGTTATTGCCAGAAGGTTATTAACAGTTCGGCACTGGCATCATACGCCCAGTACGTTTCAATACGTATAAAATAGTCCTTTAATTTATTGTAATAATACCAATATGCTTTAGGAAATGTAGTTCGGCTAAATTAGGCGGTTGAGAGGTCAGCGTTTGGTGTTAAGAAGATTATGAAGATTATGACAATGTTTACCAATAATGGCGATGACTCAACACTAAATGAGCTTCATTCTAGTGAGAGTTCTGATAGTGAGAGTTCTGATCCAAAATACCTTAAAGCGGGTTGTTGCGTGCCTATTTCTTCCAGTTATTATACTGTCAGTGTTTTAACACATGCTTGATAATGAAACATTTTCAAAGATTACGCTGCGTACTGCACTTGAATTCTATTTACCAGAAAATGTTGAACCAAATCAAGCCTTCGTATGATATACCAGTGAGTATTATTCGCGGGCTTTTATGATTTTAAAGTCAATTGAAAATGTCATATTTAGCATACTTATTTAGCACGCGTAACACTGTATATATCAAGGAAGTACAACATACTTTGACATATCACAATTTTAATTTCTGGATGTATTACATTATAGGCAATCCATGCATGTATTAATTATCTTATATCACATTCATTACGAGACTAGAGGAGCGGCTGGCCGAGCGGCTAAGAATGCCCGGTTCTCTTCCAGGAGATCCGGGATCGAATCCTCGGTAAGGTGTGGATGTTTTCTTCGTGGGGGAAAAAATAAAACCCTAACCTGCACATTTGGCGGCGACTGCACTAGCCAGGCGGCCTTAATTCCTCAGGCTCAAGACCCCCCTGTCCTACACCGCAAGATACTATAGGCAGTAGATGATGGACAGTGATAGTATGAGACTAGACAGAGGCCACTTTGAACCAATTAAGAAAATCCAGTTTCAGAATTCAGATACCAAGATGACGCTGTCCTGCTATCCAATAATGCTAAAGGATTATAAAAGTTAATCCAGTCTATCAAGAGACACACTGAAAATCTAAATCTTTCTTTTCAATCAAAAGGAAAAAAAAATATCAAACATATATCATGAGCAATACTACAAGCAAATGAATGGCAATCAACAATGAAGACGTTGAAAATGCCACACATTTTAAATATTTTTGCATAATTATCAACAAAAACGGGGATTTGGGAACTGGTAGGACATGTGTAAAATGAACGTAAGTGCCACCTCATCTCATTATCATATAGCCAAGAATATGTGATGACCTTGTACTGTCCACCTACGGCAGTATCTGCCATTAGACAACCCTTTTTGTCTGGAAACTGATCAATCCATTGTTACTAATTGTCTGATAT
>OY992881.1:58120860-58290860 GCA_963921405.1 Cepaea hortensis
TGATTCTCACCATCGTCACGTTACTTACGAGAGTATACGAGATTACGGAGAAAAGTTGCTAACCTCTAGGCCAGGAAGCCGGCATATATATATATATATATATATATATATATATATATATATATATATATATATATATATAATTTTAAAAATTTTTTTTGGCACCTTTCCGTCTTGACAGACGATAGTTTGATACATTGTGCTTCAAAAAGGCTTAATAACTACGACCCATGGCGGTGGCGAGTGTGGCTGGTAAGGCCAATTCTTGCTGCAAATGTTTGCCCACAGTAGACGCATGTGAAAACATGGTCATTTCCACCATTGTGCACCATCTTACGTCTCTCACTCTCTGTGTGTGCTTTATCTGCAATCATTTTCTCCTTTATTCCATTTCTGATGTTTGCCCTCCATGCAACACGTTCAACGGCGACTTGCTCCCAATGTGCATTATCAATGCCTGTATCAATCATGTCCCGCTTACACACATCTTTGTATCGTAGTAGAGGCCGACCCTGAGATCTCTTACCCATCTGTAATTCACCAAACAAGATGTCCTTTGGTATTCTACCATCATCCATCCTCCTAAGATGTCGTATCCATCTAAGTCTACGAAGACTGAGCATGGAATAAACCGTCACACAACCTGATCTTTCCAATACTTCAGTATTTGTGATGTTGTCTTGCCACTTAATACCAAGAATTCTTCGCAGACACCGCATATGAAAGCTGTTTAAACGTTTCTCCTGGCGTGAGTAATTTGTCCAGGTTTCACTGCCATAAAGAAGAGTACTAAGGACACAGGCATGATAGACAAGGACTTTTGTTTTGGCAGTAAGCTTCCTATTCTCCCAGACTCTTTTTGCTCGTTCATTGTTGTTGCTGCCTTGCCAATCCTGATGTTGATTTCCTGGTCGAGGGATAATTTGCTATTTACCACTGATCCTAGATATGTAAAATGGTCTACCATCTCTAGTTCGGCGTCGTCAATAAAGATTGATGGTACCCCATGTGCACCTTGTGACATAATCTGTGTCTTCTTTTTGCTAATTGTTAAACCAAATTCAGAACAAGTATTGGAGAATGCAGATAGTAGACATTGCAATTCTTCCTCAGAGTGGGCCGTAACTGCAGCATTTGTCGCAATGAGATTATCATATCAATGGTAGACCGGTTCTGTCGAAAGCCACACTGTGATTCGGGGTAGACTTGATCTCCTAGGACTTGAGGTCTGCGCAGAACAATTCTGGCTAATACTTTTCCAACAATACACAGAAGTGAGATACCCTTATAGTAGTTACAGTCGCTCTGATCGCCCTTGTTCTTGTACAGTGTTATGATGCTTGAATCTTTGAAATCCTGTGGGACTTGTCCTTCTCGCCAGCATAGCTCTATTAGCTGGTGGATCTGTACAGTGAGTGTGTCTTGCCCACTCCTGATAACCTCTATTGGAATCCCATCCTTACCTGGAGCCTTGCCAGATGCAAGTTCCCAGGTGGTCAAGAGTTGGTTGAGACTCTATGGCGTTGAGGGCATCATCCGTTAGCTTGTCCTCACTTGAGTAAAGCTCCAAATAGTGCTCTACCCATCTGTCCATCTGCTGTTTCTTATCAGTTATGATTTCTCCAGTCAAGGTTTTCAGCGGTGCACTTATTTTGATCACTGGACCACAGGCTCTTTTATCCCTTCAAACATGCTTCTTATGTTTCCCTTATCACTTGCGATTTGAATGGACTCACATAACTTGATCCAATAATCATTTGCACACTGTCTGGTAGCCTTTTGCACATCCTTCCTCGCTTGCTTCAGCTCACTCAGAGTGTTACGCGTTGGTCTTTCCTTGTTTCTTAAGAGAGCTATCTTCTTCTTATCAATTAAGGGCTGCAGAGTCTGGCTGTTTGCCGCAAACCAGTCCTGCCTCTTATGATCTACAGTGCCGTAAACCCCTACGGCAGTTTTATAAAGAGTTTCTTAAGTTGACCCCACTTTTCATTTACTGTACAATTTTCTGGTGTATCAGTGAAAGCGTCTTCAAGTTGCTGTTGAAATTCAAAGCACTTTTCAGGATCGTGAGTGTTAATAATATTAATCCTGGGGCTAGACTTGTGTTTAGCTATGTAGATTCTCTTTGGTCTCAGTTTAACCCTTGCAACAACCAAAGAATGATCTGTATCACAGTCAGCACTGTGGTAACTTCGAGTTAATGATGTATGGTTCAGATGTTGTCTCCGTGAGATAATGAAGTCCAGCTGATGCCAATGGCCGGATCCTGGATGTTTCAATGTGACCTTATGCAGCTCTTTTGTTTTAAAAAAGGAGTTTGTAATACATAGGTCATTTCTAGTGCAATGCTCCATCAGCCTTTGTCCATTATCATTCATGCGACCGATGTTGTATTTTCCAACCCACACTGGCCATAAACTCGAGTCCTTGCCCACACGAGCATTGAAATCACCGAGCATATAAATGTAGTCGGATTTTGGAACTGCCTTGATCACAGAGTCTAGCTGCTCATAGAACGTATCCTTCACATCATCAGAGAAAGCGAGTGTCGGTGCATATGCAGTGAGAATGGTGGCAAATCCACAAGAGGTTGCCAAGCGCAGTGATAATAATCTTTCATTACCTCCAGCTGGGATATCAACCATTCCCAGTAGCGAATTCTTCACTGCAAAGCCCACACCATGTTGCCTTTTTCCTGCCTGCCCTCTTCCCTTCCAAAAAAAGGTGACCCTTTCTCAGCGAGGCGAGTCTCCTGCAGGCCAGCAATATCAATGTTAAGACGATTGAGTTCAGCATCAATCACAGCCTTTTTTTCTCACATTGTCAATATTTGTCAAGTCAGTGGAAAATCCTGGACACATGGTTCTCACGTTTCAGGTTGCAAGCCGTAGCTTGAGTGTTTCTATTATTATTTTTTACTAGTACCTTGTGCATTGGAGTTACAGCCTGCGATTCAGATTTTGTCCTAGCCCCAAGCACCCATTGAAGCAGTCAGGCTGTGGCGGATCAGCACTCAATTGGCCGTAGGCTGCCCAGCTTGAGGCGGGTGGTAGCTGATCAGTGACACATGTAGGTGTCTCCCACCGTCAGAGGCAACGCGTGGCGCCCCATGTCTACGCCAACTGACAAGGACTTATAACCCGTAACAGTTGCCTCTCGCTGTGATTCCGAGACCGGTTAAGACCAGGGATGGATTTATTGCCTCTCCATAGCACAAAGCCTGGGCTAAAATAAAGAAACCATGTGTTGCCCATGCAACATGATCTCTCTCTCGGCCTGCCTAGTTCACTCCACAGGAAAGTTAACACCTATACATCTGGAACAAGGCAAGCTGCAGAAGCTGCCGGATCAACAAACCAATGCTCTAACTGTCCGCCTGTCGGAGCTTCGATCCTAGACCAGCTGCCAACCAAGGCTTAGTTCCTGGTCTGCCCTGCCATGACTTATGTCTTTGGGTTGCATTTCCTCGCCCCAGGATAAGGCTTGTACCCTCCCAATTGCGCTCTTCCGCCCGAAGCCGTTGGCACAATGTGGGGTGTCGGGTTTGGTAAGCGCCGCCCAACATTCGGCGCTGACAAAAAGCAGATAGTACCGTCTACTGTCATACGGTAGCTCAGTCGTATCTGACTAAGACCTGACTGAAATATATATATATATATATGTTGTTTGTCCATCAAGAATGATGATGACCATTCATTTCATCCAGTGGGGTTGAAGGTGTGGAGCCGTGGGTTCTAAGATGGCTGATAAGGTCTATTTTGGCTCGAAATGTTCTTTGACAATGCGGGCAAAGAATCCTTGACGTCTCTGGAGGAGGATTTCCTGCAGTGGTTTTTCTGTCCTGCCTTTTCTTCACAGCTCTTGCAGTCCTGGTTGCCTCACATATGACTCCACCTTTGCGTAATGATGCACGTCACGAATTTCGGTCTCTGGCTGCAGCCTCCCAGGTGTCATGATGAATTCCAAAATCATTCAGTGAAATTTTCAGAGTGTCTTTAAAGCGTTTCCTCTGGCCACCTTGGGAGTGTTTACCAAAACGCAGTTCGCTGTAGAAAATTCGTTTATGGAGCCTGTGATTTGGCATGCGAGTCAAGTGACCAGTCCAACGAATCTGATTCTTCATCAGTACAGTGTGGATACTGGGCATGGATGCTCTTTCTAGGACTTCAGTGTCTGGAATCTTGTCTTGCCATTTAATCTTCACTAGCTTCCTTAGGCAGACTGTGTGGAAGTGGTTTAATTTCCTAGCGTGTCGCTGATAAATAAATAAATAAATATATATATATATATATATATATATATATATATATATATATATATATATATATATATATATATATATATATATATATATATATATATATATACCCGACACTCCATATTGTGCTAACGGCTTCGGGCGGAAGAGCGTAATTGGAAGGGTACAAGCCTTATCCTGATGTGAGGAAATGCAACCTAAAGACTAAATGTCATGGCAGGGCAGAGAAGGCCCTAAGCCTTGGTTGGCGGCTGGTCTAGGAACGAAGCTACGACAGGCGTACAGTTAGAGCATTGTTTTGCTGATCCGACAGCTTCTGCAGATTGTTCTGTTCCAGACGTATTGGTGTCACCTTTCCTCTGGAGTAAACTAGACAGGCCGAGAGAGTGATCATGCTGCAAGGGCAACACATTGTCTCTAAATTCAGCCCTGGCTTTGTGTTATGGATAGATAATCCCATTTTAGAAAATATAGTCTGTCAAGACGGCAAGGTGTCAGTGAGTCATATATATATATATATTAGAGCAATACTCTAACTGTCCACCTGTCAGAGCTTCGATCCTAGACCAGTTGCGGTCCAAAGCTAAGGGCCTTAGAAACACGAACTCTTAAGCGAACACTTATTGACGACGATCTCAGATAATTGAATCATTACATCATGAGAAACAAATATCTACCAGAGCAGCTGGTGAAACATCAATCTAGTTTGAGGTAAAAAGAAAATCAGGGCATGACTGTATTCTCTCCTCACATAGGTTCTACGTATAAGCTGACAATGTAATGTCAGGTGTCACAAACCATGAGACCAGGTACATTATGGATCCATTTATCATTGGTAGAAGAATAGTTTCTTAACTAAGACATGCAGTTGTTGCAACCCGTCTCAAAATGATGAAAGGAATTAGAAGAGGTGATCATATCTGTCAAGATACACAGTAACAAGAACAATAATTTTCTGAACTTGTAAAACACAAATAATGTCCACGGACTAAACAAGACGAAATTAAAACAACACTAGCATTAATGAAGAAATTTAAAGTTTGAATATTTAAGCCCCATAATCCTCAACACCGGAAGTGTGTAAAGTAAACTGGACATTGACTAGTCATAGCAATGCCGAGGTTTAACAATAGTAAGTACCTATAACATAAAATCCGCAAATAAATCAAAGTAACATTCTTGAAAACCTGCACATTTCAGTGGCAAAATATGGGTGCAAGTCTTTATCATTATCAAGTGCCATGCCGACTTGCGTAGGCGTTCATGACTCTCCACAGATCTCGGTCTTTGGTTTCTGGATCAACTCTGCCATTGATATTCCTCCATACCACCGTCGCAATCCATCAAGAAGATTTATCGTGGTCTCCCTCTTCCAGTTGTCACGATGTTCTCCAGCGCCTCTCTTCTCATCACATGACTAAAAAGATATGTTTGTCTCTTTCTTATTGTTGTATATAATGTTCTAGTTTAGTTAGCCTCTTTAAGGCATTCGTTGTTAGTTACTTTGACATTCCAAGAATTCGCAACATTCGTCTAAGGAACCACATCTCTGTTGCTTCCAATCTCTTCCTAATTTGTTCATTTATATTTCAAGATTCACAGTCGTACAGCAAAACAGGTTCCATATAGCTCTTCAGCACTCTCTTTATTACATTCAATGATAGTAACTTATTGCATAAGATATTCTTCATTTTCTGAAATTCAGCTTTTGCTTGCCCTATTCTGCTCTTGATCTCTGTTGTGCATCTTCCATCTGATGTTACAAATGTCCCTAGATATTTAAAACTATCCACTAGGTGAAGAAGTTTCCCTTCTATCTCTATTTCACATTTGGGTGTCACCTGTTTCTTTGATACCACCATTGTTACTGTTTTCTTGATATTCAAGGATAGTCCTTTCTTTGCACTCTCTGTTGCTACAATGTCCAACAATTGTTGTAGATCTGTTGCATTATCCGCTATCAATACTGTGTCATATGCATAGCGTATATTATCTATATATATATAAAATAGAATGTCTGTATGTATGTCATTTATGCGTTCGCGAACGGTCCATCCGATTGAGATGAAATTTTCTACACGCCTTGCTTTCATTCCCGTGCTGCCAACTGTCATAGTTTGTTAGTGTAAAACAGTTATTTACTTAATATTATTTAATATTTTAATTTACATTATAATGTATATATAGCGAGGGGACATAACTTCTAATTGCATTGCTATATATGTAAAATTGTTGCATATTTCTCAAATAGGTGGACCTTTTCACTACAGTTATCTACAGGCATATACGTTATAATCCTCCTAATCCTCCTCCTCCCCATCCCCCCATCCTCCTGCCCTCCTCCTCACCCATCCTCCTCCTCACCCCTCTTCCACATACTCCCCTACTCCTCCTCCCCCCTCTTCTCCCCTCCTCCTCCCTCCTCCTCCCCCTTCTCCTCCCTCCTCCTCCTTCTCCTACTCCCCTCCTCCTCCCACTTCTCCTCCTCCTCCTCCCTCCACCTCCTCCCCTCCTCCTCCTCCTCCTCCTCCCCTCTTCTCCCGTCCTCCTCCTTCTCCTCCTCCTCCTCCTCCTCCCCTCCTCCTTCTCCCACTTCTCCTCCTCCTCCCCTCCTCCCACTTCTCCTCCCCTTCCTCCCCCTCCTCCCCCTCCTCCTGCTCTCCTCCTTCTCCCCTCCTCATCCCCCTCCTCTTCCCTCCTCCTCCTCACCTCCTCCTCCCTCCTCCCTCTTCCTCCCCTCCTACTCCCTCCTCCTCCTCCCATCCTCCTCCTCCTCCCCCTCCTCCTCTTCCTCCCCTCCTCCTCCCCCTCCTCCCCTCCTTCTCTTCCTCCCCTCCTCCTCCTCCCCTCCTCCTCCTCCTTCTTTTTCTTCTGCTGCGTTATAATATATAATGATAAAATCTTTAAGGCAGTTTCAAAGTTTTCATATAAATAATGCATCTATTGTAAATACATGAAAAGTTTCTAACTCATTTTTTTTTTTATTTCTCTTCGACATCTATACAGTCATCCCAGCATTTATTGCGTTTTCGTGATATCTTGGTAAGTTCGGGCCGGGTCGTCTTTTTTTTGGAACGGGAACGGGAGCAGGGGTCGAATATGAATTAAATGAGACGCTCCCTGCCAGGGGCTGGGCGAAGCCGGGCCAGGCTTCTTATTTGGGAGCGGGAACGGGAGCAGGGGCCGAATATGAATTAAATGAGACGCTCCCCGCCAGGGTCTGGGCGAAGCCGGGCTGGGTCAGACAGACAGACAGACAGACAGGCATACAGACAGATAGATAGTCGGGAAAGGGAACGGGGGCTTATATGAATTAAATGAGACGCTCCCTGCCAGGGGCTGGGCGAAGCCGGGCCAGGCTTCTTATTTGGGAGCGGGAACGGGAGCAGGGGCCGAATATGAATTAAATGAGATGCTCCCCACCAGGGACTGGGCGAAGCCGGGCCGGGTCAGCTAGTTTATATTATAACCTCCAAATATTATTCCTGGCTTTTCTTTGATCTCTCTCATTATTACTTCGCTATAGAGGGAGAAGAGATCCGGTGACAAAACACATCCTTGACTTCCTACCAACTTTATTTGTTCATAATTTGCTTCTTTATTTCCCATTTTAATTGCTGCTGCTTGGTTCCAGTAAACAGTTTTGTATTTTTCTGAGATATTTCACATCAATGTTAACATCTTCCAACATTGTAATCAGTTCATCGTGTTTTACTTTATCAAATGTCCTAGTATAATCTTTGAAGCACGAATATATGACTTTCTTTGTCCCTACTGATCTTTCTAATTGTGTTCGTAATGTGTATATTGCATTGTTTGTACCTTTTCATTCCACAAATCCAATTTGTTCTTCAACAATTTCCATTTTTATTGTCTTCCTTGTTCTTCTCATTATAAGCTTAGTAGAAGCTTAGTGAAATGATGTATGAGGGTAATCTTTGCATTCAGTTGCTCCTGGTCTTTTGGGGATAGCTATAAATACAGATTTCAACATACCTCTTGCTATATATCCACTGATATAAATAGCATTCAACATTTTGGTTAATATATCTACTCCAAATTTTTCCATTACTTCTAATTCTTCTATTGTGATTCCATCTGGCCAAGCTGATTTTTCTTTCTGCACATGCTTGATAGCGTCATCAACTTCTTCTTTTAGAATAGGTGGACTTCGGTAAAAATTGCAACGACGTAACGTTCATTCTTCGGGAGACGCTGTGTTTAGTGTTTTCCTGTGGATTATGGGGTGTTATTTCGTATTCGCTTATCGGAAGTGTTCACAAGAAGCCACGTAAGGCAGGGCAGGAGGCAGATGAAATTTTGAGGGCAGCCGACAGATAGTTGTTGGTTATGGTCTCAAGTTTCGCGACGGTAGGCAGAAGATCTCTTTCACGAGACAATGGCCAGTATGGTCACTGCCAAGGAAGGAAAGCAACGGCAAACTACCTTCTTTATAGTACCTAGTTCATTATGATTCGTCTAACTACAGATCACTGCAAGAAAAGGACAAAGACATTGAAATTAGCAACATGGAATGTTAGGAATTTAAACGACGACGAAAAATTAGATAACATCAAACAAGAAATAGAAAGAGTGAAAATTAATATTTTAGGAATGTGCGAAATGATATGGACAGGAGCAGGCATTAAGATAAATGAAGATTTTAAGATTATTTATTCTGGAGAAGATCGACTGAGAGGGGTGGCAATTACCTTGGATCGGCAGACATCAAATTCTGTTCAAGGATATTGGACGGTGTCAGACAGAGGTCTACTAGTTAAATAAAGCGGCAGACCTTTTAGCACAAACGTTATTCAAATATATGCCCCAACAGGAGAATCCAGTGAAAATAGTGTAGAGGCATTTTATAATGACATTGAGTCTGCTTTAAAGAAATGTAAAAATTCAGAAATAAACATCATAATAGGGGACTTCAATGCAAAAGTAGGAAAGCAAGGTGGTAGATACATTGTTGGAAACCGTGGTTTGGGAGAGAGAAACGAAAGAGGATACAGACTTGTGGAGTGGGCAAAAGAGCAGGAAATGATTGTAGGAAACACCTGGTCTAAACAACACCCTAGAAGATTATGAGGTTGGAGGAGTCCTGATTGCAGGATTAGAAACCAGATTGACTACATTTTGATTAGTAGAAGGTTTAGAAATGCGTTAACAATAGCAAAAACAGTTCCCAGTGCTGATTGTTATAGTGACCACAGATTAATTACAGGTACATTGAGGGTAAAGTTAAAGAAAGTCAAATATGTAACAGGAAACACTAAATATGATCAGTGTACATTGAGAAATGACATGGAAATACAAAACAAATTCAACATAGAAGTACAGAACAGATTTGATGTATTGTCTGATCTAGAGATCCTATTTCAGGGTGTGAATGATGTTTGTGAGGTGTGAAATGTTGAAGAATTCAATCAGTTTGGCAGCAGAAACAACAATTCCAAAATTATAGAAGGTGGGTCGTTAGAAATGGATGACTGAAGAAATTTTAAAACTAATGGGGACAAGAAGAGTCAACAAAAATAATTCTGCCAAATATGAAGAAATTCACAGATAAGTCAGAATATTATGTAAGGAGGCAAAAGAAGCATGGCTTGAGAAAAAATGTGTAGAAATTGAAAAACAACACAACACAAAATACTAAATTAATGCACACAAGAATGCAGGAACTTACTAATGAAAGAACAAGAACATCAGCAGGCTGTCTAAAAACTAAAGATGGCTAAATCATAATAGAAACAGATCAGATTCTACATAAATGGTCAAAGTATGTGAAAAACCTTTATTACAACAGAGATGAACAGTATGATGTTCGATTTAATAATGACGGACCGCCAATTTTGAAGATGGAGGTTCGGAATGTTCTTAAAACGTATGAAAGCTGGCAAGACCCCAGGTTCAGATAACATCACAACAGAAATGATTAAAGCTTTAGAAGAATATGGAATAGATCAAGTCAACAGACTGCATTCTGAATTTATTGCAATCCCAAAGAAATCAGGAGCCTTGGAATGTGATCAACATAGAACAATTAGTATAATGAGTCAAATCAAGAAGATTTTGCTACGAGTTATCATGCAAAGAGTGATAAAGAAAATACAACCTGAAATAGGGGAAGAACAATGTGGGTTTGTAGAAGGAAAGGGTACAGTAAATGTTGCGTATATGCTGCGATCAGTTATTGAACGGTTTATAGAAGTAAACAAAGATATACATCTTTGCTTTATTGACTACACATAGGCTTTCGATAGAGTAAAACATGTGAACATGGTAGATATGCTTGCAGACCTACAAATTGATGGGAAAGACATTAGACTTATTAAAAATATATATTGGAAACAAAAAACTGCCATAAAGATTGATAATGAAGTAGGACAATATCAGCCTATTAAGAGAGGTGTGAAACAGGGATATGTAATGTCTCTAGATTTTTTTCCCCTATACAATGAAAATATTTTCAGAAATGTAGAAGATATAAATTGAATCATCATTGGAGGACGAAACATCAATACCATTAGATATGCAGATGATACAGTATTGATTGCAGACAATGAAAAGGATCTGCAACAATTAGTAGATGCGGTTGTTGCACACAGTGAACAACTGCGGTTAGAATCACACTGTAAAAAGACACAGATTATGGACGTCACTAGGAAGAAAGAAGCACCACAATGTAATATACAAGTAAATGGGAATGTTCTTAAACAAGTGAATCGATACAATTATGTCGTAACAGTCATAACATCTGATTGGAGATGCATTGAAGAGATTAGAACAAGAATCACCATAGCGAAAGTAGCCTTTAGCAAGATGAAAAACATACTGACCAATAAAAAGATGTCAATTGAAACGAGAAAAAAAAAAAAAGGTGTTGAGGTGCTACTTAGAGCCTGCACTTTTGTATGGATGTGAAGCTTGGATAATGAGCAGTCAAGCTGAAAAACATCTGATGGCTGTAGAAATATGGTTTCTGGGGAGAATGCAAATAATTCCATGGACAGGCTGAAAAACAAATGACCAAATACTACAGGAAACAAATGAAAATCGTAAATTGATTAGAGAAATTAGACGTAGACAGTCAAAATATTTTGGACATGCTATGAGAAGAAATGAATTGGAGAACTTGGTGACAACTGGCAAGATCGAAGGAAACTAGGGCTGTACCGGATTCAAATATTTGAAATCCGGCCATAGCCGGATTTGGCCGGATTTATGAAGTGAGATCCGGCCGGAGCCGGATTTACAAATAAAAAAAATAAAAATAAAATAACGTACTACATCACTTGACTTAGATGAGTCACTCGACTGTTCATTACTGCAGTTCATTACTATAGACATGACAATGATGACATATACTCATATTAAATCATTTAAATGTAAAATAATTACATTTACATTAGAATAAGTAATTAAGTAATATTAAGTTCCATATGTTCAAGATGAAACATAATACATAAGCACATAATGCTAATTTAGTAATTATAATTTTTAGTTTTCAGTTTCAGTTTTTAGTTTTCACATTGTTTTCAGTTGGCAAATTGGCAGCTCAGTTACAACTCACAACAACAGTACACTGAACAGATTGAATTTATTGAAATACATTCATTCAGTAATTTCACTATTTCAGTCAGTCAGTCTTCATTATGGCTGTGAAGTTGAACTCTCAGAGTCAAGAAGGGACGAGTTGTATTTCAGGAAAATCACCGTCTCCGCATTTTGTGGTAAAAGGCCACTACGATGGTCAGTGATAATGTCTCCTGCAGTACTGAACAGCCTTTCCGATGGCACACTTGTAGGTGGTGGTGCAAGAAATGCCTGTGCCAGTCTAGCCATACTTGGAAATCTTGGCTTATTGGCATGCCACCATGAAACTGGATCTGACTGTCGAGTTTGAAGTGGCTCTGACAGGTACTGTGTCACCTCAGTGTTAATGCTGTTGCCTTCGGCACTTGCAGAACGATCTGTGGTGGGATTTTCCTCGACAATTGTGTCAAAACAGCTCCATAGGCTGGACTCGTACTGTGTGGCAGTGCTCACAGAAGTCAAAACACTATTACTACTACTACTACTAGTAGCTGATGGAACCTGTGGACTGACTGTGTTTGCTGAATCAATAATGGAGTTAGCTGCTAACAGTAGATGGGCTCGTGCATCACTTCTACCACGTTCGGAGAAGAAGCACAGCTTGAATCGAGGATCCAGTAGTGTGGCACAGGTGTAAATACTGTTGGATTCAATGTCCGCAAATCTGCTGCTAACAGCTTCAAGCAGGGCTGCTTTCATAGTTTTGATCCCAGCATCACTACCTTCTTTCTGGAGGAAAGCCATGAGTGTTTTCACTAGGGCTGTACCGGATTCAAATATTTGAAATCCGGCCGGAGCCGGATTTGGCAGGATTTATGAAGTGAGATCAGGCCGGAGCCGGAGCCGAAGCCGGATTTGTAAAAATGGCCGGATTCCGGATTTGCCGGAGCCGGAGCCAAAATTCGGTACACCCCTAAAGGAAACAGGCCAAGAGGAAGACCGAGAAGTAAATACCTGGATGGCTTGGCCACGTGGCATGGTAGAGACTGGAACACTGAGCTGATCCACGACTCTGGTTATCGAGTGAAATGGCGAGTCATGACCGCTTTCCGGCATAGCACATGAAGGATGGATGTACCTTCTAAGTTACTTTCTTCTGTTAATTCTGCCTTTTCTCCATCATATAATTCTCTTATATTCTCATTCCACCTCTTCATTATAGCATCTTCCTCCAATAATATATTTCCTGTTTTTGATTTTAAACAACCTGTATTTATTCTTATTTTTCTTCCTGTAATCTCACTGATTTTTTTGTGCATATTTTTTTGTATCATTAATAGAATTTAATTCAATTTTTTTGCACTGTTCATTTAACCAACTTACTTTTGCCTTCACACAATTATTTCTTATTTCTTTATTTATCTCATTATATACATGCCTGTCATTTTTACTCTTTTTTTTTCTTTTGGTCATCACTTTAATATTTTTTGAGTCATCAATTTTTTCTTAGCCTTTTGGCTTCTCTCCGGTAATATTTCTATGCTCGTTTGATGAATGGAATCCGTTAACATGTCCCATTGTTTGTTTATATTGTGTTTTAGCTATTGCATTATACCTATTTTTCACAATCACTCTGTATTGTTCTTGAATTTCTTTATCTATATGAGGTAGAAACATATCCATCCATCCATCATGTGCCATGCCGGTAAGCGTGGGCGGTCATGTTCTGCCATCTCACTCGATCACCAGAGTCGTGGATCAGCTCCGTGTTTCTGTCTCGACCATGCCACAAGGCCAAGCCATCCAGGTACTTGCTTCTAGGTCGTCCCCTTGGTCTGTTCCCATCAATCTTACCAGTTGTCACCAAATTCTCCAATCCATTTCTTCTCATAACATGCCCCAAAAAAGTTTGACTGTCTACGTCTAATTTCTCTAATCAATTTACGATCTTCATTTGTTTCTTGAAGGACTTGTTCATTGGTCTTTCTGGCTGTCCATGGTATTCTTTGCATTTTCCTCAGAAACCACATCTCTACAGCCATCAGATGTTTTTCAGCCTGACTGCTCATTGTCCACGCTTCACATCCATACAAAAGTACAGGTTCAATGTAGCATCTCAACACTCTTTTTCTCGTTTCAATTGACATCTTTTTATTGGTCAATATGTTTTTCATCTTGCTAAAGGCTACTTTTGCCATGGCGATTCTTGTTCTAATCTCTTCAAGGCATCTCCCATCAGATGTTATTACTGTTCCGAGATAATTGTACCTGCTCACTTGTTGAAGAATATTCCCATTTACTTGTATATTACATTGTGGTATTTCGTCCTTCCTAGTGACGACCATAATCTGTGTCTTTTTACAATTTAATTCTAACCCTAGTTGTTCACTGTGTGTAACAATCGCATCTGCTAAATTTTGCAGGTCCTGTTCATTGTCTCACACAACATGATTTTCTTGGCATCTGTAAAGAAGGTAGTTTGCTATTGCTTTCCTTCCTAGCAGTGACCATACTGGTCAGTGACCGTAGCCATTCTCTCATCTCATCATGTTCCTCTTGTACCTTGCGGTGTCGAGGTGAAGTATAAACTTCGTGAGAGTGCCCGGTTATGGGCTTCGTATATCGACATTCCCATGGATTCTGTTATTCCCTCCGTCCAGCGTTTACGTGGTCGGCCTCTTCCTCTGTTTCCATCTGGTCTGTACGTCATTGCCTGTTATGGCATGCTGTTGACTGGTAGCCTACTTGCATGGCCAAACCATTTGACTTGCTGCTTTCTAATAAAATCTAGAGCAGCTTTAACCCCCACTTTAGTCCTGATTTCTTCATTTCTGATCTTATCTCTTCTTGATACGTTGAGTATTCTTCTCAGGAACCTCATTTCTGTTGTTGTGATTTTTCTTTTCTCTTTTTCTGTCATTGTCCAGGTTTGGCATTGGTAGCACAGAGTTGGTAGGAAGATTGTGTTGTAAAGTGCTTTCTTAGTAGTTATTGATACATGTTTGTTCTTTAGTATTGGTGCCATTTGTCCAATGAGTTGATTTGCCTTATTGCACCTATTTTCGATCTCGTCTTCTGATCTGCCATTTGATGATATTATACTTCCTAGGTACTTGAAGCTCTTTACTTGTTTCAAGGGATGTTCGTTTAGGTGAATTGTTGCTGTTTGTTCTTCTTTAGTTATAGTCATTACCTCTGTTTTGCTTGTGCTAATTTTCATGTTATGTTCCCTACACATTTCGTTTAGACTATTCATGTGGTCTTGTAATTCAGCTTCTGATTTTGCTATTAGTGCTTGGTCGTCCGCAAACAGGAGTTCTCTAATGGTTAGATTTGCAGATGGTTCTTCTTCTGTGTTCTCGTCATGCGGTATTCTTGCTGTCTCTGCTTGGCTGGTTTCTTTACATATGTTGTCTATATATGTTATGAACAAGAGAGGGGACAGGACACAACCTTGTCGTACTCCAGATCTTATGGTGAAGGGTTCTGAGTGTCCTCCAGTTGCTCTCACTATGCATTCACTGTTGTCGTATAAACTTCTACATAGGTTTGTTAGATGTGTACTCACTCCATATTGTTTAAGGATTTCCCACAGCTTGTTTCTATCTACCCTATCAAATGCCTTTTCTTGGTCAACAAAGGCTAAGTAGAGTGTTTCATTGAATTCAATTGATTTTTCTATAAGTTGTCTAAGAGCAAAAATGGCGTCTGTGCATCCTTTGTTTTTCCTAAATCCAAGCTGCGTTTCGCTTAGCTGGGGTTCTAAAGTAGTTCGTAATCTTTTTTCAAGAATTTTGCAAAATATTTTCCCAGTATGACTCAACAGTGAAATGCCTCTGTATTGTGTGCAATCTCTTTTGCTGCCTTTGTTTTTCCAAATTGGGATAATTATGGCGTTTCCCCAGTCTCGTGGTGTCTGTTGTTCTACCCAAACATGGTTGAATAGTCTATGTAGCCAAGCTGTTCCTACTTCCCTTGCTGCTTTAATTAGTTCATTTGGTATTTCATCCTGTCCTGGTGATTTGTTCAATGGGGCTAATCTGATGGCTTCTATAATTTCTTCTTTTAGTATGTCTGGTTCTAGTTCCTCGGTGACATCTGTGTAGGTCTCTTGAATTCCTGTGACATCTGATGGGATGTTGAGAAGTTGTTCGAAATACTGCTTCCATCTTATTAGGATGTGCTTTTGTTCACTTGTTCACCATTGTCTCCTCAAAATAGAGATCCTCTGCCTACCGTCGTGAAGGTGGAGACCATATCCTACAACTATCTGTTGGCTACTCTCCATCTTCATCCACCACCTGCACCCATGGCTTCACGTAACCCTGATCGGGGGGCTAAACGGGTACTCCACCTTGCCCAAGGGTGTCCCGTAGGCTAGCGGAGGGAAGGAGGCGCCTTACTTCTCCTTTGATAGGGGATACCCCTACCCCGCTACCCACATATACCTCTTTATTAAGTCTCATGTTCCTAACCACTTTTTTTCTTCTATTCAGTCTTACTTTTATTAAACCACATAGTGGTACATGATCACTATTATAGGAAGAAAAAATATCAAAATTGAATATACAAGTAAATGGAAATATTCTTAAACAAGTGAATCGGTACCATTATCTCGGAAAAGTTCTAACATCTGTTGGGAGATGCCTTGAAGAGATTAGAACAAGAATCGCCATGGCAAAGGCAGCGAGCGATTACATACTGACCAATGATAAGATGTCATCGACAACGAGAAAAAGAGTGTTGGGGTGCTACATAGAACCTGCACTTGTGTATGGATGTGAAGCGTGGACAATGAGCAGACAAGCCGAAAAACATCTGATGGCTGTGGAAATGTGGTTTCTGAGGAAAATGCAAAGAATACCATGGACAGACAGAAAAACCAATGACCAAGTCCTACAAGAAACAAATGAAAATCGTAAACTGATTAGAGAAATTAGACGTAGACAGTCACAATTTTTGGTTAACTTATGAGAAGAAATAAATTGGAGAACTTGGTGACAACTGGCAAGACCGAGGGGAAGAGAACAAGGGGAGGGCAGAGAATTAAATACCTAGACGACTTGACCTCGTTGTATGGTCGAGGCAAGAACACTGAACTGATCCACGACTCTGGTGATCGAGTGAGATGGCAAAACATGACCGCCCACGCTTACCGTCATGGCACATGATGATGATGATTTTATAAACAACATTCTATTTCGAAAACTGCAATACTTTGGCCATATTGAACATCATAGTGACGTGGAGAAGCGTGATTGCAGCTGTGGGTACTGGAAGCAGAGGCAGGGGCCTCCAGCACGAAGATGGACACAAGACACTGCAGACAACGTTGTCATAGGGGGGTGGGGGCCTTGCTTTGGGAAAAGGGCGGTAATGAAGGCAACGGTCTGCAAAGGTCCTGTTACATAATGATGAAATCATGTGACCTTACACTTAAATACATTACTGATTAAAATGTATAAAAGTGTTAAATATAAATAGTTATTTAAAATGTGATGCACAACATTTACTTCATGTAAGCGGGCGAGTCAATAAGTAAGTCACACAGTTCTGTGGGATGGCAGGTAAATGTAGTTGGTGTTTTCTACAGGTGTCATTAGGTGACAGCAACATCGAACTTTATATTCCCGTTCGTCAGGTGGCGCTAGATGTCTCATGCGCATACGCAGTGCATACATAAAATGGCGACTGTACTTACGGGGTGTACAACCAAACAGCAACGTGCTGTTGTGCGTTTTTTATCGGCCAAACGACTGCCTGCAAAGGACATTCATAATGAAATGCTTCCTGTTTATGCTGACAAATGTTTGTCTCGTAAAGCGGTGCATAGATTAGAGATGACAGGCGAGTAACGATAGACTCTGTGAAGTTCTATCGATGCTTCATGATGCAATTCGAAGAAAACGTCCAAGACTGCTCGCTAGAGGAGTGTTGCTTCTTCATGACAATGCCAGACCACATACGGCTCGATTAACTCAAGACAAAATTAACCAACTAAGGTGGTAAATTCTGGAACATCCACCTTACAGGCCCGACTTAGGCCCCCCCCCCCCCCCCAGCGATTTCCATCTTTTTAGTCTACTGAAAACACACCTTGGCGGGAGAGATTTCGCGAATGACGCCGAAGTTGAATGTGAAGTGAAAACGTTTCTTATTTTTTTTTTATTTTAGAAAACAGAGCACGCAGTTCTATGCAGTCGGTTTGGGAGGACTGATAAAACGATGGTATAAGTGCATCAATGTTGGTGAAAATTATTTTGAGAAATAAAGGGACAATGTATATATAAAAATAAATTGGTTTAAAGTTGTTATCATATTTAGTTATTTTTCTACAGCCATTTGTGACTTACTTATTTCCCCTCGTAAATAAACCAATGTAAACATAAACTAAAGCTAAAAACTTTCGCAAAATATAATGCTAAATGTGGTAAGATGTATCCATATGTGGATGTAATAACATCAAAGAAAAAGAAAATAAAACAATCGATACAGACTTAACAGATACAGGATCGGTTGCATGTAAGTTCCCAATACTTAAAAATCTCTCAATAATTCGTGCGTCGTTTCTCTTCGAAGTCCTGCCATTTTGTAAGCTACGAAGTGTTTGTAATTTATTATTTTGATAAAGTTACGACCATTTTCGCAAACCTTATGTCGTACTGCGCATATAAATCGCTTCTGCCATGGTATTTCTTGAATGTACACACTATATAACATATCCCGACTAATGTCAGTGAGACGTCCACAAAAAGATATGGGATACAAAGGACACGGGTAACTTGATTCTGTTGAGGAGAATGTTGCATTAGTACCAGAGCGCATTGGTAAAGTAACAAGTGACATTCAGTATTGTTTCCCGCCAACCTTCACTGCGGAGTTGTCATTGGATGGTGATGAGATAGTTAGGTGTTTCTGAAAAGTAAATGTTTAAGCTAGGAAAGGATAATAAAACCACAAGACGTTACAAAAAGTTAGTTGCATGTCTTTTACACAACGCCGGAATCAACCCCAGCATTTTCGCCTGTTTGATTTTCCCTTGGAAAATGTACGTTCAGTAGTTTTCCATTGCTTTCTGAAAGACCGAAGCTCAAACCATTATTAAATATCAGCACAAGAAGGTCTGTTTCTAAATCGCCGGAAGCTGAATTCGAACGCGGTATGCGGGATTGTGAATCGCATTAGCTACCCCTTCGCTACAGACGCCGGTACAATAACACGTATGCAAATAATAATATCACAATGTGTGTTTGCGTTACATATCTGTCTTCCATTGCAACCGTTTCTTACGCTACCTTTCAGCGTAAAAGTAAAGTGTGAAACACTCTTCTGCCTTTTATCCCCAATTGGTATACGCTGTCACGCAATTCTTATTATCGTTTTCTATCTCCTGCAGCTCTCTATCTCTCTCTATATATATGCCCTCCCTATATCATTAATCTGTTTCTAATTCTCTTTTCCAAGCGTTTTAGTTCTGTCCCTATTCCGTTAGCGCTGTGGGTTCAAAAGTAATAGTCTAAACACGCCGAAATTCAAGTCTGTCCAGTTATGCGAAAGACATGGTTAGTGAAGACACCTTTCAATGGTGTCTTGATAATAATACTCGTCTCTTTCAGCAAAGCTACGACATCTTGATGGAGTGTTCCAGTCTCTTTGTTTAAGCTTAAATACTGTTTTGTGTTCAAATATGTCCACTTATGTCTACTTCTTTAACCTTTCTGAAATTGTGGTTTCTTTCGCGTGTGTCAATCAATATATTTCAATGTATTCTTAAATTATTAATCTATTGCTTTCAAAAGTCAAATTCGCATGACAGCTGCAGGTAAATTGTGTTACTGTTGTACTTGCGGTCTACATTTCGTGAAGTACCCGCACTCGTTGCATGAAAGCTTATTATCAAGTGACACTAATAGGTTAGTGTTGCTATTATGAATAAAACGTTTGTCGTTATTTTAGAGAACTTTATCACCGCCTCGCCCACTTTTAATTTACAATGCTTATGTCGAGGCTGTCATCTCGGTATTTATAGTCTGCTATGATTGGTTTATTTTAAATGTTTTAAACACTTTTATGTAAGTACATTTGTATACTGAAATAACTTATTACCCTGTAATATTTGATAATAATGTCAGCCCCAAGGGGCGTTATTATTGTGCTATTACACAAAATAGTAACTTAGAGGAAATTGTCACAGTTGTATTAATATTGACGAAACCTAACTAATTGGTCAATGAACAGCTTGGTGCCGGAAAAGAGATACAACATGATCATTGTATTCTGTTATTTTCCACAAGCATTTACACCGATTACTCACATTTTCAACAACACCAGTCATAGCAGACTTTGGTCAGCAAGTACAGAGGCGATGTGTTCTAATCCCCTGCAAAGTAGGGGTCTGTCTCACGGTTCCGGACTTCCAGGTGGATCCAATCTAGGCCTACAAAGTCGTCTATAATATAGAAAACAGCAAACATATCAGCAATAATCGCATTAACATTTATATACACATATTTGTCATTAATGTTATAATTTGTGATCTGTTGGTTTGCAGGTGACATTCACATTCTGTGTGTATTCAGAAAATGAAGTATCTTCCATACGCTATTCAGTATAACTACAGCTTACGAGATACAAATATTACGCCATCAGAGTTTAACATTGCTGTCCAAATAAAGTACCTAGTAATACCAAAGCCAGTAATCAACGATGACTTATACTTTTATATCATGTTTATTATTCAAGGCATTATTTGCCAGATTATTACCGTATTTGGAATACTCAGTAATAGTATCAACTGCATCGTCTTTATAAAACAAGGTTTCTCAGAAACTATCAATGTCAGCCTCCTGGCCCTGGCCGTTTCAGATCTATGCTCGCTGCTCAGTGTAATGTGGACCAACTTTTGTTTTAGCCCCGTTGTCAGAGATTCTGGCGTACTTTCTGCGGAGATGCATATTATATCAGGAACGTGGCCACATGTTGTCTTCACAAGAACAACGGGATGGATAACTGCATTCATCAGTCTTGAGAGATGTGTCTGTGTTATTCAACCATTAAAAGTCAAAACGATATTCACCAGAAGGAGACACTTCACCGCAATGGTGGTAATATTTGTCGTAACAATGGCATCTTCAAGTCTTGGGTACATAACAACAGGACTCGGATGGACTTTCTTCCCTGGGAAAAATAAAACACTCATTGGCCCGATATACTACTTGGATGAAATTAGCAGAATGTACACAGATTTTATATCGTATGCAGTATGCGGAGTATTCATGCCTTTATCATGTTTTGTGTCTGTTGTTGTTCTCACTACAATCCTGGTAGTCCAGCTCAACAAGAAAGCTGCCTGGAGAAAGTCAGTCTCTTCAGGCGCGATACAAAATAATCCCACTTCAGCCGCTGATGGAATCGTTAATACCAAGGAAACGAAGATAGCCAAAATGGTTGTATTTATGTCCGCAATTTTTATTGCTTCTTTTTTCCCAGCCGCATTGATATTTTTCACTGGAATTGTGGAGCCGACATTTAATTATGACAGGTTGAATAGGAATTTGGTGTTTGTAACTCTCTCAATATCATTTACAGGAGAAGTAATTAACTCCAGTGTCAACACGCTTGTGTATGTGAAAATGAGCACCCGGTACAGGGAAACCTTTCTGAAATTGTTCAAGTTCTCTAGAATTCCCTGTATTCAATAACAGCAAAATATGTGGTATATATGCAGTATGTCTTCATTTATGTTCTGTTATCTGTCAGCTTTATAGTTGTTGTAATCTAGGTTTATCTTTCTTCCAGATGTGATTTGGTTTCAATTATATCTCAATACTATGTGAAGATATTAGATTTAAATTACGTACTAAGTGATGCGAAGCAAAAGTGGTTCAAAATTATTGTCAGTATTGCAAAAAGGAAACGAAAACAAGGAGCAGCGGCAAATAGCAATTAGACATCACATCAGATTGTGAAGTGCTAAGAATGTGATTAGAGTAAACATACATAAAAGCTGATGCCGACAATTTAATAGATAACGCAGCGTCTTACATAAGCATGTTTTATTGTTAGTTGTATGTCTTTTATATTGCAATCAATATCAGTATTTATTGGATATTTTAGATTTACTAGGCAATGTTATCTCATTAGTTTGCCATTGCTTTCTGAAGGGTCGACGCCTCATACCGTCGAAAGCAACGTAAAGCAGTCTGCTTCCAAATCACCCACAGCTGATATCGAAATGTCGTCTCGGTATGATGGGTAATTATGAAACTGCGCATCTCATTGTTCCCGAGCCGCACCGCTGGTTGCGATGTTTATTAAGCGACCTGATGTTATACGACGTCTAAGTTTTTACAGTGGTTGCAAAGACAGTCTAGCAGCGAGCGATATATGAAACCAAAGAACAGGACCATTTTCCAGGCATTGAGGAATATTGGTGTGTATAATGTTAGCCCCATGTGTGTTGATCAATCGGTGCTCACTGGATAATATGGTTAAGATCACGCAGGCTGCCTCTACTTCTCAAAACATTTCCTGGTGACCACTGTAAGCTGTATCGACCTGACAGCCCAGGCATATTTTAAAAGTAAATACTCCCTCAATGACAGAGATTTTAACTGATGACAACTGGGATGGCATAAAAGAATCATAATCACTGCGTTACCGAGAGATATATAGTCAATTAAACTAAATGTAAATGACCGTTTCCACGGAGATATCTCAGTTAGATCCAAGCTCGATAGTGATGTGGTCAATATCGCGTCCAGCTCCTTTACTTCCTGTGACATTTCCTGACACTAATTTCAGGCTGGACCCCAAAACACCAATCTGTAAAATGAATCCCGGCCTCGTAGAGGATTCGAGCATATAACCACTTAGCCGGTAAGCAAGCGTTCTAGCATCTGAGCTCCCTCGGCTTCAGGGATATATAGGCAATTTGTTAAATGTTGACGAGAGATTATTTCAGCAACACTGCTTAATCTTGTTTGTATCCAGATTTGTTAATATGAAATTAAAAGTTCGAACACTGCAGACAAGAAAGACACCCTCTTTATGACATCTGACAAACAGATGCGTTCTTTTGTGTGTAAGTAGGAGCGTATATCTGTGTGTAACAAGTTTTAAACATGTAAAGGTCCCTTACACACACTTAAAGTCGCATTTGGCATATGTTGCTATATATATATATATATATATATATATATATATATATATATATATATATATATATATATATATATATATATCGACGTCCTTTCCGAAACATTCGGATAAACATATGACCGGCTCACATACCCCGTAATATACCAACCCGACGAGAACCGCTACAGTTACTCACGTGAATATACGGGATTACAGTGAAAGACGTTAACGTCCAGGCCAGGGAGACCGGTAAGGCTTCTATGAAAGTGAATTCTATGAAAGTGATGGCAGCAGCGAATATGCAAGGAATGGTGTACACATTTTACTAGTATCTGATTATTTCGGTCATTGGGTGTGATCTGGAATTACACACAATATCCCATAGCAAGTTAATGAAGCCAGATCCTGTATAAAATGAGGCCATGGGAGTCGTTTCTTCGCTTTATACTGCATGTACCTATTATATACATTCAACATATACTGGCCCTGTTATCCATATACGATAGATACAATATACTCCAGGCTAAGATGTAATTTATGATCTTAGCAGGACGGGAGCATCCCCTCTCCTCTACACGCTCAAAACGCAGCTAGGTGTATGGAATGGGCAGAAGAATGGGCCATAGTGTCCCCGAATAACGAAAGATTTACATAGAGCTGAAGTTACACTGGGCCGAGTGTGCCGAGAATGGGCAGCGGGTGTTACAGAAGTGTCTGAGTAACTGCTGAAAGAAGACCACTCTCATTGGTCGCGGGTGTATTATATATACTGATAGGACTATCGACGTGAGATAATAAATAGAAGTGAGGTTTTATTATAAAGACAAATGAACACTACTTAAAAATTGTGAGTTTGGAATAGACTACAATAATATTTAGCATCAGAATGGAAGTTACAGCTGTGGTTGTTGTCTCAGATGGTGAACAGCACAGCCGGACATGTTGTGTTTTTTTAACGGACATACAAAGTATGCTGCACAAAGTGGACACTGTCTTGTTCCGCTAGGAGTGGCCAGCCGAAGTGTGAGATTGCAGTCAATGTTTGCCCACACAAAGAGGCGTGAAGGCGTGGAGTTAATGAAGAGGTGGATGTTAGATTAGCTGTTGTTGCAGCTCGTGGCGAAGAGCTACAATACCATAAGGTTGATGTGATGGAGTCTCTGTGGGGTCGAGTGGAAAGTGCAACTAAACAAATGGAATACTCATATTTGAAAAGACTGTTAAAGAAGCAAATGGCTATATTGCCTGTACAATGCTCAACGAGGAAAAGACAGGTTGACTTTAAAGCAAATTTCTACAGGAATAACACACGATCACCAGAGTCCTGGTTCAGGCTAAAAAGGAAATAGAAGAAACAAAGGGAGAAAATTCTTGACAATCTTTTGTCATGGCATGGACACGTACCGGCGGAGAACATTGGTAATGCTGTCTGAGATCCTAGTTAGAGAAGTAAGATAGCCACTGCATGGTGATATTGATGATGACTAGCATTATAACCTCTTCTGTTTGTTTTAGAGATCGTTTGGCTATTAATCTATGTTCTGAAATATAACATCACTTTGCATGCAAACGGTGCTTTCGTTGATGTCACCGTAAAGTGATTGTTATGAAGCCGTTACAAAAATATTTCTAATTCAGTTTAACTTGTTCAGATTGACTTCCAGAAGAGAAAGTGCTCATTGTCGGCCATGCATCCTGTGGTACATATATAGATATTGGAATTCCCAAATGAAGAACCAAACTGATTTAGTTCTATTTATATAGTGTGACGTGCTTTGCATCATTTAAAAAAAAAAACTGTGTTTTAGGTATCTTGTGTTTCAAATGGGCATTCGTACTGAAAGCTGTCGACAAAGAAATACCTAAATATTTGTGGAGGAAGCATTGCTAATCTGTGCTTAATCCGAGCCAGTCTGTTTCATGGCGTAATTATATTCTAATGTTTTTCTCCGCATGTGTGAATTTTCAGTACCGGTCGTGCACACCCCACTAGATTCTGAGAGTGGATTAGGAAAGGAAAGGTTTGCAACACAATACCTGTGGGAATGGTACTTCGATAGCACGTCGGAAGGAAAGACTTTACATCAATCTCACGGCATTAGACGAAAGTCCATTTCATGGATCAGAGGACCAATGAACAGGACATATAGGTTTGCATTAAGTCTTGCAGAAATTTCCCAACCAAGATACCAGGTAACCATCGAACTAACCAACCAACGAACCGCCCAACCAAGCAAGCAACCACCCAACCAGCCAAGTTGAGATGAGTTGAGTTGAGCTAAGAACCAACATCATTGCACTCAGGATATTCCCATACGTTTCCCTGTTCAACAGACAGCGAAGTGTCATACTACTAATCGTTCCCACTGCTACCTGATCGAAAGTTCTCATTGTCTTAACTCTCAGTTTTGAGATTCTGCCAGAACCCTTGCCGATCCCCCGCAATATCATTCTTTCCATATACGGGTTCTCAATCTGTCTCCCCCCCCCCCTTTCTCGACCTACTCCCACGAGCGCTGGACCACCCCTCCGTTTTCCATAGGTAGTCTACCACCAAGAGGTGCATTCCCTGCCAGCCCATCAGCTTGTTCATTCCCCCCGCACTCCCGTGAGGCCAGGGCAAAAGATTCATACAATTCTCACAATCTCTGACCCCTAAATCGAGGATAGGAAACGTTCCTTACACCAAACTACTTAGCATACTCCTTGAGTTCGTAATACCCAGCCCGGCAACAAACCACCCAGCGAACACACAACCACACCTGTGGCGTATCTATGTTGACGTGAATATAATTTATTTAATTTCATCTTAAGGTTACGACTCTCAACTTTTCTATCTCATCTCATTTATATATGAAGTTACCATCCATCATGTGCCATGCCGATAGCCATAGGCGGTCATATTTTGCCATCTCACTCGATCACCAGAGTCGTGGATCAGCTCCGTGTTTCTGTCTCGACCATAACACGTCGCCAAGCCATCCAGGTATTTACTTCTCGGTCTTCACCTTGGTTCCTTCTCTTCGATCTTGCCAGTTGTCACCAAGTTCTCCAGTTCATTTCTTCTCATAAAATACCCCAAAAAATTGGATTGTATACATCTAATGTCTCTCATCAGTTTACGATCTTCATTTGTTTCTTGTAGGACTTGTTCATTGGTTTTTCAGTCTGTCCATGGTATTCTTTGCATTGTTCTCAGAAACCACATTTCCACAGCCATCAGATGTTTTTCAGCTTGTCTGCTCATTGTCCACGTTTCACATCCATATAATAAACAGAACAAACTGAAGTATCTGGGAATCACATTTGACAGGAGCCTTTCCTTCTAGAACCATGTGGAGACGGTTGTGACAAGATCTCAAAAAGAACTCAATGCTCTTAAAACTATGGCTGCAATGGACACAGAGCAGAGAATGCTTTTCACACTATACCAGCACTTGATCCTCTCAATGATTGATTATGGACTAGGACTGCTCACTGTCACAAAGAGTCAGCTGGTGAAGCTAGAGCGCATACAGAACGAAGCTATGCGAGTCATTCTGGGATGCACCAGAGACACTCCAATAGTGTGTATGCGTTACATCCTTGGTTTGCTAACTGTTGCAGGTAGGCTCAAGGTGATGCAGGCGAAGGCATTCCTCAGAGTAGCTGCAGACACAGGTCACCCGTTGCATGAGGCGCTGGTTAAGGGTCAGCGACTGATAAGAGGGAAATCATGGATGGCTCAGGTGGAGGAAACGATCAGACATGTGTGCAACCTGGAGAACATTAGGCGAGGAGAGGAGTGCGTCAGAGTGCCAGCGGAGCAGTCAGGCTTGTGCAGAGTTATAATCACATTGAGCCGCGAGTGCAGGGAGTGGCAGCAACTATTTCAGGATAATGCTCGCTCAGGTGATGTGATTATCTACACAGATAGTTTGGTGTCGAGAGGTAGGAGAAGTGCCTGGGGGTTCTTATCAAAAGCTAATGGCCGACGTTTGGTGCAGGAGAGCCTGGCATATGATACCACAACATCTAGCTTAAGAATGGAGGTGGAGGCGGTCTCTGCAGCTTTCCGCTGGATCGAAAATACGAAACACACACACACATTGTGATTGTAACTGACTCAGAAAGCCTGCTGAGGAGGTTGAGGAAAGGCATGCTTGGTGCAGAGTGGCTTGCTTTACTTCGGAGGTCACGGGTGGCAAGCATTACCTGGATCTTTTCTCCGGGGCATGCCGGTGTGCTGGAGAATGAACAGGCGGATAGATTGGCTGGCTCTGCAAAACTTGGTGGAGTATTGATGCATGAAAGGGCAGATGTGGTTGCGGCCTTGTGGGAGCACGTGTACACCTCGGAGGAGCAAATGGATTATCATGGTCTGGAAAGAATGAGGCAGCGAGGAGTGATGAGGGGATCTGGCCGATGCTTGACGCTCAGAGGAAAGGCGAGACGGACATATAATCAGATTGCTACTGGTACTATTCGTGTCGGAACTCTTCGCTGGCTGCTGAGGATGGGTACGCAGCGCCTATGGGAATGCCCTGAATGCTGTGATGTAGATTCCTAGATCAATCAATCAATCAATCAATCAATCAATCACATCCGTATAAAAGTACAGGCTCTATGTAGCATTTCAACACTATGTTTCTCGTTTCAATTGATATCTTTTTATTGGTCAGTATGTTTTTCGTCTTGCTAAAGGCTACCTTCGCAATGGCAATTCTTGTTCTAATCTCTTCAAGGCATCTCCCATCAGATGTTATGACTGTTCCGAGATAGCTGTACCGATTCACTTGTTTAAGAATATGCCCATTTACTTGTATATTACATTGTGGTATTTCTTCCTTCCTAGTGACGACCATAATCCATATCTTCTTACAATCTAACCCTAATTGTTCACTGTGTGCAACAACCGCATCTACTAAATGTTGCATGTCCTGTTCATTGTCTGCAATCAAGACTGTATCATCTGCATATCTAATGTTATTGATTATTAAACCCAGGATAGACTTATATAAAACAAGCATAGCATACTCTGCCACTCAGTTGTGGAATAATCTTCCACAAGAAATCAAAGACACCACCAATCATTATACATACAGTCGCAACCTGTTTGAACACTACCCCAGGACAGACTACATGCCCCATTAAAAAAAAAACAGCAACAAAGACAATAATAATGGTAAATTATCTCGAACGACAACTAGCCAGAAAAAAGACAAACATTCCCATATGTGTGGCACGTTACACCCACCTTTGGTATTTATGATGCCCATGTTAAACATTTCCTAAATGAGCCATGTATTATTGATTATTTTTCATGCGTTTTAATGCTTATTGTTATTTTGTTGTTAAAGAATTGCTTCATAAGAGATGTTGAATGAAAGAACGTATGAGAGGAAATAGAGAAGAAGGGCAGAATGTCAGACGGGCCTGCGTGTCTAATTCTTAACGCTTTGAAAATAAAGATTTTCGTTCGTTCGTTCGTTCGTTCGATGTATCATCCCCCAATGTTGGTACCTTCCATATATTCTATATTTCTGAAAATATTTTCACTGTACAGGGAAAAAAGATCTGGAGATATTACACATCCCTGTTTCACACTTCTCTTTAATAAGCTGATATTGAAATTGCATATATTATTATTTGTTGTGTAGCTGTTTACGTTTATCCGCATACATCTTTCATCTGGTGTCTAATATTTTCCCACCTTTAAGGCTAATGCCACCATGTTACGTCTTCTTTGTATGTGCCTTATACATTTCGTTTATCAATTTCTTATGGGATTTGATGAGTGGTTTGGTAATGCTTGCACCTGTCACTGCCACAGCGTCTGTTTTCTTCTCTCCAGGATATTCTCAAACGTCTGCCTCGAGCTCTAGTGGTCCTTGGTTCGTTTTCAATCTGTATCGTTTATACCATGGGTGTAGTTTTCCTGGAATCCCAAGAGGGAGGAGGGGGAAATAATCGAAGGTGCTATGATGTTCGTGTTTTGTGTGAGTTGTCGACAGATAGCTTTCTGTTCTGCGGAGGGCCACCCAGGTGGTGTTCAATCTAATGCAATTGATCTTGATCCTCTGGTCTGTAAACTAAACTTCAAACTTTCTAAAACAACATCTTCAAGCCCTTCAAACATGTAATAAAATACACAGATGGGTCCTTGGCTGTTTTCCCTCACATTACTGTTTGGGTTTAATCTAGCCTCGCGTGTGGATATTGGGTGAATTTCTCAATTTTCTGGACATTGAGAAGGAATGGCAACGATTAAGAACACTTTATTCGTATATGTTATAGAAAGATCATAAATTATATATCTCACGGAAGTATGCACCACTGTTTCCAATAACACACATCAGTCAGATAGGTCTTTCTTAAAATTGCAGTAATAGTAACTGTAAAGAGAGTGATCAAATTCTGCATCATCATCTGCAGCATGGTAACATGTTCCTCCTCGATGTCGCATAGAGCTGTAATGTGTGTGTGTTTTAAAATTTAAATGTTTCTGTCATGTACTGCCTATAGTACCTTGCGGTGTAGGACAAGGGGTGTTGAGCCTGCGGAATTAAGGCCGTCTGGCTAGTGTAGTCGCCACGAGCTGTGCAGGTTAGAGTTTTCTTTTTGCCCCGGAGAGAAACAATCTCGACACCTTACCGAAGATTCGAATCCGGGTCTCCCGGAGCAGAGCCCGGCATTCTAGCTGGCCGAGTGGCTAGAACGCCGGATTATCCTTCAGGAGACCCGGGTTCGAATTCTTGGTAAGGTGTGGGATGTTTTTTCTGTAGGGTGCAAAAAGAAAATCCTACCTAACCTGCAATAGCCAGGCGGCCTTAATTTCTCAGGCTCAAAGATCCCCCTGCCATACACCGCAAGGTACTATATTGGCATTAAATGTCAGATGACAGAAATGTCTCTGTGTATGTTAAAACATACACACATTTTACCCCTTACATTATTTTTTGCCGACTCGATGGTCGGATTCGCATCAAGGCCGTTTAAACAAAAACAAAAACAAAAAAACAATAAGATGGGCTCACAGGTCGACCCAGTCTAAAATAGGTAGCAGGATATTGTCATAGAAAGTTATTTTATGTTATGTCGAAAGATCAGCGTGGCTGAGAGGCCCACTCACGCTTAAACTTCATTGCTATGAAACAGTAGATTCGTTCCGCACAGCTACAATTGAACTTAATCGCAACTTCTCATGCCGAAAATAATAGCAATCTACTCAACGTAAAATTGTCAAGTACGTTGTCCAGAGATTGATCGCAACGTTCTGCAAGGGACATGCATAATTTGTTTATGTTATGTCGAATGATTTCATTGTACATCGGACATTGCTATTTGTGTTCAGTCTTCCGATGCTGTAACTTTCACAAAGTAACTCTGCCAAAAAAACAAATCTCATGGGGAGTTGGTTATATCTTTTCGTTTAATCACGAAGATAACGTTGACGTGCTTTACCATGCTTTACTCTCAATTCATGTAGTTGTCTAGTGTCAGAGTATCGTCAGTATCCGTCCGTACTACACTGATTATCTCAGCCCTGTCCATGCTTCTTTCGGTTATTTGTCAGTTGCTCTGCGCGTTAATTGCACTTCACCATGGCATTTCCGGGTGCGTTTATTCAATTGAGTGATGTCAAGAATCAAAATACTGTCTATCCCCTGTCATTTGCGATAGTTTGCAGCATGTTAATTGAGTCTGACATGATTATTGGTGTCTGACAGTCGGTACTGCTGCCCATGAAAGTGTTCTGCAGGCAGCGGCGATATCCATAGCCAGGCTTGATGCAGTTGTCCGAATCGGGCCGCTATGTTCTTTGGTTGTTTTCCCCATCCTCTGTGCTGTTCAACGCACACCCTGAATTTGAGCGACGATTCACGGAACCATATGTGTGAACGATGCTGTTTTCAGGATATGAATGCTTCTATACTAGTTTCCTGATGTCAGTGTCTACCTATGAAGACCACTGACCTCTGTAGTATCCCCTTAGCGTAAAGACAACCCGAGAGTGTTTTCTGAATGTCTACGGGTATATGAATCCATTCTTCTTCTTATTGGAGATGATACAAGTCGCAGACCTGTTTCATTATCTCTTCAGACTCGGCTCTTCAGGAGTGACCTCTCCTGAAGTACGTTTCCTTTCTGTCGTGGATAACGCTGTGTAAGGGCTGCTATTTATCCTCATCAGATCTCTTGTACGTCTGAACCTATGCAATTTTGTACCGAATGACCATCGTCAGTAAATCATGGCATGGCGGGGCTCGAGGTGTCATTTGTGCAGCCAAGTATGGGGGTCTTTGCCTCGCTTTACACCTTATCTATTCTTAGTACGTGGATCTTGTTGAAAATGAGGAGACCAAAACTGTAGTCTAGGATGCTTAGCAAAAGCTCTCGACAGAAAAGGAAGAACCTGCGTTGTTCAATGTCGGCTGCTGCCATCATCTTCAGTACCGTCAGACCTTTTCTGGCTCTAATTTCGACATTTTTCACGTAATACGTGAATGAGTTGCATCTGTCAAAGGTGATGCCGAATTGTGTCATTGTATTCGTCCTGTCGATGTTTATACCGCTTATGAAGATGACAGCCGTGAGCGCATTGACTACATGAGTGAGTGTTTATGAAGAACCATGTTAAAGAAGCCTTTGCCATGTTCATATCTTTGTAGAAAAACACATTTTTAACATTTAGAGCAGGATGTTAAAATACCCCCCAAGCTGAAATTCAGAGTGAAAATAATAGCTTTACAAACATCTTGGAGCATTTGGAGACCAACATAATGAAATAAATGATAACAGAAGTAGACTGATAGAGCTATACAGTCAACACGACCTCTATATAACAAATACATTATATAAACACAATGACTCACAAATATACACCTGGAATAAATGGAACGATCTAGATACTAAAAGCCAAACTGATTTTATATTAACAAGAAATAACATAAAGAGATATATATTAGATGCAAGGGCAGTGCCCAACTTAGGTATAAACACAGACCACAAAACAGTCGTTGCCACAATAAGGACCATCAGTAGAAGGAAGGCAAAGACTAGGAAAATACATGTCATGTAAATCGGTAAACTTAAAAAATCTCAAAGACGAGACAGTGAGGGAAAATTATGAAAAAGAGCTAACTGAAATCTTTGTAAAATTACCTATAGAAAGAAAGACAGCGGAAGAAGAATGGGAGATGTTCAAATCAAGTATTTTAAATACTGCAAAGATAACATGTGGAACCACGAAAAAACGCAAAACACGGATAAAGAAAATAACAAGTTGATGGAACGCAGAAGTAAGGAAAGCTGTAAAAGACAAAACGGAAAAATATAAAAAGTCGTCGAAGAGCAAACAGGAATGTGATTACATAGAATATAGAATAGCGAGAAGACATGTGAATAGAATAGTAAAGAGAGAAAAACAAAAAGACTGTAAGGCGTATGGAGTCTCTAAATAAAAACTACAAGGAGGCAACTAGAAACTTCTATAAAACGATAAGTGCAATGAGAACCAGAGGAGAACCCTTTGACCCAACTGAAATAAATAACAACGAAAAGGAAGAATAAATAAATTAACAAAACGAAATCCTAATAAGATGGAAACAGTACTTCGAACAACTTCTCAACATCCCATCAAATGTCACAGGAATTCAAGAAACCGACACAGATGCCAAGGAAGAACTAGAACCAGACATACTAAAAGAAGAAATTATAGAAGCCATCAGATTAGCCCCATTGAACAAATCACAAGGACAAGATGAAATACCAAATGAACTAATTAAAGCAGCAAGAGAAGTAGGAACAGCATGACTACGTAGACTATTCAACCATGTTTGGGTAGAACAACAGACACCACAGGACTGGGGAAACGCCATAATTGTCCAGATTTTGAAAAAAAAAACAAAGGCAGCAAAAGAGACTGCACACAATACAGAGGCATTTCACTGTTGAGTCGTACTGGGAAAATATTTGGCAAAATTCTTGAGAAAAGATTACGAACTATTATAGAACCCCAGCTAAGCGAAACACAACTTGGATTTAGGAAACACAAAGGATGCACAGATGCCATTTTTGCTCTTAGACAACTTATAGAAAAATAAATCAAATTCAATGAAATCCTCTACTTAGCCTTTGTCGACCAAGAAAAGGCATTTTATAGAGTAGATAGAAACAAGCTGTGGGAAATCCTTAAACAATATGGAGTGAATACACATCTAACAAACCTATGTAGAAGCTTATAAAACAACAGTGAATGCATAGTGAGAGCAACTGGAGGACACTAAAAACCCTTCACCATAAGATCCGGAGTACGACAAGGTTGTGGCCTGTCCCCCTCTTGTTTATAACATATATAGACAACATATGTAAAGAAATCAGCCAAACAGAGACCGCAAGAACACCGCATGGCGAGAACACAGAAGAAGAACCATCTGCAAATCTAACCATTAGAGAACTCCTGTTTGCGGACGACCAGGCACTAATAGCAAGCTCAGAAGCTGAATTACAAGACCACATGAATAGTCTAAACGAAATGTGTAGGGAACATAACATGAAAATTAGCACAAGTAAAACAGAGGTATTGACTATAACTAAAGAATAAAAAGCAACAACGATTCACCTAAACGAACATTCCTTGAAACAAGTAAAGAGTTTCAAGTATCTATGAAGTATAATATCATCAAATGGCAAATCAGAAGACGAGATCGAAAACAGATGCAATAAGGCAAACCAACTCGTTGGACAAATGGCACCAATACTAAAGACAAACATGTATCAATAGCTACTAAGAAAGCACTTTACAACACAATCTTCCTACCAACTCTATATTACCAATGTCAAACCTGGACAATGACAGAAGAAGAGAAAAGAAAAATCACAACAACAGAAATGAAATTCCTGAGAAGAATACTCAATGAATCAAGACGAGATAAGATCAGAAATGAAGAAATCAGGACTAAATTGGAGGTTATAGCTGCACTAGATTTTATTAGAAGGCAGCAAGTCAAATGGGTTTCCATGCAAGTAGGTTACCAGCTAACAGCATACCAGAACAAGCAATGATGTACAGACCAGAGGGAAGCAGAAGAAGAGGCTGACCACGTAAACGATGAACGCAGGGAATAACAGAGTCCATGGGAATAATATCGATACATGAAGTCCATAAGCGGGCACTCTCCCTCTGTTTATACTTCACCCCGACACCGTAAGTTACAAGAGCAACATGATGAGATGAGATGAGATGAGACAAGTCAGTTAAGGGTCATGTATGTAAGGAACCTATGACAGGTCTAGCAGACCGGTAGGGAATCTACTTGATCCTAGAAACATGCTCATGTATCAAGGAGGAAACTGGAGGAAAGGCGCTAGTTACAGGCACTGGAAATTCAATATTCCCTCCCCACGACGCCTAATGGCATAAGTGGAAGACGACGACGACGACGACGACGACGACGACGACGACGACGACAACAACAACAACAACAACAACAACAACAACAACAACAACAACAACATATTTCTTGATTCCTAGAACCATCCAACTAGTCTGTGTAGTTCATCTTCTATGATTTCATACCTGTCATTTCCTCGTCGGTTGTCAATGACATCGTCTGTGTAAGACATTGTTTTCACGAAGCCTTGGAGTTAAAAGCGACCATTTTGATATTGATCACATCAACCACAAAGTGTTGATAAGTCTATTCAAGGGCGAACATGGTAGTGGCTAGGCTCCCAATTTAACCCAGCCTAAAATGGATACCATGAAGTGTCTTGGGAAGTAAAGATCGCCTGTGCACATAATCCACCTACTGCCGTTTGGTATAGAAATGTGGGTACACCACCACATCTCCAACGAACCTAAGAGTGTGTCATATGGTCCTTTACTATGCTTTACTTACTTCTACCCAGGGAACCGCGGTAACATACTCACTAGCACTCATGCCTGCGGTCATGTGGCTATGATTTGAATGTATTCGAAGAGAAGATTCTTTAAAAATTCCCCCCGAGCTCTCAGACTAAACTTCTCCCTGAGTTCCCAGACTAAAATTCTCCCTGACCTCCCATACAAAACTTCTCCCTGAGTTCCCAGACTAAACTTCTCCCTGAGCTCCCATACAAAACTTCTCCCTGAGTTCCCAGACTAAAATTATCACTGAACACCCAGACTAAAATTCTCCCTGAACCCCCATACAAAAATTCTCCCTGAGCTCCCATTCAAAAATTCTCCCTGAACTCCCATACAAAAATTCTCCCTGAGCTCCCAGACTAAAATTCTCCCTGAGTTCCCAGACTAAAATTCTCCCTGAGCTCCCACCCTAAAATTAACCCTGAGCTCCCAGACTAAAATTATTCCTGAGCTCCCAGGCTAAAATTAGTACCAAGAAGTGTTCTGTGAAGTAACGGCGGACGACGTGATCACACCACCCTACAAGTACCGATTGGTCTATACAAATATAGGAATGGTACCATATACCAAACACGTCTCAGTGCGTTCCAGGGGGCCCCCTACTTCTGGTCTTTTACCCACGATTGATTGATCGATTGATTGATTTAGGAACCGACATCACAGCATTCGGGGCATTCCCATAAGCGCTCCGTCCCCATCCTCAGAAGCCAGCGAAGAGTTTCAATGCAAATAGTACCAGTAGCAATCTGATTATATGTGCGTCTCGCCTTTCTTTTAAGCGTTGAGCATCGGCCAGATCCCCTCGTCAATCCTCGCTGTCTCATTCTTGCCAGACCATGGTGATGCATTGGCTCCTCCGAGGTGTACTTGTGCTCCCACAAGGCCTCAACCACGTCTGCCTTATCATGCATCAATACTCCACCAAGTTTTGCAGAGCCAGCCAATCTGTCTGCCTGTTCATTCCCGAACACACCAGCATGCCCCGAAGAAAAGATCCAGACGATGCTTGACACCCGTGACTTCCGAAGCGAAGCAAGCCACTCTGCACGAAGCTTGCCTGTCCTCACCCTACTCAGCATGCTTTTTGAGTCAGTTACAATCACGATTTTACCCATAATCACACTAAAGCGGACATCTCTAAGAAATTGTAAAATGGGATTAAATCACACATGGACGATGGTTTAATTGTTTGCATATAATGATAAAATACCGAATCTAAAGTACGTGTCTATGTGATTAGTGATGTGTGTTTAATAATTAGTAATTTGTGTCCGTATGAATAACCCGTGCTTTACATTTAATAGAATTAAAAATTAGGAAATAAACTCAATCTTAAAACATCTGAACAGTGACGACTAAGATCTCATGTTATATTGTGGCAGTTCCTTCGCAGAATGTCTTCCTATGGCAGGATACGGGTTTGAATCATTGACAATTTCAACATCATTAAATACGAAAGTCAAGACTATTTGAATTTACATGGTACAGTAAAATTAATAGAATATTGTTGATTAAGAAGAAGTAAAATACATTTTACAGGCTCTAAACATTGACAACTAGTTCATAGACAGCACCGTGCCTCGAAAACTGGAGTAATTTAGCCACATTAAAAGTCACAGTGATTTAGAAACACGACTAACAAGAAAGCATGGAAGAAGAGTATGGAATAACGGTGAAGCCACCCTACGGATGAAAATGCATATGAACTGGCATAAGATCGATAATGTTTACGGCGCGTTGTGATGAGACCGACATTCTGCAAAGGAAATACCACAATATGAAGACAGTGCCATAACTAGATCTATTGAAAAATGTGCCAGGGATTGCAGTTGGTGGAAACTAGTTAAACAAGTTGAGCAACGCCGAGGTCACTGCCGTGACAGTAAATTATTTACCAGTCATCTACACAACATTACATTCATACAGTGGATTAGGAACATTAAAATGGGTGCTCCAACTTCAACAGTACATTTTTTGGAGACGTTAAGAATAAATAAATCAGCGAAATTGGTGACAACTGGCATGGTAGAGGGGAAAATAACAACGGGAAGGCAGAGAAGTAAATATTTGGATGTCTTGGCATTGTCGAGACAAGAACACGGAACTGATCCTCGACTCTGGTGATCGGGCGAGATGGCAAAACATGACCGCCCACGCTTATTGTCATGGCACATGATGATTATGATGATCTTCAACAGTAAAAATATGGAAGTAATAGCAATATATTTTAAAACACGAATCCTTCCCATTTGTGAGTTAGTCATATAAATTGATCCTGGTAACATGCTCACAGAATCTTAACTTTTCACAGAAAATGGGTGTCAAGAGTTTGAATGGAATATGGCGTAACCTTTCCTCAGATGTAATTTATGGCTGGAGTACATGAGTACTCCAGCACAATGCAATAGACATCGTAATCATGGTATGTAACTTCAAGATACATGCTTGCTTCTACCGTTACATCACATCAATATTGAGAGCCTGCATCATATCTGTCCGGTTGAGCTTCCCTTGGCAGCATCCAGAGCCTGATTGATCTGAAAGGTGTGTCCACTATTAAGGTAAACATGGTCATCATGCTACTGTAGTCTCCGGTGCGCCTATCGGTCTGGTGTTGACTACTTCACTTCGTGGTGAAGTGGTAAATTTGCCTGTCTCATTCTCCGAAAGTCGTGAGTTTCGGACTCAACATTCTATTCACGTGCGCAATTTTGTTTCTGAGACCTCTGGGGGTCGTCGCCTGAGCTACTGAGTTGGTGCTCGGTGCGACGTTCTTTTGGCAGGCCGTACAACGGAAAGAGACCAAGCCATGTCGGGTAAAACCTGGTGCAACGATGCCGACGCTCTTGGCTTTAAACAATCGTTAAACTGTGTACAATTTACTTTCATATGTGATTAATCGCTGCTCTAACAGGCTTAAAGAAATGATCTTGCTTAAACTTCTCCCCTTTCTTTATCGGTTGCAACACTCATGACAGTACTTTGTTTTTCAAACAATATACGAGTAATTAATGTTTAATTTGTCGGTTATACGATGTCACAGGAAATTTAATTCAGCTGTATTCTTCAGTTGCACAGTTATGTGTTTTTATGTTGATCAAGATATAAAACTTACTTCACAACACGAATTACCGCCTTGGCAAATCTTCGCAATCAAGGTATGCATAGATGTTGGTGAATGGATATATGCATGGTTTATTTTCTATTTTCGGCCATCTTTAGTTTGAAGAATCTTAAAAACGTTTCCCTGTATTTGCTGCTCATTCGAATGTACACCAAAATGTTGACACTCGAGTTAATAACTTCCGCTGTATTTGTTATAGACATCATCACAAATACTAAATTTCTGTCCAGCTTGTCATAATTGAAAGTCGGCACAACGATTCCCGTGAAAAAGACAATAACGGCTGGCAAAAAAGAAGCAATAAAGATGACAGACATAAGTACAACCATTTTGGCGATCTTTCTTTCTTTTGAGTTCACGACTCCATCTGAATTAGAATTTTGTTTACTCTGTACAACCGCTGAGGAGTTTGATTGTCTCCAAGCCATCTTCTGGTTAAGTTTGACTACGAGAATTGTTGTAAGAATAACAACAGACAAAAAACATGATATGGGCATGAATATACCGCTAACTACATACGATACAATATCTGTATATTTCCTGCCGTCTTCGCCCAAATGGTATGCAATTCCTATAAGTGTTTTGTTTCTATCCGGGTAGAATTTCCATCCAAGTCCGCCAGGGATATAACCGAAAGAGGAAAGGCCCATTGTTAAAGTAAAAATGGCTATCATTGCAACAACGTGTCTCTTTCTAGTGAACATGGCTTTCACTTTTAAAGGTTGAATAACACAAACACATCTCTCCAGGCTGATGAAGGCAGTTATCCATCCTGTTATTCTAGTGAAAACAATATGGGGCCAAGTTCCAGTTATTAAGTGAACTTCAGTTGTGACCATAGGAACTTCAGAATCTCGGAACGCTGGACTGAAGCAAAGATTGGTCCACATTATTAGCAGCAGGGAGCTTAGATCTGAGATAGCTAAAGCTAACAGACTGACATTGATTGTATCTGAGAAACCTTGCTTAACGAAGATGATCACGTTGATAATATTAGTGAATATGCCGAAAATGGTGATTGTCTGACATACCGTGCCTTGTAGTATAAACATGAGATACAAGTATAACTCATCATTTATCACAGGCTTGGGCATCAACAAGTCTTCTAATGCAGTAGACATATTCAGCCTTGAGACATCTACATTAGTTGTCATCATGGACGCGTCAGATAAAAGAGTTGGCGGAGGCGATTTCATTCTCTTTCAAGTCTATGGGTGTTCAATGAAAGCCGTAGCAAGAGTTACAAGTAGACGGAAAAGAATTCATTCTATGTCAAGTCAAACGTGAATGAGCTGAACAGAACGGGGTACATTTAATGATAAAATTTAAACCAAACCCAGCACTTAATTTATGCCTTGTTATGTGTACATGGTTTATTTAATATTTGACATGCAAATATAACCTAATAATTCAGGACAGTGAATTCAACGTTAATTTAGTTAAATGAAGGCGCGAAATGCCATTGGAAATGTACAAGTGGAACTTGAGTTATTGATTTTATGTCACCTTTTAGCCTCAGTAGATTTTGCCGGCTAACAAGCTACTAAAGGAACATTATCATATGTTGAGATTGCGTCAGTGTATCCGAAGGCGAAATTTGAATCACTGCCAAGGAATTATGTGGGCACCCCTGTTGCATAGAATGTATTGCAATTTATATGTTAATGTACTGCATCTTCCCCCACATCATTCACTTCAGCGTCACACATTCACATAATTGAAAATGTCAGATTGATGTGAGGTTGTACTCTGAAGAGCATTGATTACCGAGATTTTCTACTATGTTGTAATGTTTTGTGTTCTGAAATACAACCTGAAAACTGTTTCGCTAGAATTCAAAGCAGTTTTGCTCATCTCGTAGTAAAGGGCTAACATTTGTTTTCTTTCAAAGAGCCTTCGACTGGCAATGAGTACACTTGTTAATTTACATAAGTGTGCCAGTGTGTTTCTAGGGTATGCAATGCTATTTTATGTATTATTTTATGTATTTCTTTGTTATATCATTTATTTCTCTCTCATCCTGAACTGTTATTTTAGTCTGTATTCTTCATTTTTTTTCTATTTTTGATTGTTATTATAACTCTTTATTATATAAATGATCACGCAGGGGCGGAAAAGATCAGAGATAACGGCATCCACCTCTGACTCAGCTTTACCCTTTTCGTCTTACAATGTTTACTAGTCTCCGTGGCGAAGTGGTCAAGCCGTTTGCCTCGCGCTCCGAAGGTTGTGGGTTCGATTGCGGGCTACGTCTTTCGGATCACGAGTGCATTTTTCTATGAGACTCCTGGGGATCATCGCTGGAGCTACGGAGTTCATGCTTTGTGCGAGACTTTCGGCAGGCCGCCCGTAGAAAAAGATCAATCCATATGGGATAAACCCGGTGCAATGAAGTCGGTCCTCTCGACCTTTAAGACATTTTTTTAAAGGCTTGTATGTTACAAAATAAGAGAAAGGATTATATTACCATTCCCCCCTCCCCCCTTTATTTACCCACTTCCCACATTCCCGGGGTAGTGGATCAGACGCATACTCTTCTCGGACGAGCTCGGGGAATTCGTGGGCACGTTAAACTTTCCTGGGTAGTTGGACATCGACAAGAGAAGGTGAAAAATACAGTTGCCCAGCCAAACTTTCCAAATTAGTAAAGCTAAACACACGAAGTCGGTCTGCCTGGCCTAGGGTTTAAACGACTTTCTCCGTAATCCCGTTTATCCACGTAAGGTGACACAGCGCGCGAGAATTGGTAGCGGTTCTCGCTGCGTTGGTGACTTACGGGATAAATAAGACGACCGCTCAGAAAACAATGGCAAACTACTGAGCGTAATCTTGCCAGGAAATCAAAGGCAGCGTTAAAATGCTGGTGCTGACAGCGATGTCCTGTGAAGGATATGCGGAAAAAACACGTAAATGCATATCCGGTGCTACAGAGTTCGTGCAGTGTACTGAGAGCCCCCTTGTTTGATCTATGGAAAGACATTGGGGCACTAATGTAGATGTGAGTGTGAAATGAAAGCAATCACCTACAGATCAAGATTTATGTGTGAAGACCCATTTTCCAAGTATTGTCGATCGGCGTATGCGGCATAGGGGTAGTGACTGCAGTTTTACAATCCCAACATACCCGGTTGGAAGTCAGCTGCAGGATATTTGAAGCAAACCGCTGTGCGTTGATGTTGGCAATAGTATGAGCCTCGGTCGTTCAGAAAGCAATACCAAACTACTGAAAGTAAAACTACCTAGATAATTACAAACAGCCAAGAAATCCCGACGTTGATTTCGACGCCCCGTAAAGGATATACAACCAATGTTCCACGTATTGGGTATATGGTGCTAGTCCTATATTTTATTAGGTACTCATTTGGTCAGATGGAACCAAAGAAAAGTATATTTGTTAATGACATGCATAAATAGGGATTGGAACACATGACCACCGGGCTGAAAAGTAAACATGCTAGCCACTGCTCCCCGCAGCTCATAATTGTTACATTTACTCTACATTATATGAACATAAGCAATGACAATGAGTAAAGGAATTAAGAGTAAACATGAAGTTTTCAAAATACTAATAAATAGAAGAATAGGAAGAATAGCAGGTAGAAGAAGAAATAAAAGAGTTATTAAAACATCGGGCGGAAGATAATATCACTGAATGAGATCACGATGAGATAGATAAATTGCTTCGCGATTATAAAGTAAAACAGCTTCTGGTAAAAGTATGTTCTGGGTGGAGAAGCTAGTGGGAAGCATGTTAGAGAAAGACAACGTTACGTGTGGGTAAAGTAAAACAGTAAATAACACAGTTTAAACGTCCCTGTGGAGTACTTGACACATGATACTAGCCCCATAATGTTATTGACTAGACGACAAACATAATGTCAGGTCCTAGTCAGATATGACTGAGCTACCGTATGACACTAGATGATACTACCTGCTTTCTGACAACGCTAAGTGTTGGGCGGCGGTCACAAAATCCAACACCCCACATTGTGCCAACAGCTTCGGACGGATGGGAGCAACTGGAGGGTACAAGTCTTACCCTAATGCGAGGAAATGCAGCCTAAAATAACTGTCATGGCAGGGCAGAACATGCCCTAAGCTTTGGTCTGCAGCTGGTATTGGAAGGAATCTCCGATAGGAGGACAGTTAAAGCAATGCTGTGCTGTTCCGGTAGCTTCTCTTGCTTGTCTTCTTTTCAAGACGTATTGGTGTTACCTTTCCTATAGGGAAACTAGGCAGGCCGAGAGAAGGATCATGCTGCATGGGCAGCACAAGGTCTCTAAATTCAACCAGGCTTTGTGCTATAGAGAGGTATAACTCCATTATACAAAACATCGTCAATCGAAGCGGCAGGGTGACAGTCAGTCGACATAGGTGATGTTTTCAATATCACGGGACTGTCTCTACTTCTCAAAACATTTGCTTGTTGCCATTTTTGTCTGGCTTGATCTGGGAACATAAGTCAATTAAAAAAGTTCTCCTCGCTGACAATTCAAATACTTGACCACCGGACCAAAGCCAAGGATGCTAGGGAATGCGATACCAAGGTTTCCATATTTGACTGGACAAGATTAAAAGATGGACTTAAAGAAGTCTGTACGATGCACTGTGAGGACACGGAAGTGATGGTATTGGTGACTTATTTCAGCCAACTGTTAATAAGAAAACCGAATAATGAAGATTTCTTGGAAGAAGTTAACTCACAAAGAGGAAAGGTTATTTGCATCAGAAGAAGTCAGTTCACATTCGTTGGGCATGAACAGGAGAAAGCTGGAGTATGTCATCACAACGGGAAAGCTGAAGGGGAGGAGAGGCAATGGGGACTAAGAGAGATAATATTGGACAGTTTGACATCATGGCTTGGAGAAACATCTGTTTCGGAAATGATTGGCAGTACACGAAATAGAAGACTGTAGACATATGATCACAAACACCACACGACATGGATTAAAAGAAGAACAAACTCAGTATGGAGGTGACACTTAATGTTGATGATGATTATGATACGTTTTACTACAGAAATATTTACTGTTTACTAAGGTATTTTGCAGTAGTGCATTCATTGTTTTGTACCGTCGCACTTTTTCATTTCCAATGTATATTTGTTTAACGTTGACATGTTGGATTATGTCTATGTTACATTTATGTTTTTCTCCACATTCACAATCTAATTTTGTTTGGTTAAATTGTATTTCTTTAAAAAAAAAAACTCCATATTGTTAATTTCCTACACAAACTATCTACATTTTTCTTTGATTAGACTTAATTTTACATCTATGAATTTCTACACATTCACAATTTATCTGTGTGTTTCTATTACATTGGGTTTATTTCCCATTACTCTTTTTCTACATTTGCAAGCTATCTATATGTGTGTGAGTTTTATTATTATTTTTTTTTTAAAAATTAATAGTTATTTCCCTCTTGACATTATTTTGGGTTCTCATGACATTGAGGTACGTACAGCAGGTTAATATATGACTGACAGGAAGCTGCTTGTTTCATCCTCGTTCGTTCAACATGAATAACATCAATATACTTTGCAACTCTACAAATGACATAACATCAGCAACAATCAATTACACTTTTATTGTAACCTAATATATATCTCGCAAACAGTATATGAACGATATAAAATATAATTCTAATTTCAACTGAACTATACACTCTAAAGTTCTGATGAAGCACTGCAGTATTAATCCACCCAAAATACAACAAAGACATCCATAGTAACGGTAGAATGTTAGTTATTATTAACATTATGCATGGTATCCTTCCTTCCTTCCTTCCTTCCTTCCTTCCTTCCTTCCTTCCTTCCTTCCTTCCTTCCTTCTTTCCTGCCTGCCTGCCTGCCTGCTGCATGCCTGCCTGCCTGCCTGCCTGTCTGTCTCCTTCCTTCCTTCCTTCCTTTCTTCCTTCCTTCTTTCCTTCCTTCCTTCCTTCCGTTCTTTCTTTCTTTCTTTCTTTCTTTCTTTCTTTCTTTCTTTCTTTCTTTTGATTTTCTTGCGATCGCTCGCTCGCTTTGAACTCGAGAATAGGCCACACACATGTGTCATACCAGTAGCTATTACTACTAGCGAGTGTACTGAAATGATTTTGTGTAAAAGTTAGCTTTCCCTAATATTCTCTCCCCTCCCCCCTCCCCACACACAAACACACACACAAACACACACAAACACACACACCTTTTCGTCATTAAACGAACCCTTCCCGACTTTTGAAGTACATGTAATTTACTTTCCCAAGTCAAGGAGGCCGTCTCCGTGACAAAGACGTTACGGACGCGGTTCGTGATTCCGCTTACTTGCGTTCGAAACACAATTACGACCGATCTGGCAGCAGGCCGTGTCGCGCTAGGTTTTAACGTGTTGGTATGGGAGCCGGTCGTTCAGAAAGCAATGACAAACTACTGAACGTAAACTTGCCTAGAAATCATCAATAGCAGTGCTGGTGTTGACAGCGATGTCCTGTAAATGGGATATGCACCAAAAAACAGTCAAGCAGGAGAAGTCAACTGACCGTCGTATTGAGCGAAAAAATAATGCCGCTGTCGGAAGAGAAAGTGTGAGGGCTGGTCTGGTTCGCAAGATCAGTCTCACTTCTCGCGTTGGTTGTATCGGATAGCTGTTTCAGGTGCACCCAATCGGGAACTTCCCAGCCGAAGCAAGTTAGCGAGGCAGGCGTTTCGAGAGTGTGACCGCAGCGCAAAGTCGGAGTCGTGGGTTGAGCAGGCGAAAGAGCAATTTTAGTACGACTGTTCGACAGTCTCGATAAGCTCTCTCTCTCTCTCTCTCTCTCTCTCTCTCTCTCTCTCTCTCTCTCTCTCTCTCTCTCTCTCTCTCTCTCTCTCTCTCTCTCTCTCTCTCTCTCGATGAATAGTGGGCCTGCAGTCAGTAAGCTAGCATAGCTTTCCTGTACGTACTGTCTGGCGTAAGCTCGTCTGTAGGCGTCCAGTGGTTTTGCATGTATCACCGGGTACCAAGGGAGTGCGCTGAGCGAATGCTACTCTTGGCCGGAGTGTGCGTGAATAGTCCGTCTGTGTTCTTCCTCTTCTTCTTCTGTCATTCGCCTGAAATATATTTATAACTGCAATGTTGTCTCTTGTATGAATCTAAATGTCTTTTTTAGTTCACTCAGCTGTCCATAGAGTTTATCTTCCACTGTTGTCTCTCTAGGCCAGAAGGTTCGCCTGGATATGTTGAAGTTTGGGCAATCTTGGAGTATTGCTCTGCTGTCTGCGACGCCAAACCCCATGTGCACATGGCTAAGTCACCAATCTTGCATTTTGTATACATGTCGTTGCGTAATCTATTATGTCATGTTCTGAGGTGCAGAAAAATGACCTGTTCTGGTCTGTCCATAACGTGGTAGTCGTCTTGAGCAGGGGTGGGCAAACTACGGCCCGCCAAGTGATTTTATGCGGCCCACGAGGGCATTTAGAAATAAAAAAAATTAATACGTTTTTAAGTTATTTTGTTGAATTTTACAGAATTTCATGTACCGTTATGATGAGTGTCAATAACAAACGTAAGATTGAAGATTAATGCCGTGTTTTTAATGATGAATGGACAACTAAGTACTGTTTTATAAAAGTTGGTAGCAAATCAGTTTGCTTGTTGTGTCGTGAGTCAGTGGCTGTCTTCAAGGAGTACAATTTAACAAGACATTATCAAACAAAACATTCCGATTTCGGATACAATTTAATGACCGAAGAGAAGGAAAGGAAATGCCTTGAGTTGGTGAAAAATTTGGAGAAACAGCAAACTGTTTTCACTAAACAGTCTTCAATTCAAGACGCTGCAACTGAAGCGAGTCTTGTGCTGTCACACATAATTGTAAAACAGAACAAGCCATTTTCTGATGTTGAGTTCACCAAGGAATGTTTGCTAGATGCAGCAAACATTATGTGTCCAGAACAAACCCCCCCCCCCCCCCCCCCAAAAAAAAAAAAAAAAAAAAAAAAACAGCATTTGACAACATTACTTTATCAAGGAGAACTGTGATCAGGCGTGTTGACAAGATCAGTGATAATTTGATGCATAAACTTCAAGATGCAAGTAAACAATTTTTGTGGTACTGTCTTGCATTGGATGAGAGTACCGATGTACATGATACTGCCCAATTATTGATATGTATACGTGTATATAGGTGATTTCAACGCAAAAATAGGACAGCAAGGCGATGGATGCAGTGTAGGCAACCATGGTTTGGGAGAGAGAAATGAAAGAGGATACAGACTCGTAGAATGGGCAAAAGAACAAGAAATGGTTGTAGGAAACACCTGGTTTAAACAGCATCCTAGAAGATTATGGACATGGAGGAGTCCAGACAGCAGGATTAAAAACCAGATAGATTACATCCTGATTAGCAAAAGGTTTCGAAATGCGTTAACAGTCGTAAAAACAGTTCCAAATGCAGACTGTTACAGTGATCACAGATTAATTACAGGCACATTGAGGGTAAAGTTAAAGAAAGTCAAGTATACAGCAGGAAACCCTAAATATGACTTGTGCAAATTGAAAACTGACAAAGAAATACAAGATAATTTTAACATAGAAGTAAAGAACAAATTTGATATATTGTCTGATCTAGAGATCCTGTTTCAAGATGTAGATGATCAATGGGAAACGATGAAGAATTCAATCAGTTGCGCAGCAGAAAAAACTATTCCAAAAGTAAAGAAAGTGGGCCGTAAGACATGGATGACTGAAGAAATTTTACAACTAATGGAAACAAGAAGACAGAACAAAAATAATCCTGCCAAATATGAATAAATTCACAGAAAAGTGAGAACCTTATTTAAGGAGGCAAAAGAAATTGAAAAACAACACAACAGTAACAATGCGAAACTAATGCACAAAAGAATTCAGGAGCTTACTAATCAAAGAACACGTACATCAGCAGGCTGCCTAAAGACAAAAGATGGAAGAGTCATAATAGAAAAAGATCAGATATTACATGAATGGTCAGATTACGTGAAAAACCTGTATGACGATAACAGAGACGAACAGTATGATGTTCAAAATAATAATGAAGGACCAGCAATTTTGAAGATGGAGGTTCAGAATGCTCTTAACCATATGAAATCTGGCAAGACCCCCGGTTCAGACAGCGTCACAACAGAAATGATTAATGCTTTAGAAGAATATATGATACTGGAAATATACCTCAGGAGTTATGTAATTCTGTATTTATTGCAATCCCAAAGAAATCAGGAGCCTTGGAATGTGATCAACATCGAACAATTAGTATAATGAGTCACATCACAAAGATTTTGCTAAGAATTATCATGCAAAGAGTTAGGAGGAAAATACAACCTGAAAAAGGAGAAGAACAATAAGGGTTTGTGGAAGGCAAGGGTACAGTAAATGTTGTGTATATACTGAGAAACATAATCGAACGTTCTATAGAAGTAAACAAAGATCTACACCTTTGCTTTATTGACTACACAAAGGCTTTTGATAAAGTGAGACATGTCAACATGATAAGGATGCTTGAAGATCTACAAATTGATGGAAAAGATCTTAGACTTGTAAAAAACATATATTGGAAACAACAAGCTGCCATAAGAGTTGATAATGAAGTAAGCCAATATCAGCCTATTAAAAGGGGTGTGAGACAGGGATGTGTAATGTCTCCAGATCTGTTTTCCCTTTACAGTGAAAGTATTTTCAGAAATATTGAAGATATGGAAGGAATCAACATTGGGGGACGATGCATCAATAACATTAGATATGCAGATGATACAGTCTTGATTGCAGACAATGAACAGGACCTGCAAAATTTAGTAGATGCGATTGTTACACACAGTGAACAACTAGGGTTAGAATTAAATTGTAAAAAGACACAGATTATGGTCGTCACTAGGAAGGACGAAATACCACAATGTAATATACAAGTAAATGGGAATATTCTTCAACAAGTGAGCAGGTACAATTATCTCGGAACAGTAATAACATCTGATGGGAGATGCCTTGAAGAGATTAGAACAAGAATCGCCATGGCAAAAGTAGCCTTTAGCAAGATGAAAAACATATTGACAAATAAAAAGATGTCAATTGAAACGAGAAAAAGAGTGTTGAGATGCTACATTGAACCTGTACTTTTGTATGGATGTGAAGCGTGGACAATGTGCAGTCAGGCTGAAAAACATCTGATGGCTGTAGAGATGTGGTTTCTGAGAAAAATGCAAAGAATACCATGGACAGCCAGAAAGACCAATGAACAAGTCCTTCAAGAAACAAATGAAGATCGTAAATTGATTAGAGAAATTAGACGTAGACAGTCACAATTTTTTGGGCATGTTATGAGAAGAAATGGATTGGAGAATTTGGTGACAACTGGTAAGATCGAGGGGAACAGACCAAGGGGAAGACCTAGAAGCAAGTACATGGATGGCTTGGCCTTGTGGCATGGTCGAGACAGAAACACGGAGCTGATCCACGATTCTGGTGATTGAGTGAGATGGCAGAACATGACCGCCCACGCTTACCGGCATGGCACATGATGGATGGATGGATACGTGGAATAGACACTTCTTTCAAACTCACTGAAGAGTTACTGAGTGTTGAGTCACTCAAAGACATAACCATAGGCCATGATATATTCAATGCTGTTACTAACTGTATTGAAAGAACTGGGTTGATTTGGAACAAGATGGCAAGTGTTACAACTCACGGAGCTCGTGCTTTGACTGGGAAAAATGTAGGTCTGGTAAAGTTGATAAGTGATAAGATTAAAGCAGAATATCCAGACCACACATTATTACCACTTCACTGTGTGATTCATCAAGAAAGTCTGTGTAAACTGTTTTGAATATCAAGCATGTTATTGACCCAGTTGTCAGTGTCATCAACCTCATCAGATCACGGGGACTTAATCACAGACAGTTCAAGTCATTACTTGACGACTTGGAAACTGAACATTCCGATGTCCTGAACCACACCACTGTTCTATGGCTGAGTCTCGGCAAGGTGTTGAGGTGAGTGTGGGAACTCAGAGAAGAAATAGTGATGTTCCTAGAGATGAAGGGCATTGAATGTGACTTTAATACTAACACTGTCAATAAAGAGTGGCAGTTAGACTTTATGTTTGCCAGGGAAATTATGGAAAAGTTAAATGAATTGAATGTCAAACTTCAGGGCAATGGTGTGTTTGCACATGAATTGTATGTATATGTAAAATCATTTCAGGCAAAACTCTCACTGTTCTCCAGACAAGCAAGTGAAAAAAGATTTTTTCACTTCCCTTTGCTGAAAGAAGAAACCATTTCTGCTGAAATAACTGAAAAATACAAAGCCCAATTAGATGCATTGATTGAAGAATTTGGATGGAGAGTCCAAGATTTCAAGAAATTAGAGCCATAGTTCAATATTCTCAGTTCATCTTTTAGTGCAGAAGCTGATATAGCACAGAGGACATACGGTTGGAGTTGCTTGACTTACAAGCAGATCATGACCTGAAAGATAAATTCAAGACAGATGGTTTGCTGGATTTGTATGGATCTTTATCTCAAGAATCATTTCCCAACTTGAAAAACTTTGCAGCTAGACTTTTATCATTATTTGGATCAACATACATTTGCGAACAAGCATTCTCTTGCTTGAAGATCAACAAATCTAAGAATAGATCTTTATTGTCGGACTGCAACTTGCATGCTGTTATGCGAATTTCAACAAGTAAACTTGCTCCAGATTTCAAGAATATTGTCAAAAAGTGCAAGCAGTTAGGCACATCTCATTAGAAATTAACAACTGTAGTGACGATGTAGTCGCTGTGTGTCTAAATTAAAGCCATTGATAGATAATAAAGAATATTTATTATAATAACAAGTTGTAAAATCGTGTTAACAAATTAGTAAAAGCTTTTGTCCATATTGTCAAATTATAATGTATAAGTATATAAGTAAAATAAAATTGCAATAATTAGTTATTTATACTGCTTAATAACCTATAAATAATTAATAATTACTTATTGTGATAGGTTGCTGTAAACAAAATGGATATATATATATATATATATATATATATATATATATATATATATATATATATATATATATATATATATATATATATGTATATATATATATGCGGCCCGCCAATAGCTTTACATTTGTCAATGCGGCCCTCCGCACGAAAAGTTTGCCCACCCCTGGTCTTGAGTAAGGTTTGGTGGCCTTCTGACTGATTTGATCATTCTTTTCTTTTGGTGGTATGTAATGTCAAAATCAGGTTGTTCTTCTTTTGCTCCTTCCTTAGCCAATCGATCAGCTCTGTCGTTTCCGGGGACTCCACAGTGGGATGGTATCCACTGTATGGTGACCTTACGCTGACTGCTAAGTTCAGAAAGTAGTCTCCTTAGAACTGGCAATTTCCCAGACAGGATTGTGCATCTGTCAATATCACCACAGGTTGTGTACCATGGCTGGTATTTTGTAATTTCTCTGTGGCTATCTTGATTGCCTCAATTTCAGCATCATAGTTATGGCAGTACTTTCCTATTTGAACTCTGGCCGTGTCTGTAGTATTATTTGGGTATTCCATGTACACTCCCGCTCCTCAATTTCGAACAGCATTTTGTGCTGAACTATCTGTGTAGACTCGTATCCAGAGATCCTGTGGGTATTCGTCATCAAGGAAGCTGAGAGTGGCTGTTCTGCGCTGTACAATGTTCTGTTCTTCCTTGTCAAATATTCCTCTCACTTTTGTCTTTTGTTGGATTTGTAGCGATAGTCTATGTTTAACTTTCCACGGGGTTCGCTCTGGAATAGTTGTCAGGGGTATACCAACTGTGGGAAGATTGATGGTTTCTCTGCAGAGTTGTTTGGCCTGGTGGATGAAACTACTTCTTTTCAACCGCCCCATAGCTAAGTTTTCAAATCGGTTCTTCATAGGGTGGCCCGGCAAGCTGAGGAACTTTTCTGCTTGTATTAGTGTTTTTGTATCTCTGCTTTCCCTTAGAGCTTGTGTCCTCCCCATTTTCTCCATTGCTAGTATAGTTGTTGATCTCATCCCTTCTGTGATGACTCTAAGAGCTTGATTTTGCACCTTTCCAGCTCCTGTAATGTGATTTTTGATGCTGAACACCACACAGTTGACCCGTATTCTAAGTGTGGTAGTACGCTCCGTTGATAAACTTTGCTAAGTATTTTCCCACTGGCTCCCCAAGTGGTTCGACTTAGCTTTTTCAGGATGGCTATTTTCCTTCTGGCTTTTGCTACTGCTTTTTTGATGTGTTTTCTCCATGTCAGCCTGTCGTCGAATGTTACACCAAGGTATGTTGGTTCTTTATCTTCTCTTAGGGGTGTTCCATTTATCTGAATGTTCCCTGCCTTTTGTTTATGAGAAAGGGTAAATCCAGTGGCGCTGCACTTGTCAGTGTTTATGCTGACACACCATATATCCGCCCATGCAACAAATATATCTACATCTCTCTGTAGCAATATGGTGGCCACTGATGCATGTTCATTTGCGCTCCACAAAACCAGGTCATCAGCGTACATTGCCGCTTTAATTCCATACGGTAGATTAGCAACAAGATCCTTGATGAAGATTAGAAAAAGTGTTGGAGACAGGACTCCGCCCTGAGGAACACCGTGACGCAATAGTACTTTCTTGCTCTTGAGACCGTTTATCTGTACTCGGGCTCTTCTGTTGTGCAAGTATGCTTTCACCCATTTGTACATTCTTCCATTGACTTTACAGTTTCTCAGTTTCTTCATCAGACCTTCTTTCCAGACTTTGTCAAAGGCTGTCTTCAGATCTATCCATGCCGCAGGCAACATCTTCTTCTCTTGGAATGCATCCTCAACTTCTTGAGAGAGGTAGGTTGTCTGATCTTCCGTAGAGTAGCACTGCCTAAAGGCAGCCTGTTGTGGCACAAGGATGTTTTCACTTTCAATGTACCACTGTAGTCTGTGATTGATGACGCGTTCCATTGTTTTGCAGAGACGTCTGGTGAGGCTAATGGGTCTGTAGCTGGAAGCAATGGAACTGTCTTTCCCAGATTTTAGGAGGTGTATCATGATTGCTTCTCTCCAGATTTGTGGAACACTGCCTAAGGTCCATGTGTTATTAAAGATCTGTAGCAGCTTTGCTTTGGCCTCTGTTCCTAGGTTCCTGATCATTTCATTGGAGATACCATCAGCTCCTGGTGACTTTCTCATTTTCAGTTTTGATATGGCTAGCTCCAGTTCACTGAATGTGATAGGTGTCTCCATAACCTCATGTACAATTTCCTTCTGTCCTGTATGTTGCCATTTCTCTCGAATTTCTTGTTATTTCTCTGAACTAATTTTGATATTGTTAACTTGTGCGAATGAGTCCGCAAAATGGTCAGTTGCTTGCTTTCCTGTTAAGATGTTTCCGTCTTTATGTAGTGCAATTTTTTAGTTTCTCTCTGTGCCCTCATCGTTAAGCTGTTTTATTAGCTTCCATAACTTCCTTGTGTCTCTTTCAAAGTTCAGTGACTCTGTTTTCTCCTGCCAACTTTTCCGTCTAGCCTGCAGCTGGGTCCTTTGAAATTTGGCTTTTGTGTGCTGGTATTTATTGTGGTGCTCGTGGCTGGGATTTGCTAGCTTTCTGCATACATCCACATCATTATGCAACTGTTCCAGTTCACTACTTCAGTAGGGTTTATAATGTTTACGGGCTCCTCTTGGTATTGTATCTCGTGCTGCCTGTAGTATGCACTTCCCAAACTCTTCAACTACTTTATTTATATCCTTCCCAGTGTTCAGGTTTCTAACCAGTATGCTGGTGCGATGCTTGTACATTGCCGAGTCTGCTTTCTTGTAGTTCCACCTCGAGAGGGTGCTGCTTTCACTTACAAGCTAATTTTCTACAGTTAGAAAGACTGGCCGATGGTCACTGCCGCCAAGTTGTTTCCCAACAATTCGTGTAATGTTCCACTCCAGGTCTGGTTAATGAAACGCCAGGTCAGGTGTAGTTGTAGTGTGCCATGATGTCGTGTAGAAGGTATATGGGTCAGACGGCTTGTTAATCAGGATGAATCTATTCTCATCCTGCCAGTCGTCCAGTCTCTCTCCTCTCTTGTCCATGTGATCATAGCCCCAGCTCTGCGAATGGCTGTTGAAGTCGCCACACACAATCATATTTCCTTTTAATGGTAGTGTGTCCAGTGCCTGTGGGTGGTCATTTGGACAGTAGTAATTGATCAGGTGAAGGTCTGTATTGTCTGTCTTAAGTTTAAGTGTCTGATACTCAGCCCCTTCCATGTAAACTTCAATTTGGGAAGCAGGAATGTTGTTTTTGACAAGAGTCAGTATCCCACCCTTTCGCCTGTCCTTTTGGTCAGATCGGTAACACTGGTAGCCTCTGATTTTGAAGGCTATATTTTCGTTCAGGTGAGTTTCTTGTAATGCAACATACACTTACATTTTCTTTGGCCAAGATGTTTTCTAGTTCTATTCTTTATTTGTTGATACCCTCCGCATTGCAGTGCATTATTTTAACTCTTTGTTTGGTACGGCCAGACGTTCTATTGTCAGGCCCTCTGGCTCCGCAGGACATCTGAGAAGGACCTCCATTAGTTGTGGTTAGATCCTTACGAGGCTTAAGGCCCGGCACTGCACCTGCCTGGGGGTCCAGAGCAGGGCGAGCACAATAACATGTAGCAGATGTCGACATAATTCACGGCGTTATTGTCCGTCTGTGTGATTAATTATCTGGTTGGTCCTGCCAGTAGTCACATGCTTGTCTCAAAGATTAAGCCACGCATGTCTAAGTACACATTGTCTCACGGTAAAACTGCGAATGGCTCTTTAAATCAGTTGAAGTTCCTTAGAGGACACGATCCTACTGGGATAACTGTGACAATTCTAGACCTAATACATGCTTACCAAGCTCCGACCCTCTCGGAAAGAGCGAGTTTATTAGTTCAAAACCAATCATCGCTGCCCTTCGCGGTGCGCGGCGTTCCCACTGGTGACTCTGGGTAATTTTGTGCTGTTCGCATGACCTTACGTGTCAGCGACGCATCTTTCAAACCCTATCGAATGTTGATGGTACGTGACATGCTTACCATGTTTGTAACGGGTACCGAGGAATTAGGGTTCGATTCCGGAGAGGGTGCATGAGAAACGGCTACCACATCCAAGGAAGGCAGCAGGCGTGCAACTTACCCACCCCCGGCACGGCTGAATGACGAAAAATAACAATACAGGACTTTATCGAGGCCCCGTAATTGGAATTAGTACACTTTAAACGCTTTAACGAGGATCTACTGGAGGGCAAGTCTGGTGCCAGAAGCCGCGGTAATTCCAACTCCAATAGCGTATAATAAAGTTGTTGAAGTTAAAAAAGCTCGTGGTTAGATCTCATGTGCAGGCGGGCAGTCCGGCTCGCACCGTTTCACTGCCCGTTGTTCCTGCCCTACACTCTGCCGGCTCTCTCCCGCAGGTGCTCTTTGCTAAGCTTCCGTGGTGGCCGGCGCATTTACTTTGAAAAAAAAATTAAATTGTTCAAAGCAGGCCTCGGCTGCCTGAATAATGGTGCATGGATTAATGTAATAATTTGTTGGTTTTTGGAACTAGAGGGTAATGATTAACAGGGACAAACGGAGGCATTCGTATTGCGGCGTTAGAGGTGAAATTCCTGGATCACCGCAAGATGAGCTACTGCGAAAGTATTTGTCAAGAATGTTTTCATTAATCAAGAACGAAAGTCAGAGGCGCGAAGTCAATCAGATACCGTCGTAGTTATGACCATAAACGATGCCGACTAGCGACCCCAGATGCAAAGTGAAACGAAATGGAATACACCTTGACTAGCAAAACAATTACATTTAACTTCAGAATCATTTGCAAGGTACCAATACATTCTTGGTCCAGACACTTGTTGACACTTGGTCCGGACACGTAAGATGCTGAGCCAGCAGCATCTGCAGCTCACCACGTGAGCGTTACCAAAGGTGGAAAAAAGCGTCCCAGGGGCACATTGAGTGGCCGTTATCACAGGTGGAAAGACGTCTCTACAGCTCTCAGCTGAGGTATACGGCTGAACACCTCTAAGTCAATACCCCAGATGGGAGGGCCTGGCCATGAGATGCTGAGTCGGCAGCATCTGCAGCCTACCTCGTGAGAGGTACCAAAGATGGGAAAAACACAACGCAATTACATCTGGGAATTTAAAAAAAAAAACACTCCGGATGAACGCAGAAGAAGAAGATTGTAATGAATTCTTGGGAGAATTGTCATAAAGAATAGCTAGTTGGAGACACCAGGCTGTAGACAAAACGCTGATTATAGGTACAGTAAATTTGGAACTTTCACATTTTGACTCTCGATGTACAGTTACAGATGCCGGCCTCTCCGGGAAGGTTAACCCGGTCAACAAATGCCGGCAGAAGTCGGATGTGTCGGCCTAACGGCGCAAGAACGCAGCTCTGCTGTAAACAGGCACAACGCAATCACGTCCAAAAAAAACTCCGGATGAACGCAGAAGAAGAAGATGCCGGCCTAACCTTGTAGGTGAAAGTAACCGGTAACAAATTCATCAGGTTAGCAGAATACACATAGACTCCTTTCAGTCTTCTATTGCTGAACTGGCAGTATCCGAGAAGTGGTGTATGGACATTAATGTTACTAGCTATGACATGTTTCTTCAATGTTGTCTCAAAGTCCTTGAAACTTGGTATTGAGACCGGAGGTCAGTATATGCTGTGCTAGATATGCTTAGTGTAATCTGTGTACCACAGCTGTATTACCTGGGAGTAAATGTCGTAACGATGTTGTTGATTACGATCGCTTGGGTATTGTTTCTGACAAAGGCCATGATACTTTTCCATGTAAAGCAAGCACAATTATACTAAGTATATTCTGGTATACATTTCCTTTCGTTGGAGCACAGTTTCCCGCAGAAGGCTTCTTGCGCTCGTCCATGTAGGACCGTTACAATTACCCTTGATTTATTAGAAAGTATATTCAACTGGGCCGGTCTCCTTAACTGTCGGATGTATGGTTGTTTGGACAACCCCAAAGAGAGAAAGCATATTAAGTTCCTCTTTCTCAATGTGATCCTGCCAGTTATAATTAATTTGGATGTTACTGGCTCAGTGGTTTGAGACCATTAAATAGAGTTTCGGAGAACCAAGGAATACCTCCAGGAAAACAATGAAGTGTTTACTGAGTATCCAAAATATCCTTTAGGTGGTTCCTTGCCTCTCCTCTACCAACTAAATAATTATTAATCTAAGGTGTTTATTAAAACAATGTTACTACGACAAAAAAAAAAAAAACACTAAATAAATGACATGACCTCATTATCATGATTTAATAAACATAAACTTGGTTTTTGAGCATTGCATTCCAACACTACAATCTTATTCAATTCAACAAGGACATATACATCTATTTATAACTATACATCATTTATGTACCACATATATTGGTTATATCTCCAACAATATCTCTGTCTGTCAGTTACATGTACTGCCCATCTTCGACTGGCATAAGGGTAACTGAAATAAAGAACTATACACTCTGGGTTCTCCACTTCAAGGTTTATGGATCCCTCTGGCTAACAATCAATGACTGTGTGTTATTTTATTCTTCGTGTTGATCTGTTCCAGGTTTGAGCAGAATATTGGCTCTAGTTCTCCCCGTTCAGGTTCAAGAATCTAACATCTATGTTACCTGTCCTTAATGGATCGAGGAAATCTTGCAGGTGAATAGCTTTCTGTACTACTCTATCAAGGGCATCACTCAACCAGGTGCCCACTCAAGAAGGTGCTACATTCACAAAGTCAGATCTGGATAGATGCTTTACAAATCCAGGAAGAAACTAAATTTGAATGAACAGTGTAAATTATTTGAATTAGTGGGGCACTGGCAACAACGTGACGCTAGAGGAATTACTGCACGCTGCACTATTGCAGGTAATGACTTAAATACACAGACACCCATGAATAAGAATTTCATCACATACTCGCAATGAAGGGCGTTGCTATATTTAGCTTTTATATTGACACATTCATGGAGCCAGAGAAGAGGCAGACATTTTCCAGAGAACCCTATCCTAAAGCTTGGTAGGAAACGGCATACTACCTGGCTTATGTTTCTCACAGGTGTAACGAAACGCCAGAGGGACCAGTATGGCCGAAAACTACTCCTAACCCTGGGGATGGGGAGGCTTTAATTATATGGTGTATTTGGAGGTTAATTTTGTATATCTGAAACATGAAGCCATTTAACACGAATATTCCTTTTTATCTTTCTTGCGAGACACGGTTTCTCTGAGTACGATTAACTGATTCCAATGAAGCTGAGAAAATCTGTGGGAATGTATGTCGAAAATTGTATGGTTCAAATCCGTGCATTCCGTAATTCAGAATTGTCTCGGGCGTTCGATGGGTTGTGTTTTTAAAATACAATATCCGGACACCAGTAGCGCCATTATTCACGCCATGACCTCTCACAGAGAAGACAGGTGATCCGGACTGTGAAGTATGCAATGCTTCGCCTTTGCAAGGCAGAGCGTGGGTCTATTTGAGAAATCAAGTTGTCTTGTTATTTTCTTAATTAAAGTTAACGCTTTCGCTACCAAGGGATCATCTGGTGCGACATTGTATTCCCTATGATGGCATTTGGTCCTTTTAGTGCCACAAAATGATCAGTGGTTTATTTGATATATTTCTGCTCCGTTTCGGAATTTTAAGTTACAGTAAACTGAAAAGTCGTACAGCCGAAAGATTTCTACGCCATCTTTGTGCGGTCAAACGTTTTCTAATATTGGATTCTTGTGAATTTTCAGTTTTAAGGTAGTGTTAATTTGTTTGTTTGGGTTTTTCACAATGGAAACGCCCACCAGTATGCGTCCACGTAGAATGACTTCAGATCAAGCTAGATTATTATTCGAAACTGTTTTAAACAATAGTGATTCCGATATTAGTGATTCAGACAGCAGTTATATCTGTGAATCTAACATTTTAGCACGTGGTGATAAAGATACTACTAGTGGAACTTCGTCTTCAGCTGCGGTGTCTGATGAATGTCCGTCTGACAATGAATATCAGGATGTCACAATCACTTCTCAGCGCAAAGGAAAGCAAACAGTACAAAATAAGAATAAAACTGGAGAAAAAACCTTGAATCTACAAGCTTCTGTACTGCGTGATGCACCTATCCCATCACCATCGACATGGCAAGATGTGTCAGAAGGAGAAACAAAACCGAAGTTTGAGTTTCGTCCTCGAAGATCTCACGTCAACTCTAAACTTTATCAACTGCAAACACCTATGGATTTTCTCAAAGTTTTTTTTTTTGATGATGAAATAGTGGATTGTTTAATTAAAAATGTAAACAAATATGTAGAAAAGATCTTGATGTAGAACACTCCTAAAAGAAAACATTCTAGTCTGTTATCCTGGACCCCATTCACGAAGCATGAATGGCTGAAGTTTACGTCTGTCATTATTGCTATGGGACTTGATCCAAGACCATCTATCAAAGACTATTGGTGTACAAGTGCACATTTATATACTCCTTGGTATGCCACTATGTTTCCCAGGAACAGATTTGAATCTATTTTTCACACCATGTTTCACGTATGTGAACCAGAAGCATCAGGTGAACAAAAAATTGATCCTCTTGTTGACATGATCCTGAAGAAATTCCAGGAAGCATTTTACCCATTTGAAAATGTGTCCATTGATGAAATGATTATTGGATGGAAGGGCAGATTTCAGCACAGACAATACAATGCAACAAAACCTCACAAGTACCACATCAAAACATTTGGCCTTTGTGATTCTGCGACTGGCTATGTGGTGAATTTAAAAATTTACTATGGACGAAACACCGAATACAGTCCAGATTTAGATCTCACAACTGCTCATGCAGTGAAAGTGTTTGCCACACTACTGAATGTTCTCGGAGCTGGCCATCACATCTTTGCTGACAGATTCTACACTTCGAAAGCTCTGATTGATTATCTGCATTCCAGCAATTTCAATTATACAGGGACACTGAATTCAACCCAGTAGGCTTTCCTCCTGAGTTGAAGCATTTGCGACTTCAGCATCAAGAGATGAAGTGGTTTTTTGAAGGAGAAAGAATATTGTGTGTGGCATGGAGAGATAAAAAAGCTAAAAAACCATGCATTGTTGTCTCTACCAAGTCTGTAGTTGGAACTGTTGAGAGCGGATTGCGAAAACCTCAAAGCAAGCCGAAGATGGTCCATGAATATAACATGGCGATGAATGGCTGCGACAGAATGGACCAAATGGTTGGATATTATAATATCCATGATAGGAAAACCATTAAGTGGTGGAAGAAAATCTACTACTGGATCTTTGAAATTGCACAGATCAATGCTCACATCCTACATTCTATATGCCAAACAGAGAAAGGAGGAAAAAAAACTGTCATTGAAGGATTTCAAGCAAAGTTTACTGGAAAGTGATTCAGAATCTGCGGCAAAACTTCTTTTCGGATGGTTGATTGGGAGCAATGGTGTTTATAGTTTAGAAAAGTGTTGTTTGTTCAGTAAATTCAACAGGATTTGCAGTGATCAGGATATTGGATAACAACGCCCCATTGGTAAGTGCAATGTTTACATTATTTTTACCTCTTTTTAACAAATTATTTTAAAAGTTATATTATTATTTGTATTATATTTACAAGATACAGCAAAAATTCTCCTACCAACATATTCCTTGTGCAATCCCCTTTATTTTGATATATAACACAACATTTCTGCTACAATTTTAACCATTTTCATAACATTATGTGACAGACCCCATCTTCAAGATTTCAGCCATTATTTTTTTGTCATTTTTTGTGAAAAATACATGGTTCAGAATATGCACCAAAACTTCTTTTTGGGTTATTTTAATGAGCAATACTGCTTATATTCTTGAAGACAAGTGGTATTTGTTTGATTATTCAGTAAATTAAACATGATTAGCAGTATAGGAGTGTTGAAAACACCTTATAAGAGCAGTTTTTAAAATAAATTTTACCTCTTTAATTTCAGTTGTTATTATTAAACCTCTCATTATTGTCATAATATTTGTAACCTATCAATTAATTATTACCACTGTCATGTTCCTTGTGCAATCCTCTTTAATTTGATATGCAATACAATAGATCTGCTACCATTTTAACCATTTTAAAAGCATTATTGTAACACACCCCTAGTTCCAATTTTCTGCCATAAATTTCTGTTTGGTCACAGGTTTTTGTTTGGTAGTGAAAGAGTTAAGACACACTTTCAATATTGTGTCGCGTCGAAAAATTCTAAGTCGTATTTTTATCACTACTCTAGCCTGTTGCGTCTGCTGTGTCTTGGCCGAAATCCAACCCAGAACACAATATCGTGGAGAGGTCAAATTGACTTAGATTCCTATGTGAAAGCCTTGACACTGGCGACTAAAACTACTATCAGGAAAGACCGTGCAGATCAGAATAGATTTGATACTGTTCCAAAAGTGGTTGGAAGTATGACACTGACAGTAGGAGGGTACTCGAGGTATATCTTCTACCACTGGAATCCTCAAATTCATAGCTTTAATTCGACTACAATCATGAGGTAGTTAACCGTGAATGTTATAATATCAACATTAGGTGGCGTACCAAAGACGTTCTCTGCTACACATAATGCATTCTTGATCGGAAGGAACTGTACTGGAAGGTTGCCTTCTCTAATATCATCTGCTAGCTTACTAGCTATATCCCAGTATGGAGGAGCTGATAACACAAGCCAATCTACCATATTTTATTTTCTGCCAAACAGCATGTGATCATGACTGTCGGGATCCACCAACACACTCACACACCCCTTACTGTGGGAGGGAGGAGATTGCTGGGGTTGAAGTAAACTCAAGAAATGGGGTTTCTATGTACGCAAACCACCCCCCCCCCCCTATCTTCTCTATGGCATTCAGTCACTTAGGTAACAGCAAGAATAATGATAGGAGTGACTGATACACTCTTCCGTGATCTATTAACCAGGAAGAAAACATTCGTCAGGGGTATCTAAATTATACTCTTGGACTCTTTACGACATTTTGACTGGGATAGTAGAGGTTGTCTGAAATATACTTCACGAACCTGAGAACTCTACAGGAGAACATTGGGCTTTGCCTTCTGTCCGGATCACACTCTTGACTCTATTAGACTAAGACTAAACCCTAAGAGAACTGGGAGTGAAAGTTGAGAAGTTATTTTAACCATTTTTGTTCAGTCTAGGATTGAAGATGTCCGGTTAGACAAGTCTAACATATTGACCTGCTCTTACAGAGCTGATGGATCATGGGAAGGGGTAAGAGAATGTGTCATAACGAGTGGTCTAGGAATGGTTTGTGTAGATGAGTACGCCTAAGTTGTTGTTTTTTCTTTTCAGCACCCTCCTTTTCTGACTAGATGATGACCAGAAGAGCTAGATCAATTCTGAAGTCACCATAACATTTAGAAGTGAAGGACGCTTTCAAACTGGGACAAAGGTGTCTACACCCTGAGAGAGTCACACCAACCGGGAACCACCAACCCGGCCTGAACGAGACCAATAGTCACTCTTAAGACTTGTGCGTGGGGAAGTACAACAACCACCTACAGGTGACTCAAAATCTATGCAGACTGACGCAGAGAATACGACGGACTGATTCTTTTACAATTCCCTGGGTCTCCATGATTGTATAGCCAACCGGCCTATTCAACCACAGAGACACTTTTCTGCTGTCATTTCTTGTTTTCTTTACAGTTAGTTTTCTTTTCCAGAGATAGGGTCTCTAATAAATCTTTCTTCAGTTTCGTATTCCAACGTGACTTGTTAGTTTTCTTGTCTGTGGTAGATAAATAATTTAGCGTGTACTCAACTGTCCGGCAACCATTAATAGGCGGTAGAAATATACAAGTTGGACACACACAAAAATCAAATATTTTCTAATACTATAAGGGCAAGTCATTGGTATCCAAACCCCATATCGCCATATTGTAAGATACTATATACAACGAGTCGTCTTCACAAACACGAAAGTGACATAAATCTGGCAGGGATTATGTCAACGTTCTCCCAGAGAACATGATCCCTGAATATATGCTGCAAACTAGCATTCTCTTCGGTGTTACAGAAACCGTGCAGAGTTCGTGTTAACATTCTCCCAACGAATATGATCGCTGAATATATTCTGCAAACTAACACTCTCTGCGGTGACTATAGAGCATACTGGCTCCAGGAGAAGGAAGTCAAAGAGAAATCTTGTAGTGTTTGAGATGAATTCCTGCTATGTAAATTATTGGGGAAGCTTTTCGTTATGATTTGAGCTACGAGCATAGGCCACAGATTGCAGAAGAAGAAGAAGAAGAAGAAGAAGAAGAAGAAGAAGAAGAAGAAGAAGAAGAAGAAGAAGAAGAAGAAGAAGAATGAGGAGGAGGAGAAGAAGAAGATGGGACGCAGATATGTTTCCAAGGCAGCAGGGCCAGGTTCTGTAATGGCCAAGATCTACTGACACAGCCTAGTCGTGCGTCCTGGGCAACAGAGTCCTGGCTATCGTAGTAGGATCGCTGATTCTTCCGAAGTCCGAGAGTGTCTGCCTGTACGGCGAGGAACCACCAGTCGGCACACCAATAAGCCAGACATGGGACAATGGATACTCACGCAAATCGCAGTCCAGTATGACATCACACCGATGTTTGACAACAAGATGTCTTCATCCGACATACAGGAAATCACGCTGGAGTTCACAGCCAGCAAACACAAGTAAGAAACAAGCAAGAAGAAGAAGAAGAAGAAGAAGAAGAAGAAGAAGAAGAAGAAGAAGAAGAAGAAGAAGAAGAAGAAGAAGAAGGAGAAGAAGAAGAAGAAGAAAAGAAAGATAATAATAATAATAATAATAATAATAATATTAATAATAATAATAATAATAATAATAATAAGAAGAAGAAGAAGAAGAAGAAGAAGAAGAAGAAGAAGAAGAAGAAGAAGAAGAAGAAGAAGAAGAAGAAGAAGAAGAAGAAGAAGAAGAAGAAGAAGAAGAAATTGATGATGATGAAGAAAAAGACGAAGCAGAAAAAAGGAGAGGAAAAGGGAAAGAAACGAATGGTGTGACTAAGAAGAGCAGAAGAAGATGTATAACTGATGATGATGATGACGACGACGAAGAAGAAGAAATAAGAAGAGAAAACATGCATAAAAGGAGAAAGAGGGTGTAAGTAAAAGGTAAAGAAGGAGAAGATGTGAAAGAAGAAATAAATAAAGAACGAGATGAATAAGAATATCAAATGAAAAAAAAACACACACACACACACAAAGTCAACAAAGATGAAACATTAAGTATCATGAAAACTGTCATTAATATATTGCAAATACATAAAGTATGCATCTCTGAATACTGTTTATTTCTAGATACAACTGATATTCACAGTATTATGTCATGCAAGTGTACATTAATGTCCTGACGGATAGATGGATGCCTCCTTTGTGAAGCCCTGGGTACTGGTGGCAGAGAGTTTTCATTGTACCGTGTGATGGTCCCACACACTCACGCACACACACTCACACACACACACGTACACACACATGCACACATTTACACACATAAACACATACACACACATTCACACACATAAACACACACTCAAACACACATTCACACACATATACACACATACACACATAAACACTGGCATATGTCTGTCTGTCTGTCTGTCTGTCTGTCTGTCTGTCTGTCTGTGTAAATGTGTGTCTGTGTGTGTGGATGCATGCATGCATGCATGCTTGTCCGTCCGTCCGTCCGCCGTCCGTCCGTACGGCGCGCACGCACGCACTGACGTCTGTCTGTCTGTCTGTCTGTCTGTCTGTCTGTCTGTCTGTCTGTCTGTCTGTCTGTCTGTCTGTCTGTCTGTCTGTCTGTCTGTCTGTCTGCCTGCCTGCCTGTCTGTCTGTCTGTCTGTCTGTGTGAGTGTGTAAGTAAGTGTGTGCGTGTTTATGCGTACGTGCGTGCGTTCTTGCGTGCGTGCGTGTATGTATGTTTGTATGCTGTTGTGTAAGTGTGTGTATGGTTGTGTGTACATGTATGTGCGTAACGCAATATAGCAGATGTTACATGTACTCCTCGCCAACAGGATCATTACGTTGGCGCAATCACCCATTTTTTTTCTGTAACGCGCTGATTGCACTATGCTTCAGCCTGCGGCATGAAGACCGATAAACGATAATTGAACTACTTCAGATTGTAGCACCGTGTTACTTCCAGCATTACTTCACATGCTATTGGTTGAAGTAACAAAATGTGCCTTTGGCATGAGAATAAAGCATAGTGGTATTAGTTGCGCCATCTATAAAGCTTACACACTAATTGATGATGACGAATAATCTAAATATAGAACATCGGGTTATCACAATGCTTTTTGTTTCTTCTCAAGACTGGAAACGTGAAGTAAACATTTATGATAAAATAATATAATAAAAAAGTCCCTTCAGGGTCGGTGCAAATATATAGCTCTCTGTTATCTTATAAGCGGGGTGGGAATTAGGACAAATATGCATATCACAGAAAAAAAAAGCTTTTGCTTAGTGAAGATGTATGTTCAAAGGTGGTGTAACACACAATTATCTATATAAGGCAACAGAAGCAGTCAAGAACCATCTTGTACGCGCGCAAGTAAAATGTGGCCAGTTACCACTTTTTTTTTTTTTTTTTTTTTTTTAAAATTTATTGCATATCCTATTTATAGGACATCACTGTTCAGACCAATATTTTACCGCTGTTGTTGATGTCTTGGAAAGTTTACGTTCAGTATTTTGCCATTGCTTTCTGAACGAGCGGTCTCCCAGACCAACATGTTAAAACCCAGCGCAACGCGGTCTGCTCCCAAATCGGTTGCAGCTGTGCTTCGAACGCAAGTAAGCGAGCTTAAAAATCGCGTCCGTAAGGCCTTAGCCACGGTGACCGGCCAGCTACCACTAGTCACCTGAAATTATGACGAAATAATCGGAGTATTGAAGTTATTGTTTTTAAAAGCTCGAATGAAACCGATCTTGCTCTACATTATAAACAACAGAGACACGAGATCGTATCGGTCTGTGCTAGAAGACAAAAGTTGATGCTGTCTGTAAACCCTTGCATGCTGAAGATAACGCTGTGGATAATGTTGCTCAATACAGCGACGATCATCGATTATTGCAAACACTGTGGTGTTTATTAATGTTGTATATCTTATATAGACATAACCTATATAAATTTGGAACATTCTTCTTAGATTAAGGTGATTAACTACTTCATCATTTCTTCGATCAAGTCGTCACTTTCGAAAAAGTGAATACATTAATAGAAAGCATATGATTACTTATAAATACACAATCATGATGTTAACACGATGTGTTAGTCTTGTACTGAAGCTGCATACACCGCGCAAGTTCACAGGGTATTCAGAATATTCGACACATACTGTTGTGCGATATATTCTTAAATACATTATAGAGACAGAGACAGGAAGTGACTAGAACTCATTAAGTAAACCTGCAGTAATGTTGTATTTGGAAAAAAAAGTTTCTTGATATCTTGTACACATGGCAACTGAAATGGACGATTTGAATTGACGACCCTTGTAAACAAAATTGCCAGAGTTGTTCTTACAATCTCAACCATACCTCATTCTCAGTTCAATGTACCGCAAGATATCCTGTGTGGGAAAAAAAAAGAAAGTAAAAATATAAGGTTTATTTTTATCATACTACCTCTCACATATTTCCAACTGTTCGTCTACTGTCTTCAAATAATTCTAATCCACAGATAGGTGATAATATTTTCAAATCCACTGCTGCTTAAAAATGTGACTTTTACTGGCACCTTGCCGTCTTGACAGACGATAGTTTGTAAAATGGAGTTATACCTCTCTATAACCTCTACAGAAGTAAACAATGATCTGTCATAAACTGTCATTTACTGCCAATATAGTACCTTGCGGTGTGTGGCAGAGGGGTCTTTGAGCCTGAGGAATAAAGGCCGCCTGGCTAGTGCAGTCGCCGCGAACTGTGCAGGTTAGGATTTTATTTTTGCCCCACATACATGATCTATATCTTTGCTTTATTGACTACACAAAGGCTTTCGATAAAGTGAGGTGATGAATGAATCACCAAAAAAAAAAAAAAAAAAAAAAAACGATAAGTATATTAAGAGCTTTACTAGAACACGATTACTAGAAACAAAATGGACATTACGGCCAAAGCCTTCGTCAGCACAGAATAAAACAACAGAAACAGACACAAAACTAATCGAGGAACACTACATGATAATACAGAGGTTACTTATCTGAATCCTGTCTTGATGGAATGCGTCTTCAGCACTAAATGTTTGATGAGGATAGAAAAGATCGGATGTTTGGTTTGAAACGGTGCCAAGCCGCCAGATGGGATGGATGGGGTGGGGTGGGGGGGAGGGGGAATGCCCATGTGAGCGAACGGTGAAAAGCGGATTAGCAGTGAACTATAGCCGGCTATGTAACGAAGGTTTTAGTTCGCAGTTCCGCATACCCAGTAGGAACACAGCTATAGGGCGCTTGGAATGCCGTAAACCCTGTGTTGGTTAGCATAGGATTGCATGAGTGCAGGTCGCTCAGAAAGCAATGACAAGCTACTGAAGTCAAACTTGTCAAGAAATCACTAACGGCAAAAGTAATGCTAGGATTGATTGCAATGTCCTGTAAATTATATGCTAACCCGTTATTCTAGTGGGTTATACAACTGTGGGGATAGAAAAGGGGGAGGTGAAGTTGGAAGTTAAATGAAACTATGTTGGACATTGAGGCCGTGACGGGAGTGTGAACCCAGCTGGAAGATGAGGCAGTTTTCCAGTGTCTTACAATCACGTTCGTGAGATGCGCACGATTTGAGCGCCGTGACCTGTATGTCCGCCACACCCCAGTGGTCAGAACTGTTGAAGTACATTGGTACCGGTTCCTGGGCACCACTGTTGATATCAGATAGGTGTTGCCTAAATCAATATAAAGTGAGACATGTCGACATGATAAGAATACTTGAAGATCTACAAATTGATGGACAAGACCTTAGACTTGTAAAAATACATATATTGGAAACAACAGGCTTCCATCGGAATTGATAACGATGTAGGTCAATTTGTCAAATGTAGGTCAAAATTAGGTCTTGATTGCAGACAATGATCAGGACCTGCAAAATTTAGTAGATACGGTTGCTGCACACAATGAACAACCAGGGAAGAACTGAATATTAAGAACACAGATTATGGTCGTCACTGGGATGAAGGAAATACCACTATGTGATATACGAGTAAATGAGCATATTCTTAGGCAAGTGAATCGATACAGGTATCTCTGAACAGTCATAACAACTGATGGGAGATGTCTTGAAGAGATTAGAACAAGAATTGCCATTACGAAGATAGCCTTTCGCAAGTTGAAAGAACATACTGACCAATAAAAAAAAATATCGATTGAAACGAGAAAAAGAGTGTTGAGTTGCTACATAGAACCTGTACTTTTGTATGCATGTAAAGCGTGGACAATGAGCAGACAAGCTGAAAAGCAGCTGATGACTGTGGACATGTTGTTTCTGAGGAAAATACAAAGAATACCCCGGACAGACAGAAAAACCAATGAACAAGTCCTTCAAGAAACAAATGAAGATCGTAAACTGATTTGAGTTAATAGACGTAGACAGTCACAATTTTGTGGGCATGTTATGAGACGAAATGACTTGGAGAACTTGGTGACGACTGGCAAGATCGAAAGGGGGGGGGGGAGAGACAAAAGGGAAGACCGAGAAGTAAACACCTGGATGGCTTTGCCACGTGGCATGGTGGAGACAGGAACACGGAGCTGATCCACGACTCTGGTGATCGAGTTTAGATGGCAGAACATGACCGCCCACGCTTACCGGCATGGCACATGATGGATGGATGGATAACACAAAGCCTGGGCTGAAGTTAGAGACCATGTCTTGCCCATGCAGCCTGATCCCTCTCTCGACCTGTCTAGTTTACTCCAGAGGAAAGTTAACACCAATACGTCTGGAACAAGACAAGCTGCACTGTCCGCCTTCGGAGCTTCTATCCTAGACCAGTCTCTAACCAAAGCTTAAGGCCTGGTCTCCCTTGCCATGACATTTAGTCTTTAGGTTGCATGTCCTCGCACTAGGTTAAGGCGTGTACTCTCCCAATTGCGCTCCTCCGCCCGAAGCCGTTGGCAACTATCTGACTAAGACCTGACACACATGAAACTTAGCATATAAGTAAACAAGAAGCAGGTTCCACATTACACGCTTTCAGGGGTTAATGTATCTTTTCAAACAAACATTACTTGCGAATTTGTCAACCCAAGCATGTATTGCTTTTTGTGATTTACGAGGCAATTTTACGTTTAGTAGTTTTTTTTTTTTTTTTGGTTGTTGTTTTTGTTAATGTGTACCATTGATGTCAGAACAACCGAAACTGATACCATTGAAATCAACGCCATGCGATCTGCCACCAGAAAGCCTCGGATGACTTCGAACCCTTGACTCGGTATGTCGGTGAATTGTGAAATGCTTTCACTAACCCTCAAGTCACAGACACCACTTCGGTATACGGTGGAAGCCCCATATTTTATAGACCAATCGATACGCTTGATTTATTCGTCTCTACATGCGGAACCGTATTCATTTGATAATATTCGTCATTTGATTATATGGTCATATTCAGTACTTAACAACACTTTCTAAAAAGCAGTATGCCACTATTGTGGCGAGTTCATCAATGGGCCGATCAAACATTTAAAATGCCGTCGAGTCCATCAATAGGCCAAGAAGACATCTAACATGCTGTCAAGTCCATCAATGGGCCGATCAAACATTTAAAATGCCGTCGAGTCCATCAATAGGCCAAGAAGACATCTAACATGCTGTCAAGTCCATCAATAGGCCAAGAAGACATCTAACATACTGTCAAGTCCATCAATAGGCCAAGAAGACATCTAACATGCCGTCGAGTCCATCAATAGGCCAAGAAGACATCTAACATGCTGTCAAGTCCATCAATAGGCCAAGAAGACATCTAACATGCCGTCGAGTCCATCAATAGGCCAAGAAGACATCTAACATGCCGTCGAGTCCATCAATAGGCCAAGAAGACATCTAACATGCCGTCGAGTCCATCAATAGGCCAAGAAGACATCTAACATGCTGTCAAGTCCATCAATAGGCCAAGAAGACATCTAACATGCTGTCAAGTCCATCAATAGGCCAAGAAGACATCTAACATGCCGTCGAGTCCATCAATAGGCCAAGAAGACATCTAACATGCTGTCAAGTCCATCAAAAAGGCCGAGCAGAAATTTGAAATACCGTTTAATACTCTGGTGCAGGTATTGCGATCATATAGTTGAAACAGCTACCTTACGAAGGTAAACAACGGTGTCAAGGAGCAATATATGAGGCGTGAAGGCTGTGCAGGTGACATAACAAATAGTGAACTACAGCCAGTTGGTATAATCAGATGTCATACATCAATGGAAACTGTTGGAGTGAGATCTGAGCACCTTTAGGGCTTGTACAATTTGGATTTGTCAATTAGGATACTGGAATAATTTGATTCCGTACTTGATTCCGCACTTACTATTGTAAGCTACGGTGACATATACATTATGTGCTTGCCTGGTATGAATTGAATGCCTAGTAGAGACAGACATATCTTTTTTTCGAGTAGTATGTTACTTCGAGTTCTAAGAATATCTTGGATAAAGAAAAGAACAAATGCATCCATGCTTCAAGAGCTGAAAGTTGAAGAAGGTTGGCAATTAAAGACGATACAACAAAGAAAATTGAAATAGTTTGGTCACTTGAAACGTCACGAAAGTTTGGAGAGAACAATAATGGATGGGTATATGCCTGGGAAGAGAGGAAGAGGAAGACCGAAGAGAAAATGGGTGCAAAATGTGGTGGATTATCTCCAGATGGGTGTATCGGACGTGGGACATCTTGATCGAGAGGTTTTCCGGAAGGACTTTATGGGAGCGAGGTTCTGCAAAGGACATGCTACTGAATGAATGAATGAATGAATGAATGAATGAATGAATGAACGGATGAATGAATGAATGAATGAATGAATGAATGAATGAATGAATGAATGAATGAGTATGACTTTGGGGTTTACCCATCCCCCTAAATCTGGGTATCGGATAAATTTAAGGATTGTTTTGGAAGAAAAGAGACGAGTGAATGAACTGACCATCTGACCTCATTCGACATGGCCTAATATGAAGGCTTACTACTGTAGTACGATAGTACCTGTTATGGAAATACATTTTATTTATTATTATCAACTTACCACAGTTTATCATTAAATTCAACATCAGTTGCAGACGTAGCACGTTAGCTTTTGAGTATTACTACTGTAAATTGCAAGGGAGGCAGTGAGACAATGAATAATCACAGCGGAGCTGAAAATTGCCCATAATTTAGCCATGCATGTGAATTTTAGAAACTCATTTAACGTGTGGACAAATTAATGTTAATCAATAATGTACTAAACGTTCATAATAGAAAATATGCAAAAACGTTATCATACCCTGAGGTCATCAAGGGCAATAATTTCAAATCACTAATGTGCAATTGTTGGCAATAAAAATTACCTTGTAAGTGGTAGACATGTGAGAATACATTAGACATCCAGAACTTTGTACATTACACGAACACCGAATTCGGTGCCGATATACAATTTATGTACAATTAAAGCAATGAGGATATTTGAAGACTAGAAGTTTAGGAATCCTCTGTGAATTTAATTTCTACTGTTTAGAGTAAGTGCAATCCTTAATATCTAACACTATTCCTATGTGCTTGATGAATATCAAAAATATCGAAAATATGTTTTATCTGTTTTGTAACCATCACAAAACGCTTTGATAATTTTACGGCTATTATGCCTTGCAAGTAATCTCTCTCTCTCTCTCTCTCTCTCTCTCTCTCTCTCTCTCTATATATATATATATATATATATATATATATATATATATATATATATACGATGCTCTCCAGCGCCTCTCTTCTCATCACATGACCGAAAAAAGCTGTTTGTCTCTTTCTTAATGTTGTATATACTGTTCTAGTTTCTTTAGCCTCTTTAAGGCATTCGTTGTTAGTTACTTTGGCAGTCCAAGGAATTGGCAATATTCGTCCAATGAACCGTTTCTCTATTGCTTCCAATCTCTTCGTAATTTGTTCATTTATATTCCAAGATTCACAGCCATACAGCAAAACAGGTTCTATATAGCTCTTCGGTACTCTCTTTCTTACATTCAATGATAGTGACTTATTGCATAAGATATTCTTCATTTTCTGGAGTGCAGCCTTTGCCTACCATATTCTGCTCTCGATCTATGTTGTGCATCTTCCATCTGATGTTAGAAATGTCTCTAGATATCTAAAACTATCCACGTGGTGAAGAATATTCCCTTCTATCTCTATTTCACATTATTGTGAAATGTGAAATACATATACACACACACACACACACATATATATATATATATATATATATATATATATATATTTTTTTTTTTTTTTTCCGCGTTTCCATCCTGTTTCAGGATATTGCGGTCAACACCAGCATCTTTCAGCTGTATGTTGATTCCTAGGCTAGATTACGCTCATCAGCACGCCACGACTTTCTGAGCGACCGGCTCCATACTCTCATAAGTCACTTTTGCGATTCGAACCACTGCTAATTCTTGTCGCGTCACGTGACGAGAGTATTCGGGGTTAGCGGAGAAAGCTGCTAACCCCTCGGCCACGGAGCCGGCATATATATATATATATATATATATATATTATATATATATATATATATATATATATATATATATATATATATATATATATATATATATATATATATATATATATATATATATATATATATATATATATATATATATATATATATATATATATATATATATATATAATTGTGGCGTTAGTAAATTTATTACTTATTATTTAAAGTTAATTGCATATTCTTTACAGGACTTCGCAGTCAAGACCAGCATTTCTTGATGTTGTAATCTCTTGGCAAGTTTACGTTCAGTAGTTTGCCATTGATTTCTGAACGACATGTACCCATACCATTTCGTAAACAACCAACGCAAGGCGGTAGGCTGCCAAATCGCCCGCAGCTGTGTTTCGAACAGTAAACGGGATTAAAAATTGTGTCCGTAACCTCTTCGCCACGGAGCTGGCACTTGTTATTTATGTTTCTATAATATCATCCAACAAATAAAACAAACGTTTGAAGCTGTCTAAATAGCAGCCTTTTACACGCCTTTTCGGCCCACTGTGGAAACACTATTATATTTGAATAAGTGTGATCATCGATATATTTATAAGTTGTCTGCTGGCCTTACATGTTACTGAAACTGTCCTAGTCGGTAATAACACTCAGCAGGGTTATGGGAAGATCGTTTGAGAATTTAGGGATTGATCTTTATTCTTACCTCTCCAGGTTTTCTCATACAATTATTTCATAACCATAATATTCTCAACACCAAGAATGTTAACAGATCTCATTATGTGGTGTATAGATATGACTCAATATTAGTGACTAGTCTAGAGAATACGAACAGTACACTTAAAAAGAGAGTATAGATGTCACATATCTAATCCCTGGTGCAATAAAGGCAGTCCTCTGTTCATATCAATAGTTTCTAGCGTTTCGTTTATTTATGTACACTGTATTGAAGTAGTATCCGCAGATGTGTCCATGGGACATATTTTCCTGTCCCATCCCATCCTATCCTATTACAATTTATGCCTGTCCCATCCCATTCCCATCCCATGGGATTCCATTATAATATTAATATGGAATACAGTTCAAATTAAATTATGAAATTTATGAAAGTTCAGGTTTAGTGTATACTAAATAGGAATATATGTACAAAGAGATATGTAAAGCGACAGAATTTATTAATTTTAATATTCAAGGGTATTTTATTTTTAAAAAAAAAGAAAGTTTAAATTAAATATGACAATTCAATGTTATTCTGATTGACACTTTCATTCTGTTTCTGAATCACTCTGCTCATTCAGCACATTATCAATTTTCTGCTGATCGACTGTTTTCAATAATTCAATTAATCCAGGTAATCCCAAAACCATTTCCACCATTCTCATCTTACATGCAAATCTGATATACACAGAGTTTATAACGAGAGCTGGTAACATCCGTTTTCGTAACTTACTCAACAACAATCCAGCTGCACTAAATAAGCGCTCTACTGCTGCTGATGACACTTTTTTCCCCTTTTGTTCCTTCTCGTATCCTATTTATAGGACATCGCTGTCAACACCAGCATTTTACCGCTGTTGTTGATATCTTGGCAAGATTACGCCCAGTAGGTTGCCATTGCTTTCTGAGCGACCGGCTAACATGTCTCATAAATAACCAACTGGTATGGCCAAAACAATTTTCGCACTTGCTTTTAGCAGTGGAAACCTATGTTCATTTTCCCAATAATTTAATGGTTGTGAAGTTGGTTGCCGTAATTTTTTAAACATGGTGACTTCATCTCAAGGCATTTGTTTCTGGGGTCATCAAACTTAAGTGCTTTGTTTGGTGAAGGATAAAAAAAATAAGTCAAAACCACTTTTTCGGCGAGTTCTGCGAGATGGCCTGACTGAGAAGATTCATTACCGGAACCAAATGTACTGCTTGTTGAGATAAACGCCTAATTGGAAATCCAAGGCCCAGACAGCTAATTTCAACACACGGGAATGGAGACCATCTATAGCCATGATGATACGCAGTCTGATGTTGACACCAAATTTTGACTCCCACTGAGTTCGTTAGGTTGTCCATTCATAATGGGCGTTGGAAAATAATTCATCCAAAATTCGCCTCTCGTGTACTTGTTCAGATGTCACCAATAAAATATACAAATGGGGAGGAGATAATTATAGGTGAGGTGTGTACTCTGGAGCTAATTGTTCTCAATGGCATCAGCGTAATTCTATATGGAGTGTTACAAATTGAAGCAGTGGTGATTCAAAATGACAATCACCTCGAGGGGTGACCCTTAGAAATAAATAGAAAAGGGAAATGGTGTGTCTGGTCACAACATATTTCATTAACAACTAAAAGACGGTTAATGAGAGGGCTCGTTATGTTCCTTCAGACTGGGTCATCCGTTCACGGATTCACTTGGTTTGCAGTCATATGCTAAATTTTAGAACTAGTGTTGCAGATACTTTAATCTGTATACATGTTTAGATCAAGAAAATGAGGAATTTAAAAAAATAAAAAAAAATTAAACAAAAAAAAAACAGCAAGACCGATAGCGCATCTATTCTTTTTATAAGCCATTATGAGCATTTTAAAGAATTCCTGACAGACTTCGCAATTATCTGAAAGAGTGTTTATATCCTCTACACACACACACACACACACACACACACACACATACACACACACAAACACACACACACACACGCACGCACGCACGTACGCACGCGCACACGCACACGCACCCACACACACACACACACACACACACACAGATCTCATCACAATGCGCCAAAATAAAACTCATTATCTCATGCTATAACTCAAGCGCCATCCTGCAATGTCCTGTGTCTATCTTCTGTCTGGTCGACCCTACCGCTGCTTCCAGGGTTCATGTTTGACACCAATGTGCTTCAAGCCAGTCTGATGTTTAATGTGACCAAAGTATTTTAGCTGCGAATAATGTTATTATTTATTAGCCAGGCTTCTTCCACATCCAGATCTTGTAAAATGTTAATATATATCTTCTTCTCGGCCCACTACATTCTAAGAGTTGCTCTGTAACTCATGAGATCAAAATCCCCCATTTATTTCTTCCGTGATTGCGAAATGGTATATATATATATACAGGAAAATACCTGGATGGCTTGGCCACATGGCATGGACGAGACAGGAACACTGAGCTGATCCACGACTCTGGTGATCGAGTGAAATGGCGAATCATGACCGCCCACGCTTTCCGGCATGGCACATGATTGATTGATTGATATATATATATATATATACATATACAAATGGCCTATATACATACATACATATCTAGCCCTTTATTTTCCCATACTGTTATGCTTCTCCAATAATTCTCCGGAGAGACGGTATGATTTTATCCATGCCGCTGGTTATTTAATAGGAACGCGTAATGTTGGGTAACAATTCCTCTATAATTTACAGTAATTTCTCCTACTTTGTCCACTTATTTTTTCCATATCTTCCAGTGTTCCATGTTTTTATTTAATGTTTGTTTGTTCTTCCCGCTGTATTATTGACTAAAGTTTTTTTTTTTTTTTTAAATTTGGCATCCCCTATTGTAAGTGAAGTCTGCAGCCAGACCATGCAGTTTATTATTTTCATTGTCTCCAAGATTACCGTTTCCATATGTAGCAATTTGTGTTTACTATTATCCATTTCATTTATTCTAATGTGAGGTTGGGCCGAGACTACATAGGTAATATTTGTATTATTTAATTTTTAATGTACGGGATGTGAAAATCAGATGTACTCAAGTGTCTCCGTCTATATCCTTTATTTCAAATATTTTGATGATTTATATAATCTGTATGGTATTTGTAGTTTGAACATATAGAAACGTCTTTAAATGTATCAATCTACATCCATGCTGTCTATAATTCTGATTATTTCTGCATACTGTATGACATTAGAAAGACGAAATTACAGAATCATTACATAATGATTCAGAATCATATTACATAATCTGTATCTGTAAGCACTTGTTTTGATGTGTTTTCTTTCTTCTTGAATTGTCATTATTCCTGTACACCCTGCGGTATGTGAAAGCCGGAGAGATATAAACATCGTACATTCTTTCTATTTATATCAATTGAATGCCGGCGCTGTGGCTTAAATGCAGTGGACGCGTTTCACAATTACCCGTCACACTCAGTCAAAATTACCCGTCACACTCAGTCAAAATTACCCGTCACACTCAGTCGACTTTTCGAATTCAGTTGCGGCTGATTTGATAGCTTTAGTTTAGTTTAGTTTAGTCGTTGGATCAACATCGCGGCACACGGTTTAACCCATAAGTGTTCCATTTTCCTCCTAACTCAAACCTGAGTCTGGAGAAACTCAGCTCAATGCACGAACTCCGTTGCATCGGCGAGAATCCTGAAATACTTTGGGTAGATTTTTAACTCGAAATTTTGCCCTCGCAGCGCCGTTAGGCTACTCTTTTTCGATTTCCAACTGCCAAGGGATTTTTTACGTGCGCAACAATACACACGGGCGTCCGATCTCACTACCTAGAGACCAGGGGCAATTTTATTACTGGAAGTCCAGGTGGATTTTTTAAATAAATTCCGGTCCTCACCGGGGCCTGAACCCGGGACCTCCAGCACTCGAGGCTGACACCATACCTCGAGACCACTCAGCACCCCCCCCCCCCCTCCCCACGCAGAACACTTCGTGTTAATTTCGATGGTATGAGGTGTCAGTACTTCAGAAAAGCAATGGTAAACTACTAAATGTAACCATTGCTTAATAAATCACAAACAGCCAAATACTGGGGCTGATTATGACGTTATGTAAAGGACATTCAATTAACTTTTATATCCGTCGTATAGCGGAGGGATGTGCCGTGGGAGTGAAGTGGCAAAGTCGTCTATCTCGCCCTTTGAAGTTTCTGGATTCGCATTCGGACTCCATCCATCATGTGCCATGCCGATAAGCGTGGGCGGTCATGTTTTGCAATCTCACTCGATCACCAGTTTCGTGGATCAGCTCCGTATTTCTGACTCGTCCATGCCACGAGGCCAAGCATCCAGGTATTTAATTCTTGGTCTTCCCTTTGGTCTCCTCTCTTCGATCATATATATATACAGAATACAGCATCCTTTAAAGGAAGAATATTTTGTGCAACAAGTCATTGTTCTTGAACGTTAGAATAAGAGTTCATGCATATTACATGAACGAATTTTATCATACTGGAGAGAATCATGGGCAATTAGTAAACAGGAGAAAAAAAAATCCACGGAAGCCTTGGATATGTTGTTTTATAGAAGAATACTGATACTTAATTAGACAGCTAAAATGAGCAATCCTGACATTTTGAGGGAAGCTAAGTCACAAAGGTCGGTCTCTCTGGCCGAGGGGTTAAACGACTTTCTCCGTAATCCCGTTTTTCCACGTAGGGTCTCGAAGCGCGCGAGAATTGGTAGCAGTTCTCATCGCGTTGGTCACTTACAGGATAAGTGAGCCGGCCGTTCAGAAAGCGGTGGCAAACTACTGAGCGTAATCTTGCCAAGAAACCAACAACAGCGGTAAAATGCTGGTGTTGACAGCGATGTCTTGTAAAGGATATGAGAAAAACAAAGTCACAGAGACAACTTATTACAAACATCAGAAAGAAGCAATCATAATTTTTGGCCACATTATGAGAAGGCAAATACGGAAATAAGCTGTGACAGCCGGAAAGATTTGTGTCAAGAGAGAGAGGGAGACAGCGTGAGAATAATATTCTTGACAGTCTCTTGTCATGGAAGGAAAAGTAGTCAACACACGAACTGATCCATGCCTTCGGAGATCGCAATTTGTGGAGAAATGTGATTTCCAACATAAGTCGACAAGGTACTGGAAAATGATAATGATCCAATTAAATTATGTCGTAGTCTGTCAGATTTTCAATGGAAATGCTAAACATGACGAATAATGAGCAGAAAAACTGAAAAAAATCTGGTGACTGTGGAAATGTGGTTTCTTCTTCTTCTTTCGTTCACCTGAAATATGTTTATAACTGCGATGTTGTCTCTTGTATGAATCTAACAGTCTTTTTAAGTTCACTCAGTGGTCCATAGAGTTTATCTTCCACTGTTGTCTCTCTAGGCCAGAAGGTTCGCCTGGATATGTTGTAGTTTGGGCAATCCTGGAGTATGTGCTCTGCTGTCCGCGACGCCAAACCACATGTACACATGGCTGAGTCACCAATCTTGAATTTTGTATGCATGTGGTTGCATAATCTATTGTGTCCTGTTCTGAGGCGCAGAAGAATTACCTGTTCTGGTCTGTCCATAACGTGGTAGTCATTTTGAGTAAGGTTTGGTGGCCTTCTGACTGATTTGATCATTCTTTTCTTTTGGTGGTATGTAATGGGCACATCAGGTTGTTCTTCTTTTGCTCCTTCCTTAGCCAATCGATCAGCTCTGGGCCGTTTCCGGGTTTATGAGAATGTGGTTTCTGAGAAACATGTATAGAATACCATTGACAGAAAAGAAAAAAAAAAACAATCACCAAGTCCTACAATAAATATATAAATAAATAAATAAATAAATAAATAAATAAATAAATAAATAAATAAATAAATGAATAAATAAATAAAAATCGTAAACTAATTAGAGAAACTAGACTTTGACACTTACAAATTGTGGACACGTTATGAGAATAAATAAATTTATGGTATGGACGAGACAAGAACACAGAGCTGATCCATGGCTCTGGTGATCATGTAATATGGCGAAAATTGACCGCCCACGCTTATCGGCATGACACATAATAATTGTGATAAATCTGTCAGTGCAGTACTCGTTGGCCGACAAGATTCCTTCACTTTCAAGCTAGAGGGGGTTTCACTGGGGGATACGGACTGCTGTTTAAACTGATAACTCGTGCATTGTGTTCAACCTTCATAACTCGTTACATATTTCTGCAAAGTGAGGGAGTATTTTGAGAACATATCGAACCGTACTATGTCACAGCCTGAATAATATGTATCTTTATATATATATATATATATATATATATATATATATATATATATATATATATATATATGTGTGTGTGTGTGTGTGTGTGTGTGTATGTGTGTGTGTGTTGGTGTGTGTTGTTGCATGTTGTTTGTCCATCAAGAATGATGATGACCATTCATTTCATCCAGTGGGGTTGAAAGTATGGAGCCGTGAGTTCTACGATGGTTGATAAGGCCTATATTGGCTCGAAATGTCTTTGACAATGTGGACGAATAATGCTTGACGTTTCTGGAGGAGGATTTCCTGCCGTGGTTCTTCTGTCCTGCCTTTTCTTCACAGCTCTTGCAGTCCTAGTTGCCTCACACGTGACTGTACCCTTGCGTGATGATGTACGCCACGAATTTCGGTCTCTGGCTGCAGTCTCCCAGGTGTCATGATGAGTTCCAAAAGCATTCAGTGAGATTTTCAGAGTGTCTTTAAAGCGTTTCCTCTGGCCGCCTGGGGAGCATTTACCTCAACGCAACTCACAGTCAAAAAAATTCGTTTAAGGAGCTTGTGATCTAGCATGCGAGTTAAGTGACCAGCCCAGCGAATCTGATTCTTTATTAGTAGAGTGTTGATACTGGGCATGGACGCTCTTTCTAGGACTTCAGTGTCTGGGTTCTTGTCTTGCCATTTAATCTTTAGTAGCTTCCTAAGGCAGACTGTGGAAGTGGTTTCCTAGCGTGTCGCTGATAAACAGTCCAGGTTTCACAAGTATATAGCAGTGTGGATAATACAACTGGCACTGCTTTGTAGACTTTCAGCTTTGTTTGCAGGCTTATTCCATTTCTCTCCCATACATTCTTGTACAGTCTGCCAAAGGCCGCAATGGCCTTTGAAAATCGTGCATTCACTTCGTCATCAATTGAGGCAGCTTTTGACACAGTGCTGCCAAGATAGGTGAATTTGTCCACAACACTTAGTCTATGACCATTCACTTTTATATTCGGCACTGTGTGATTATTCCCTGGAGCTGGCTGGTAACTACAGTCTTCTCCAAGTTGATGTTGAGCCCAAAGTTGGCACAGGCATGTGAGAAAGCTGAAACATTGTGTTGCATGTCTGCCTCTGAGTTGGCATATAGAACGCAATCATCAGCGAACAGAAGCTCACTGTTAATTTTTATTTTAGCTTTCAGCCTTCTGAGATTGAACAACTTTCCATTAATGCGGTAGTTGATGACTATTTTAATGTCGTTGTTCACGAAGGCATTCGTTAACATAGCTGAAAACATGAGGCTGAACAGTGTTAGTGCCAGGACACATCCTTGCTTCACCCCATTGATGACAGGAAAGAGCTCAGACAGTTCACCATTTTCCTGTACTCTTGCCTACATACCATCATGAAATAGCCGCACTATATGAACAAACTTTCGTGGACAGCCATGGTTTGCCATAATCTTCCACAGTCCTTCTCTGCTGACTGTATCAAAAGCCTTGGTAAGGTCAATGAAAGTGGAGAACACTTCGGAGTTTTGTTCCAGACATTTCTCTTGCAGCTGCCTTGCAGCGAAAATCATGTCAACAGTTCCTCGTTCTTTTCTGAAGCCACATTGACTCTCTGGAAGAAGACCTTTATATATATATATATATATATATATATATATATATATATATATATATATATATATATATATATATATATATATATATATATTGTAATAGCAACCTTTTTCATAATGTTCTGAATCTTTTGCTGCTTCATTCTAGACAAGATCATGTAGCTTAAAAACAAAAATATCACTCTGTTACCATTGTTATTTAAATTGTTTACTGAATCAACCTATTTCTATTAAATTGGAGAAGGAACCGTCCAGATACTAGACGTGATGAAGCAGAAAATCATAAATAATATATCAAATATATTTAATATACAAGGGGCTGTCAATAAGCAATGCCTCGTAATTTTTAATTTCATTCCATACGGGAAAACACACACATATATATACAATTCACAATGAAATGAAGCCCTAAGTCTGTACTTTAAAAATGTATTTCTCAATGCAGTCTCCGTTATTCGTTCTAGTTCTAGTCCATCTTCTCTCATGGGCATGTATCCCCGCATGACAAAAATGCTTGCACTTTTTCTTAAACCACTCGCATACAGCAAGGTTTAACTGTCTCGGGGTCCACAAAGTTCTTGTCCGCGAAGATCTTCTTTCAGTGATCCAAATAGATGGACGTATGAAGATGCTAAATCGGGGCTGTATGAGGGATGTGGTAATAATGTCCTGCAAAATTCTGCAATCGTATCGATAGTTCGTTTAGCGGTGTATGTCGTGGCATTATCGTGCAGCAGTGTGCAGTTTTTGGATTTTTGAACTGGTAAAGTTGTCGAAGACGCCCTCTAAGCTTCTTCAAAATTTCAATGTAACGGTTACCATTCACCGTGTTACCCTGTTCCAAGAAGTCGAGAAGAATCACACCTTTCTTATCCCACAACACGGAGGCCATAAATTTCCCTACAGATGGTGACATGGTGAACTTCTTTCTTGTCGGCAATATTGTGTGATGCCATTTCAGTGACTGCCTTTTGGATTCTGGTTCAAAGAAATGTACCGAAGCCTCATCACCTGTCACAATATTCCATAAAAACCCGTCTCCTTTAATTTCGTAACGGTACTGGATGATGGTGGCTATGGTTTTCCTTGCTTCTTTGTGTCTGTCTGTCAATATTCAGGGTACCCACCGTGCACAAACCTTTGAATAACCCAGGTGTTTAATGATGGTCTGGCCACTGCTTTTACTGATGGACAACATGGAACACAGTCTATCCAGTGTTCACGACGGTCACCACGAATGATGTCATCAACTGGAGTAATGTTGTGTGGAGTCAATGCGGTTGACGGACGATCAGTCCGTTTTGCGTCAGCCACTGAGGATTGACCTACTTCAGCTTCATCACAACGACGTACCCAACGTCGGACAGTGCTAACATCCACTGTTGAATCTGCATAAACAATACTCAAACCTTCGTGGATGCGAATCGGGGTCTTGCCTTCTGCATTGAGGAATTCTTTGACATTACGTTTCTTTAACCGAACTTCTTTGTTGGCCATTTTTAAACATATACTGTTGCGCAACCTATGACTCAAACAGTTTGGTAGTGATGCACAGTGCAGAAGAGTGTTTGAGGAATCCCGTTAAATTATAAATTGCACACCGATGAGGTATTCACATAGATAAGTAAAAAACAAAATAGGAGGCATTACTTTCGTCCATTAGAATCTAATGCATTGGCTTTATCGCTCCCTTTTCCACCATTTTCTTGATGTTCATAATGAAACAGGCTGTCATAGTTCTTTTTTTTTTATGGGAGGGGGGGGGGGGTCTATTCAATACCATCTTAATTACCCCGTTATTTACATTCGATTCGAGCAGTGCTTAGTTTTGCCAAAGCTCCTAAGAAATTTAGTCATTGAAAATCTCTTTTTGATTTCATGACACACTTCAGTTGAACAACACCCTTTCTCAAACCGTTAGTGGCAATATGATTTACTTCTTTATTCACCTACTGATATGATATTATGCCAGCTATTAACAATAAATCATTGTACGCATTTTATAGATAGCTGAACATATAGATTTACTGGTTATGAACAATGCATCATATATTTTCACTTATGCATGTATATACTATGATAGTTATTAATGAAATCATTGTTTCATAGCGTGAGAATTGCAAATGTATTGTATAGCATTCATCATCATCATCATGTGCCATGCCGGTAAGCAAGCGCGGTCATGTTTGCCATCTCACTCGATCATCAAAGTCGTGGATCATCTCAGTGTTCTTGTCTCGACCATACAACGTGGACAAGCCATCTAGGTATTTACTTCTCTGCCCTTCCATTGTTTTATTCCCTTCGATCTTGCCAGTTGTCACCAAGTTCTCTAACATATTTGTTCTCATAACGTGACTAAAATAATGTGACTGTCTACGTCTAATTTCTCTAATCAGTTTACTGTTTTCATTTGTTTCTTGTAGGACTTGGTCATTGGTTTTCTGTCTGTCCACGATATTCTTTGCATTTTTCTCAGAAACCACATTTCCACAGCCATCAAATGTTTTTCAGCCTGTCTGCTTATTTGTCCACGCTTCACATCCATACAAATGCACAGGTTCTATGTAGCACCTCAGCACTCTTTTTCTTGTTGTAGATGACATCTTTTTATGGGTCAGTATGTTTTTCATCTTGCAAAAGGGTGTCTTCGCCATGACAATTCTTGTTCTAATCTCTTCAAGGCATCTCTCGTCAGATGTTATGGCTATTCTGAGGTAATTGTACCGATACACATGTTTAATAATATTCCCATTTACTTGTAGATTACATTGTGGTATTTCCTTATTCCTAGTGACGACCATAATCTGTGTCTTCTTACAATTTAATTCTAACCCCAGTTGTTCACTGTGTGCAACAACCACATCTACTAAATGTTGCAGATTATGCTCATTGTCTGCAATCAATACTGTATCATCTGCATATCTAATATTATTGATGTTTCTTCCTGCAATGATGATTCATTTCATGTCGTCAACATTTCTGAAAATACTTTCACTGAACAGGGAAAAAGGAATCTGGAGACATTACACATCCCTGTCTCACATCTCTCTTAATAGGCTGATATTGATGTACTTCATAATCAATCTTTATGGCAGCGTTTTGTTTCCAATATATGTTTTTTATGAGTCTAAGGTCTTTCCCATCAATTTTCAGATCTGCAATCATCTCCATAATGTTGACATGTCTTACTTTATCGAAAGCCTTTGTATAGCCAATAAAGCAAAGATTTAAGTCTTTGTTTATTTCTATAGAACGTTCAATTAATGTTCTCTGCATATACACAGCATTTACTGTACTCTTGCCTTCTACAAACCCACATTGTTCTTATCCTATTTCGGGTTGCATTTTCTTCTTAACTCTTTGCATGATAATTCTCAGCAAAATCTTTGTGATGTGGCTCATCATACTACTTGTTCGATATTGGTCACATTTAAAGGCTCCTGATCTCTTCGGGATTTCAATAAATATAGAATTACATAATTAAGGAGGTATATCTCCAGTATCATATATTGTGTTCAGCAGTCTGGTGACTTGATCTATTCTAAATTCTTCTAAGGCAGTGATAATTTCTGTTGAGATGTTGTTTGGATCCGGGTTCTTGCCAGATTTCTTATGGATTAGAGCAGTGGTTCTCAACCGGTGGGGAATTTCCCCCCCCCCCCCCAGGGAGGAATTTTAGTGTTTCCAGGGGGGGGGGGGGGAATGAAGACCATTTCTAGATCGCGTTAATACAAGAACCGATTACTTCATATTGTTTTTCCCTTCATACTTTACAGTTAAGTACGCCTCATCCTTCTAAAATTCATTTCATAAAGTCAGTAGACCCACAAATTGTGTTTTATGTCGATGTCTAGACTTGTTTTAGTATGTGCTATTAAATTTACCTTACATTTGTACGTATACTGTATAGGGGTGAGAGATTTTTAGATAGGAAATATGAAAGGGGGGGGGGGAATGACGTTCTGAAAATACGGTGAAAGGGGGGGGGGCACGGGCCAAATTTTTGATAGGAAGGGGGGGATGACGTTCTGAAAATATGGTGAAGGGGGGCACGGGCCAAAAAAGATTGAGAACCACTGGTTTAGAGCATTATGAACTTCTATCTTCAGAATTGATGGTCCTTCATTAATACTCCAAATATTATAATGTTCTTCTCTTGTAGCATCATACAGGTTTTTCACATAGTTTCACCATGTATGTAAGATCTCATGTTTTTCCATTATGATTTTTCCATCTTTTTCTTTAGGCAGCCTGTTTATGTAGGTGTTCTTTTATTTGTAAACTCTTGAATTCTTTTGTGCATTAATTTGGAATATTTACTTCTGTGTTGTTTTTCAATTCTGATGCAGATTTTTTCAAGCTATGCTTCTTTTGCTTCTTTACATAATTTTCTGACTTTCCCGTGAATCGCTTCATATTTGTCAGGCTTATTTTTATTGCGTCTTCTTGTTTCCATTGGTCTTAAAAGGTCTTCAGTCATCCATTTCTCACAACCTACTTTCTTTAATTATGGGATAGTTGTTTCTGCAGCCAAATTGATTGAATTCTTCAACTTTCCCATTGATCATCCACATCGTCAAATAAGATCTCTAGATCAGACAATACATCAAATATGTTCTTTATTTCTATGTTAGAATTGTTTTGTATTTCCATGTCATGTTTTAATGCACGTAGATCATAATGGCATTCATAGAAGTAGATCAAACGTGTAGAGACTAGATGGCCTTAGCAGCAGTGCGGACTTATTCATAAAGACTGGGCATGTGTCTGTTCGGCAACGAGGCGGAAACAACAGCGTCTTTGAAGACAGAATGTATTGCAATTGTTCCAGAAGAAGCGATATCTTTATCTCCAATCATTAACAACGACTTATACTTGTTCATCATGTCCATTAGCCTGGGTATTATCTGCCAGATCGTCGCCGTGTTTGGGGTGATGAGCAATATTATCAACATCGTTATCTTCAGCAAGCAAGGGTTTGCAGACCGCATCAACATTAGTCTTCTAGCACTGGCCGTGTCTGATCTCATGTCTCTGTTGTTTATAATGTGGAGCAACATCTGTTTCACTCCTAGTTTTCTTAATTTGGACATATCAATTGTTTCGTCCGAATTTCAGTTAATCAGTGGTAGCTGGCCACATGTTATTTTTACACGGACAACAGGATGTATAACTGCTTTTGTTGCCTTAGAAAGGTGTCTGTGTGTTACTCATCCTTTGAAAGTGAAAATAATCTTCACCAAGCAAAGACATGGTATTTCTATGATAAGCATATTTCTCGTAACTATCGGTTGTTCAACTCTAGCATATGTCACATTAGGACTTGACTGGAAATTCTACCCAGACAGGAACAAGACTTTGATTGGGCTGATTTATCGAATGCACGATAATGAGAGGAAGGTGACGGATTCTGTTGGTTACGCAATCAGTGGCGTGTTTATGCCAGTAACTTGTTTCTGTTCAATTGTGACTCTCACAATTATTCTGGTTGTCAAATTAAACCAACAGAGCGCATGGAGGACATCAATGGTGTTGGCAAATAGTGACACGGCGCAGACGTCAAATCGCAGCAACCATGTAAATACCAGAGACCAGAAAGCAGCCAAGATGATCATTCTAATTTCTGTTATATTCATCATTTGTTTTCTGCCAGCTGTAGGGATTTTCATTGCGGGATTCGTTGAACGACAACTGAGTTACGATGGTGCGTACAAGAATATGTTTCTAGTAACTTTATCTATTTCGTTTACAACGGAGGCCATCAATTCGAGCATCAATATTTTTGTCTATTTATCCATGAGTACCAAATACAAAGAGACATTTCTGACGTTTGTACTATGTTTAAAATTATCATCCTCGTCTTCTACTTTTGCCATAAGTCGTCGTGGGAAGAAATTGATGTTTCAGGGTCCGATGGCTGACACTGATTAGGGTCATTCCGTGTCAATATGCGGCACAGGGTGTTGATCCCACCTTCTTTCTGATATCACAATTTCATATTCCGTCTCGGATAGTTAGTTGGCTGATCTCCTCAACATATCATCTCGCAGGTGTTGATTTTGCTTGTGATTTGGATGATGTCCAAGTTTCACATTAGTAGCATATGGGCGGGATGAATATGCTATTTATTATCTGTCGTTTTGCGGACATGTATATTTGGATATTTTAGTACAGGTGATATTCGATATATGGCAAGGGTAACATTTTGCAAAAACTAAAACATACTGACTAATCCACACACAAAAATGTCAATTGCAACGGAAAGAAGAGTGTTGCAGTGCTAAACTGAACCTGTAATTTTGTTTGGAAGTAAAACGAGGACGATGAGCAGTTAGTTTGTTGCATATCCTTTGGTGCATTCAACACCAGCATTTTTTTTTCTCTGTTTTTGATGTCTTGGTAAGTTTATGTTCAGTAGTTTGCCATTGATTTCTGAACGACCGACACCCAAACCAGTTCATAAAACACCAGCGCAACGCGGTCTGCTGCCAAATTGCGCGCCACACAAGAGTAACCCCCTCGCCACGGAGCGCGGCACGATGAGCAGACAAGCTGAAAACAAATATAATGACAGTGGAAATGTGGTTTTATTCGAAAATGCAAAGAAAACCATGGAGAGACAGAAAAACTAATAAGAAAGTCCTACATGAGGCAAATAAAAACTAAAAACTGATTAGAAATTTAGAGGTAGATAGTCACATTATTTTGGGCAAGTTATAAGAAGAAATAAACTAGAGAACTTTGTGACAACTGGTAAGATTGAGGGAAAAAAAACAAGAGGAAGGCAGAGAAGTAAATATATGGATAACTTTACCACATGACATGGTGGGATTCCCCCTTCCCCCCAGAAGAAAAACTTAACAAAATCTCCAGTGATCGCGTAAGATGGCGAAATCCTGGTCAAATGTATGTCTCTCTCATATTCTTGTCAAATCTTCATTGTGTCTCGGGTATCCTGGTGAAATTAGTTTCTCTCTCGTATTCTAGTCAAACTTCTCAAATGTATCTGTGCGTCTGGTATCCTGGTCACACATCTCATGTGTGTACTAGTTAGCTATTTTGGTACAATGGTCCCATGTTCAATAAAATACCAGAACATATTTTGGCAGATATGGACGGCATCATACTGACATGAGTTCTCACCAGATGCCTCTGTTAATCCTGACGCTGAAAAGTGAAGAATGTAGAAGAAGAAAGCGACAAGTACACAGTGTCATGTGACTGTTTTGTGTAATGTTTGCATTTGATTACAGATTTCATATGTAGGTACTAAAATATCTATTTATGCACCTTAAGGTGATTTGGGCATCCGGTGTATGACATATTGTTCATAGACAGTCGGTATTTGGTGGATGCCTTAGTCAGAATCACACAGCCAGCCTTTACTTCCCAATACATTTGTGATACTAATTTTAGGCTGGGTTAACCTTGTAGCCCAGATCAATTTATTTTTAAAAACCGACTACCACGAGTTGAGAGGATTGGACGTACGACCACCGGGTCGGCAGATAAGTGTATAACCACTATGCTACTGAGGCATCCATTATGTATAGTTGATATATAGAATAACATGAAAACTGTTATGTGTTGCTCCAGATATATATATATATATATATATATATATATATATATATATATATATATATATATATATATATATATATATATATATATATATATATATGAGAACAGAAAGCTTACTGCCAAAACAAAAGTCTTTGTCTATCAAGCTTGTGTCCTTAGTACTCTTCTTTATGGCAGTGAAGCCTTGACAACTTACTCACACCAAGAGAAACGTTTAAACAGCTTTCATTTGCGGTGTCTGCGAAGAATTCTTTGTATTAAGTGGCAAGACAAAATCACAAATACTGAAGTATTGGAAAGATCAGGTTGTGTGACGGTTTATTAGTTTTCATTGGTTTTGAGTGTGTGTTTTTTTCTGTTTTGTGTTGTGTCCGCAGATGTTGTTTTGGATTGTGTTCAATCTTCTTCTGTTATCTTAGTGTGTGTGTGTGTGTGTGTGTGTGTGTGTGTGTGTGAGTGTGTGTGTGTGTGTGTGTGTGTGTGTGGTGTGTGTGTGTGATTTTGTTGTCCTGTTGACTAAATGGTTTTGGAGATCATTTTGCAAAATACTGATGGCAGGATTACGGAGAAGGTGATGCAAGCAAGCTGCAAGTGCAACCAAAAAGATGTAGACTCATCCGGAGAAGACTAAATAATTATCGACTAGAAAAAGACACTTTAACAAATGCAACGGCTCTAGCTTAGATTTGTAAAAAATTTCTGATGAGGCACGAAAATGTTGTAGTAACGTGGTCAAGCGGATATTGAATTGAATTGAATTGATCTTTATTTTCAAAGGGTAACAAATTGGGCGCAAAGGCCCGTCTTACATTCGGCCTTTCCAATCGCCCCTCTTTCGTTCATCAACAGTGCATGATGCATTCACATAGGAAAAAAAAAACATTGTCAAATGAATGTTGTAAGCATAAACAATGCATATTCTCATGGTATGTGACACATCCTCCCTCCCACACACACATCCCGTACCAACCCACACACACATCTCTCACACACTCACACAACGCCTACACATACCCAAACATCCCCCACCTACCATACACCCCCCACTCACCAAACTTCCCCCACTCATCCCTCCACCCACTCACAGATGCCGCCACCAACCAAGACATCTCGCACCCACCCACACACACATCCCTCACCCACCCACACGCATCTTTCCACCTACTCACACATACCCCAATCCACTCAAGCTCACCCACACACACATGCTCCACCCACCCACACACCCTCCAACCACACATACATACCCCTTACACACGCACATCCCGCACCAACACACAATGTTCCTCACCAACATACACATCAACCACCCATACCCACACATATTTTCACTCATACGCACATTTTCCCGCCCACCCACACATTTCACAACCACCCACACACCCCAACAATGACACACACACACACATTCCCCAACGACACACATTTCCCCACCAACACACATCTCCCACGCAAACACACATCCCTCAAACACACATTCCCCACCCACCAACACCCACATATCCCCCACCCACCAACACCCACACATCCCACTACCCATCAACACCCACGCAAACACACCAACCCAAACACACATCCATCTCCCACAATCGCTCGCCCACCCACACGCCCCATCCATACTCACATTCCTCCACCCATCAACCCACTCATCTCTGAACCCACCTACACATTTTCCACAAACTCACACCTCCCAACAAACCCACTCACATCCCCACCCGCACACATCTGTCCACACACTTCTCCCATACTCCAACACACCTCTCCCACCCCTCCACACACCTCCACAATCCACACATACACTCCCTATCCACTCATTCCTTCACCCACACACAAACACCGACCCACACACACACACATTCCCAACCCACAAACCTCTTCCATTCATATACACATCAGCCACACCCACCCCAACCCATACACACATCCCTACACGCCTAAACACATCCCCACACACCCATCCACATACTCCCACCCACACATCCCCACCCACACATTCACACCACCCACCCACCAATACTCACCCACTCACACACATACCTCTCCCACAGTGACACCCACACCGACCCACTCACATTTCTACCCAAAAACATCCCTCGTCCATACACATATTCCCCCACCCACCAACACATCTCTCCACCCACCCATCCAGCCACCCACAATTCCCCCACCAACACACACATACCCCCACACACATACCCCACCCACAAACTCATCTCCCAACACAAACACAATCCTCACATCTAGACACACGCATAATGCCTCAAATAATCACTGAAGCTAATGTGAACAAACTTTCACACTTTAAACACACCTACACCGACGAGAGCAAATTATGCACATACATTGTGTAGCGTAAAAAAATATTGATGCGATACAATAAGTTGATTCCTAAAATTGACATAAACATGAAGGAATAAGCATTGCACACATTTTTATCAGTATGAGTTAGAAAATCAAGTGGCAGTAAAAATTATATTTATGATGAAAAAATATGGAATAGCACGTCACATGACATACATGCGCTCAACCCTCTCTATCTCTCTTTCTTTTTTCTTTCAAACACACTAACTCTCTCGTTGTCTCATCCCCCACCCACACACCTATCCTCCACCCACCAACACACACCCACTCACATATCCTACACCACCAACCCACACACCCCCAACCACCCAGCCAAACACACACCTGCCACCAACACACACCCCACCACCCATATCTACCCCCACACACATCCCCCACCCACACACATCTTCCCACACACACATACATCCCCTACCCATACACTCATCCCCCACATAAATTTATCCACTCACGTACTCATCGCTTACCTATACCTACACATCCCCCACCCACTAATCAACACATACATCTCCGATCTACCTACCCACACTCACACAGCCAAACCACCCAGCCAAACACACATCCTTTACTCACCTGCACATCCCGCCTCCCCCATCCATCCACACACCCTCACCCATCTCCCCTCCAACACAACACGCCACCCATGTACACATCCCACCACACATATGCACATCCCCACCCACACATATGCCCCCACCCACCATATCCCACCCACGCACACATCCCCTCACCTACAAACACGCTCACTACCCACACATACATCCTCCACCTACACACACACTCCACCCACACAAACATATCTCCCACCCACAAACACATCCCCACACTCATCACACAATCATCCTTCAACCTACATACATCTTCCCACCGCCACACATCTATTCATCCACCCTCCCAACCACATACACATTCCCCAGCAACACAATCCCCCACCCACCAACACCCACACACTTTCATCCCAATATCCTCCACCCACACACACATCCCTCATCCACCACACATCTCCCACTTGCAACCCCTCCACACATAATCCCCCACATACACACTCACACACATATCGTCAGATCTAGACAGCTATGTGATGCCTCACATACTCACTGAAACTAGTATAAACAAACTCCCGCACTTTACACACACATACACTGACAATTGTCGTCATCATTCTCGCAAAAACTGTAAAAAATGGATAAAAAGTGTACACATATATTGTGTAACGTAGAATTTAGGATGCAATTTGCCATAGGGCTAGTACCCGAAATTGACGTCAACGAAAGTACGTAGAGAATCCTAGAAGCCGAAAACTCAGAGAAACTAAGAGATGAGTTTTCAACAGAGAGAAACGTCATTCTGACGTCACCAAACAACAAAGAGAGACTTCTTGGAGTTTGGAATGGCAGGCTGTGCTTGAAACTATCAAGATATGCAAACTGGCGAACCAATAGTATTACATGGACAAAGTGGCTGGTTAAAGATATGATAACACACTCATATGAGATGATGCTGAGAATGAATGAACCGACCGCTAAGGACGAACCCCCACTTGCCAAGACGCTGCTGTCAATAACCCTTGAACTTTTAACAGGAATAATGTAACTGTCGGCTCGTTCTTCGATAAAACTTAAACAGCGCCGTTGTTTTTTGAAACCCAAAGAAGAAATAAGATCGAGTCGCAGACATGAGTAATCGAACATCAAACGCTGTTTATTTTCTCTCACAACTCATCGGGTTTGCCTAGCAACAAATATATACTTCCATATTTACCGTGCCTGTGCTGACAGGGCGGGCGGTACCTATATCATGGAATGTATATAATATTAATGTTAACTCTAACAATACCGTTGTAAATTGATTTGGTTCAGACTTACATTACATGTCCGTTGACGACCTTTTCTCTCTCCTCTAAGTCTATTTCTCGCCGCTTCTGAATTCCATCAAAATTCCTTAGCGGTCGGTTCATTCATTCTCAGCATCATCTCATATGAGTGTGTTATCATATCTTTAACTCATATTCCATTGCTTTCAGAACGACTGACGTCTATACCATTGTATGATAACCAGCACAATGTGATCTGCTTCCAAATCGTCCGCATCTGTGTTTAGAAGGTAGTAAGCGGGATTAGAGTCTCGTTCGTTTGTAAGCCCTTCTTCACAGCGGCGGCCCATTGTGTACATGCAATATGTAATTATCGTCCATACATGATAGGCGCAGGCCAGTTTTGTACACGCAATATGTACTTACAGTCCATACATGATAGGCATAGAGTGCTCCAGGCAAACATGTACCTCATTGTGCACATGCAATATATACTTACCGCCCTTACATGATAGGCCCAGGGTGCTCCAGGATGACACCAGAGCTTGAAGTGAGGAAGTTCTTAGATGGCACAGGCTGAAGATACAATTAGACATGTCTGTGAAAATTGTAAGATACCACAGGAAAAGTAATGAGCCAAGGTGCTGCGTAAAACTGAGTATAGATATAGATATCTCCAATTAGAGGTTGTCTACTAGTAAAGGAAAACTAGAAATTGGTCGTGAGATTCCTAAGTAAATTGGATCGGACAGTCTTGTCGGTTTAAACTAAAGAATCAAGGGAGGTTTCCATACAGAAGACAAAGAGAGCACATGATTGGTACTGCCAACTGAAAAGAATGGTCACTCCTATAGGAGTTACGGAATGTTTGCCGTTTATTTGTAATCGTTTTCTTTGATCTGCAACTATTTGTGCAAGCAATAATGATTAAACTACACAAGCCAGTTTTGCGCAAACAGAAAGACATGTTAGTCAGTTTAAAATTGCCGTGGTAGACAATTGACATCACTGTGCGAACATGTGTATATTCCAATTCCAATTCCAATACTTAATAATTCTTAATAATAATTCTTAATAATATTTCAGCTTGAAGGTTCTTATATAGTTAATTTACTTTATGTTGTGTGAATTCTGCAGTATGTACCTGACGAGATGCAACGAAATAGGCCAGGCAATAAATCGTGTAACATAGAAAAGCCCGTAAAAGAACGCCAACGTTGGGAAGAATTAGCAGAGACAGAAAATGTTGCGGATCAAATAAGGTTAAAGTAATATTATAGATATGATTTAGAACTGAAAATGTTGCAGATGAAATGAAGTTAAAATAATACTATAAATATCATCTAAAACGGTAACCTATTGCAGATCAAATAAGGTTAAACAAATACTACAGATTTAATCTAAAACTGAAAATGTTGCAGATGAAATATAATTAACATAACACTATAGATTTGATCTAAAATGTAAAATGTTAAAGATTAAATAAGGTTAAAACAATACTACAAATTTGATCTAAAACTGAAAAAAAAGAAACATTTACTGACTGATTTTCAGCAATATATTGAAATTCTTCCTTCTTATTCTTCTGCCGTTCTCCCAGTTATTTCATTAGTCGGCATATCATCCTCACCGCACATGGAACTATTCAGCCCCAGAGTTGGGATCATCTCCTCAGTAAATCCTGCAGCGTGTAGTACGGTATAGCGGCTAACGACACCAGATATATGTTGGTTTATTAATCTTTTTAGGCTTCCTGCCTAGTGTTCTTGTCTGGCCACACTCTATTTTAACGTGCTGTTCTCGCAGTCTGCCGCTCTCCCATTGGAGCATACGCCCTCAACCAACTCACGCCGAGCCCTTTGTAGACTTACTCATGATGAGTGTTTTTTACAGCTACAGTGTTCTACAGGTTGACGCAGTCAGTCTCATCCATAACGACCCTCTTTAGCCGCCTCTTATATGCATGGTAGGTTGTAGTGTTACCATTCTTTGCTTCCCTAAAGGGCTCGGGTAACATACGGACGAAAGTTACAATTAGAAGCTGCTAAGTAAAACAACTACATGAGACATATCCTGTGAGTTGTCATTTAAGTGCCTATTTTCTGGATTGATTTTCATGAGTTGAAATACATAGTAAAAAGTATTCTTTTTAAAAGTAAGTAACTAAGAAATTAAGTAAGTAAGTAAATAAGTAAACTGTAAGTTCTTCTGGTCTAGCGGTTAACGTCTTTCTCGGTAATCCCGTATATTCTCGTGAGTAACGTAACCTTTGTGAGAATCGGTAGCGGTTCTCGCTACGTTGGTAACTTACGGGGTATGTGAGCCGGTCGCTCAGAAAGCAATGACAAACTACTGAGCGTAATCTTGCTTAGTACATCAACAGCAGCTGAAAAATGCTGATGTTGACTGCAACGTCATGTAAGGGATATGCAAAAAAAAAGTGCTTAAGTAAAGAAGTAATTAAGTAAACAATTTAATAAGTAGGTGAGTAATTAAGTACAGGATACTTTTACGCGCCTAATAGATATATGACGCTAGACCCATATCAATCGTGGGTACTGGGGTAAAAATCATACTGACCGTCTTCCCTTCCCAAGGTACTTCCTGGCACCCACTTTAAGGCTGAGTGGATCTGGAAATTAATGAATATGACTTAAAAAATCCACCTTCATGTGAATTCGAAAACCGAAAGTCCACTGGACCTTCATTCAAACGCTCTGCCATTACCCTACTGCGGCCCACTAAATATATTGAAACATACAGACAGGCAGCTTAGTCACACAGCAACACAGCAACGTTTAACACATGGACTGTAAATGTCACACTTTTGTATTATTACAATATTATTTTAATATGTAATATCCTATTTTAAGAATTAAGAATTCAGACAGATTATTACTATATGATTTCATTAATGATAAATCACCTGCTTGTTTATTGATGGCAAATGTAAAGTTATCGTGAATGATATAATATAAAATGATAGCACTAACTGCTTTATGTCAACTTTCAGTTGTTGTTATTGTTGTTGTTGTCTTCCACTTATGCCGTCAGGTGTCTTGGGGAGGGGTTATTGAAGTTCCAGAGTCTGTGACTAGCGCCTTTCCTCCAGGTTCCTCCATGATTCATGAGCAGTAATGTTCTAGAATCAAGTAAACTCCCTACAGGTTTGCTAGACCTGTCATTGGTCCCTTACCTACTTAACTCTTAAACTTAAACTGTTAGTACTGTTTGGTATATTATTACATGGTTGCACTAGCTGGTTTGATTTGAAAGAGAACCACTAATTGGTCTGATGTGAAATGTTACCACTGATTGGTCTGATGATGTAAAATGTTATCACAGTTGATCTGATGTAAAATGTTATCAGTAATTGGTCTGATGTAAAATGTTAGCAGTAATTGATATGATGTAAAATGTTAGCACTAATTGATATGATGTAAAATGTTAGCACTAATTGATATGATGTAAAATGTTAGCACTAATTGATATGATGTAAAATGTTAGCACTAATCGGTCTGATGTAAAATGTTAGCACTAATTGACATGATGTAAAGTGTTACCACTAATGAGTTTGATGTAAATACCAGCACTACATATTCTGATATAAAATGACAGCAGCAATTGGTTTGATATTAAATGATAGTAGTAATTAGTTTTATGTAAAATGGCAGCAATAACTGGTGTGATATACAATGGTAGCAGCAATTGCAACATATATCTTAGGCTAAAAGTTTATGTAAGCAGGTCACAGCGTGTCTTTGTCAAGGCAGAAATGTCATATTCATTACATAAATTAAAATGTAAAACTCAAAACACTAATTAGGTCTTCTAAAATTAAAGTAAAAGACCATTTCCAGAACTCAGGGTGTATTAGATATACGGTGCCAGCCTTATGTTTTTACTGTTAATATCATTATAAGTAATGTGGTCAGTACGACGCTGGTCGTTTATATTTCTCAGACATATTATAGTACTATTTTAGGCTCGATAAACCTAAACGTCCAAGTCTGTTTAAGAAAAGACAATGACTGCTTCGAGGGAGATTCACACACGTGACCACCGATCTGTAGAGAAGGGTGCTAACCATTGCGCTATCGGGTGAGGGATGGCTTACAGTTTGTGACGTCCGCCTCTGTTGAAGAATTGGCTGGTTTCACGGTCTGGGCTGTGTGGAGTTGTATAAAATACGAAAAGAATTATATATTGCTCCCGATCCTAGGGTAGTTGATCAACGTCTGGCTTTCTCGGAAAAGTGCGAAAAGTAGAAGAACTTTTGTGCAATTTGCGCACTTACAAAGTCCTTCTATTATTGGAAATCGACAATAGAAGTCGAATATCCAGACTAAATTTTAAACATAGACAACGTAATCACAAAAACGGAGATTAATAACATATCGTCTAGAACAGTAGTGCTCAACCTTTTTTGGCCCATGCACCCCTTCACCATATAGAATATCATTCCCCCCCCCCCCCCCTTTCATTTTTTTTTGCGTTGAAATCACCCATTATGATATTTATTTCTGATTTTTTACAGTTCTTGAAAGCAGACTCCATGTCATTATAAAATTCCTCTATACTTTCTTCACTGCATACACTTGTTAGGGCATATACTTGAATGACATTTAATTGAAATGGTCTTCCATTTAATTTTACTAATAGAACTCTGTCTGACACAGTCCGATATCCTTTGACAGAATTTGATGTTTGCTTATCTAATATAATGGCTATACCTCTTTGCTATTCTTCTCCTCTAGAGTAAATAATCTTACAATCCTCTCCTGTCCTTATCCCTGCTCCTTTCCATCTCGTTTCCGATATTCCTAATATGTTAATCTTCTCTCTCTCTCCATTTCTTTTTTGATGTTTTCTAATTTTCCATCTGCATTGATTGTTCTAACATTCCAAGTTCCTACTTTCAGTGATATTAATCTTTTGCACCTAGTAGCCTGCTGACGGTCTGGAGTCACCTGGTGCACATGACTATCCATACCGAGCGAGGCTGCTCCTATGGAGCACCCATTTACGCCGTTTCTCTGATTATCGATGAGACCACACAACATGATTTTCTTGGCATCTATAAAGAAGGTAGTTTGCCATTGCTTTCCTTCCTAGCAGTGACCATACTGGTCAGTAACCGTAGCCATTGTCTCCTCTAAAAAAAAAGAGATCCTCTGCCTACCGTCGGCTGCTCTTCATCTTCATCCACAACCTACACCCATGGCTTCACGTAACCCTGATCGGGGGGCTAAACGATCCCTTTAAATTCCCCTCCCCCATCCCCTCCCCTAGATAGTAAATGTAAAAATGGAAGCTAAATTTAATAACACATACTAGAACAAGTCTAGGCGTCTACACAAAACGTGATTCGTGGGTCTACTTACGTTACAAAACGAATGTCAGAAAGGCAAGAAGTACAGAACCGTAAAGTATGAAGGGAAAAACAATATCAAGTACTCGGTTCTTGTACATAATAACCCGATCCTGAAATAATCTTACTTCCCCCCCCCCCCATGGAAACCCTAAATCCCCCCCCCCCCCACACCCCCACACCCCCCCCCCCCACCCCCCACGGCCACTGGTCTAGAGCAAAATAAAAAGTTTACATGCTAGGAAATACTAAATTACTCACACACGCAAAGACGTTGGGGCACAGACTGAGCTGAAGAGAGTTACTGAAAACAGGAGACTGCGGAGGTACATGATCAGAAGACTTCGACTCTAGTCTTCGGTCTCATTCAATTACTGCGTGAATGAGTCTTCTGAGAAGTAAGACTGAACACGTCACCCATCGAAAATACGGTACTAGCATTACCCAGCCCAATACTCTACAAGGGTGGGAAAACGGAGATATATACTTAAAATATGTTTATAAATATGTTATAAAATATGTAATATATGTATATATACTTAACAAAATATGTACTTTTACTGTGTATTACTAGACCAAATGTACGTTACTGTCGAGAGATGTGGATGAGGTGCATAAGACACCACCTTTAAAGTATACTGATGCTGGAAAAAAGTGATCAGTATCCTCACATAAATCACAGAAAATAAGCAAATCTGTGCAAGAAATAAAGAAAATATGGTTTCATTAAATAGTTGTAACTTAATGGAACATGTTTCTTATTTGATGACAAAAAATAGAACAGAACTAAGAGCAAGAAATACACACACAGCAACAATTATTTCAAACATGCCATATTCTTCTCAACCCTTTTGGGTTATACATAGGGTATGATAGAACGTTAAATCTTACCCTAGGGATAACAAGTCTCCACATATTCTAGGTCATAAAATAACGAGGCAAAGCAGCCGATTCCCTTTTAGTGGCATTTTCTTCTCAAGCACTTCCCATACAATACTGAACATTATATGATACTCATTATATGAGACTAGTTGGACCAGAGAGCCGTAGGGAGAGGATAAGGAAGTCTACGACAATAAGGACCGAACCTTAACCGCAGTAGTGGTCGTTTGCTTCCGGCCAGTGTTCACCACATCTCATTTCATCGTGTTTCCTCTGTATCTTGCCGTGTCGAGGTGAAGCATAAATAACGGAGGGTGTCCGTTTATGGGCTTCATGTCTCGAGATTCCCATGGACTCTTTTATTTACTCTGTCCATCGTTTACATGGTCAACATCTTCTACTGCCGACAGATGTTCAAAATTGTTTAAACCCTCAGCCAAACGTATTTTGTAACATTGACTTGGACTCCGACGCTGGCCCCAACCTACAATGGGTATTGACACGTTTCCACATTGTCGTTGTCAGATTACTCAGTGCTCATTAAACCATTCAGTCCATAAGTGTTCGGATCATGTCGTCAGTATCACCATCACCGTGGTAGTGATAGATTGCATCTTTTATGTGATGGTTGACTAACTAACTAACTAACTAACCATCCAACCAACCAACCAAACAACCAAACAACCAACCAACCAACCAACCAACCAACCAACCAACCAACCAACTACCTAACTAACTAACTAACTAACTAAACTAACTAACTAACTAACTAACTAACTAACTAACTAACTAACTAAACTAACTAAATAACTAACTAATTAACTAACCAATTGCCCAACTAACCAATTAGCTAATTGCCTAACTAACAAACTATTTAACTAAATAATTGCCTAACTAACTATCTAATTAGCTAATTGCCTAACTATCTAACTGTATATATGTCTGTCTGTCTGTTTATCAGCCAGACTTTCTTGCTGCCTGTATTTCAGGTGCATAATAAACAGTTGAAGGGCATCAAAAAATGTCAACATTAACATCGCAGAGAACAAGTTTGTTGATGACAGATCCAATGAGCAGTTTCTTCTTGTAAACGGCAGCACACGAGGAACCGCTGATGAGATCTCCGTGGTCGTAGAAGAGCTCCGTGATTTCCTCTGGAACTATCTTGCCGTATCTTAAAGGTAAGCGCAACACCTACGGGAAAACAAGACGTGAAAATGACACCAGTGCACTTCATTTAATACGAGTATTACAGCTCTGTGTACGAAACTCATTATCACCATATAGCAGGTACTGTGCGGTCTCGACACGGCCCGCTGAAAAGAGTGTGATCCTTTTCCACTTCCTTGACTCCCGTAATTTCATTTCCAAGATGTCTTTAATGTCCATACTCTGTGTTCGGTTTGGTCGACCTCTGCTTCTTCCTTTATGAAGCATGCCTTGCACCACTGTTATTTCCGACCCACCGTGACGTTTAATTTGGTCAAAACCTGCCGGTGTGGTGGCCATGACTTCGAATGAGCATAGCTGATTGCCCATTGCTGATTGGTCCATATTGATATAACACCATATACAAGTATTACATGTGTTTATCTCTGCGAACACAAAATTATTTTAATGGTATATATAATAAAGTTTGTATCAAATTATATCACCAACACATCTTCTGAATGAAATGTAAGAAATTAATATAGAAAAAAGCGTATTTTGCTTTACACTTTTAATAACAAAGTAACACAAATAAATTTACGTAGGCTGCATTCAATATTGAAGATATATTATTAGAGAAAATGTCAAACTTATATCATTGAAATAAATCCAACTGCGTTGCCAGTTAAATTCACTTTAAGTGCATATGCTAGGTGCCCAGTGACTAGCACGCAAATCCTGTAGTCAACGCTGGACTCAATGCACTTAAAACTATGGCTGCAATGGACACAGAGCAGAGAATGCTTTTCACACTATACCAGAACTTGATCCTCTTAGTGATTGATTATGGACTAGAACTGCTCACTGTCTCAAATAGTCAGTTGGTAAAATTAGAGTGCATACAGAACGAAGCTATGCGGGTCATTCTGGGATGCACCAGAGACACCTCAGTAGTGTGTATGCGTTACATCCTTGGTTTGCCAACTGTTGCTGGTAGGCTCAAGGTGATGCAGGCGAAGGCATACCTCAGAGTAGCTGCAGACACAGATCACCCATTGCATGAGGCGCTGGACGCAGTTAAGGGTCAACGACTGATACGAGGGCAATCATGGATGGCTAAGGCGGAGGATACGATCAGACAGGTGTGCATCTTGGAGAAACATTAGGCGAGGAGAGGAGTAGGTCAGAGTGCCAGCGGATCAGTCAAAGACTTGTGCAGAGTTATAATCACATTGAGCCGGAAGTGTCCAGCAGGGGCCACGGAAGTGGAAATCCAGCAACTAATTCAGGATAATGCTCGCCCAGGTGATGTGATTATATACACAGATGGTTCGGTGTTGAGAGGCAGGAGACGTGCCTGGGGATCTTAGAAAAAGCTAATGGTCGACGTTTGGTGCAGAAGAGCCTGGCATATGATACCACAACATCTAGCTTAAGAATGGAGGTGGAGGCAGTCAGTGCAGCTTTCCACTGGATGGAGAATACGATACACACACACATCGTGATTGTAACTGACTCAGAAAGCATGCTGAGTAGGGTGAGGACAGGCAAGCTTCGTGCAGAGTGGCTTGTTTCGCTTCGGAAGTCACGGGTGACAAGCATCATCTGGATCTTTTCTCCGGGGCATACTGGTGTGCTGGGGAATGAACAGGCGGACAGACTGGCTGGCTCTGCAAACTTGGTGGAGTATTGAAGCATGATAAGGCAGACGTGGTTGCGGCCTTGTGTACACCTCGGAGAAGCAAATGGATCACCATGGTCTGGCAAGAATGAGACAGCGAGGGGTGGCGAGGGGACCTTGCCGACGATCGACGCTCAGAAGAAAGGCGAGACAGACATATAATCAGATTTCTAATGGTACTATTGGTGTTGGAACTTTTCGCTGGCTGCTGAGGATGGGGACGGAGCGCTTATGGGAATGCCCCGAATGCTGTGATGTCAGTTCCTAAATCAATCAATCAATCAATCCTGCAGGCATGTGTTCGAATTCACAGGAGAGAGAGAGAGAGAGAGAGAGAGAGAGAGAGAGAGAGAGAGAGAGAGAGAGAGAGAGAGAGAGAGAGAGAGAGAGAGCCAAGCAGATAGAGAAACCCAAAAAAAACAGTTTTTCATCTCATAAATATCACACACTCAATTCATGTTTGTACTATGATACGTTGTAAGGCAAAAACTATACAGTTACATTGCCTTACTAAATAATATACCTTTACACTATTGTATGGATATGAAGCATGGACAGTGAGTAGGCAAGTTGAGAAAACATCTGATGGCTGTGGAAATGTTTTTTCTGAGGAAAATGCAAAGAATACCATGGACAGACAGAAAGACCAATGAACAAGTCCTTCAAGAAAACAAATGAAGATCATAAACTGATTAGAGACAATAGACGTAGACAGTCACAATGTATTGTGCATGGTATGAGATGCAATTACTTAGAGAACTTGGTGACGACTGGCAAGATCGAAGGGAGGAGACCAAGGGGAAGACCGAGAAGTAGATACCTGGATGGTTTGGCCACGTGGCATGGCAGAGTCAGAAACACGGACTGATCCACGACTCTGGTGATCGAGTGAGATGGCAAAACATGACCGCCCACGCTTACCGGCATGGCACATGATGGATGGATGGACACGATTTTAAAGTTATATAGAGCCTGCAAGAACAACAGTTAGTTAAGAAAAAATCATATGAATTACTGATTCGAAATATTAACGCTGCTTTGTTTATGCGTGTGTGTTTTGTTTTGTTTTGTTCCCAACTTCCATGGGCTACTTTAAATGGCTTCTGGTATCTGAAAAATGTAAAGTAATAGACCCCTGTTCTGTTGGAAGTATTTCGGGTAGGTGGTGCTAGCACCATATTTGAGACCACTCGGCACTGTATGGGTGACGTGGTCAATGTCATGCAGGCCGCCTTTACGTCACCGCATATTTCCTTATACCCATGTTAAGTTGCCGGCTCCGTGGCGAAGGATTTACAAATGCAGTTCGTTATGTCGCATACCACGTTGGAAACACAGCCGATTTGGCAGCAGACCGCCTTGCGTTGGGTTTTATGAAATGGTATGGGTACATGTCTTTCGGAAAGCAATGGCAAACTACTGAACGCAAACTTTCCAAGAAGTCACAAACAGCCAAAAAATGTTAGGGTTGACTGGACGTCCTGTAAATGATATGAAACTAACTTAACAAGTAAATTCACTTATACCCGCGTTAAGATCTCTAAGGATAGGTCGCTTTTTAAAAATAACATGCAGGCTCGGGACTGGAATATGTAACCACGGAGCCGGCAGACAAGCATGCTAGCCACTACGCTACCACGGATTCTTTTACGGTATATTAAAGAACGTAAGAAAGACACTTACTGAAGATGGCGCTGGCTGACGCGGATCCTCTAAATGTGCGACAAGCTGGTGCAATATGGGATGAGCGCCTGTGTAAAGTGCGTCTCCTGACTCTGAGAGATGTAGATTGTCAGCCATTGAGTGTAGATAAACTGACTGTAACAGTGTCAGTGAATTGTCATATTTGCGTTCGTAGACGTTTACTGTGCTGAGTGGCGGAAGGCACAAATAGACATATCTGGCAATAAAAGATTGTGAACATAGATTAACGTCAAATACACTATATCTCTTTTGGAGAAGATATGTTGATAGTCATAATAAATATGATATTCGTAACGATACACACAACTGAGTAACGTTAGTAGAATTAATCAGTGTAATTTCAATATATGCAAATCAATATGAAACGTTGATAGAATTAAAATCAGCATAATATAATTATAATGCATGCCAAGAGAAAACGTATGTGTGAAAGCCATTTCGAAATACAGAGAAACTCTATTGCAGCGCCTGATTGTACCTCTCTGGTTGAATGGAGTTATTAAACATTCAACATTTGTCGACTTATTATCAGAAGAGTATCACATATTTATGAGGTGAATACGAAAAAAAAAAAGAATCTATCCAACAAGAAGTCGATATTGAAAAAAGAACGCTTATTAAGACAATGGAAGGGGTAAGCTGGAAATAAAATGTGACAATGGGAAGTTTGGAATATAAGCAAGAAGGGAAGTTATAATAGAGAAGGGGTAACCTATAAAATGTGAAATTGGAACGATTGGAATGCAAGTGAGGCAATGCAAGACTTATAAAAGGCTTGAGAACTTGGTATATATGTTGTATGGAGAAACATCTGGATCAGATCTGGTTGGCTACACATGACAGATGTAAATGGATAAACATGACAACTAGCGGCATACACCATGGACTATAAGAAGCAAAGTACCATGACAAGCAACTTGTCATCAGCTGAACTCGACATTCTCTTGAATCTGTTCGACGGATGTCCATATGTGCTCATTAGCCACTCTGTATGGCATAATATTTCGAAGTGAACTTCAGTGTTTTAGAGGTTAAACTATCAATGTGTAATTATTTGCTTGTATACACTGGAAGGAATCTCGGTGAGTAAGGAAAGTGGCAGCATGCCTTCATTTTGTCGTGGCATTGAATGTGTGAATACCTATATATCACACCACAACGTTAGTATTTGTCATGGGACTACCTTTACCTTTACATTTACAAGGAACAAGAAGATTCCAAATATTTATCTACTTACCTCTTATCCTTCGACAACGTCATACCATTAGGAGAGAACAGTCCAGAATCCATTACTGAATAACCAGAGCCATTGAAGTAAAGCAGAGAACCAAGACCAAATGGCAATAATCCTTGTTCAACTGCACTCAATGTATGATGTTTAAAGTACAGAAAGTTTGAAATGTAGAATCGGTCCTCCCCTGTGATGGCCAAGTCATTGGTTATACGAAACACCGGACTGCGGAATGACCTCAGATGAAGCAGCTTATTTGATTTTGGTAAAAACCTGAATTTTTCTACAGCGTCGTCGCCAGTCTCTGGGTGATTAATAACGTAAATTAAATGTTCACCTTTGACCTTATCCTCCAGAATACTGATGCCATGTGGATGGAATGTGTCTGGATTGAAATCTCTGCTGGGCGTCAACTGAAGTTCCCTGGCGTCTGAATGAAGTTTGTTAAAATCGTAAAGAAAGATTCTACCTCTGATGTTATTTCTCCGGAGGAAATCCTTGAAAGCAGCTGACAAAGGAGGGAAGGAAATGCCTGACGTCACGAAGACCAAACCGTCTTTCGTTACCGCAAGGTCCTCTGATCCATAATTAAGGCCTTTGACTTGCCTAATGTTTAGAGAGAGAAATAAATAAAAACAATGCCCGTATCATTATATAAACTATATGGCACATTTGTCACCAAGAATGGTTGAAACATATATTACTTTTGCTGTTAAACATAAATAAATAAATAAATAAATAAATAAATAAATAAATAAATAAATAAATAAATAAATAAATAAATAAATAAATAAATAAATACAGATATTCATTTTCTACCGTAGTTAAAATGACACCAAATATCAGAGAAAATGTGTTCCTAAACAGCCTTAGTGGTGGCGTGGTAGCACTAGACTTTCACGGTAGGCTAAATTGGCATGGGTTCGAATCCGCATCACGTTGGATCTTTACAAAAAATTGACCTGCGCTCCCAGGTCGATCCAGCCAAAATGGGTACTAAATAAATGTCTTCAGAAGCAACGGCGGTCGGTGTGATATTGACCACGTCACACTTGGAGCGCTGATTGGTCTATACATTTATAGGGCTAGCTCCAACACCCAATACGCCTCAGTTCTTATAGAAAGTGATATTTATTTACTTTATTCACAATGGAGCACACATAGTCACTGAAGTGAGAGATTCTGCAAGATCAGAGTATATTAATGCTAGTGAATGCCAGGTCTCCGCAATGGTGACATAAGGTATGATCCTTGGCACCGCCAGAAAATAACCTGACACACAAATAACAAAAGGAATAGTCAGTCAACCTATAACTAGTAATATCAGCCGTTGTAAACTGGTGGATATTTTTCACGCGGAGATGGAAAAACCAATGAACTTGTTAGGAGTGCAGTAAAAATAATTCTTCAAAGATTAGTAAGGGATGATATTAACGGCTATATGTTGATCGACGATTCGGAGTATTCAGTCTGAACGGGACAGTGGATTTGATGAAGTAAGGATGGATCTACAGAAAGACATCATTACACAGACAACGTCATTAGTTGGGAGTTTCACATACATCAATCATCAACTCTGAAATGAAATAAGTAATCAGAAAATTGTCCAGTAACAGTTTCTTCCTATGGGTCTGTAATGTATTAGAGCCGTCACATGTTGTTGTCCTTAATGCAGGAAGGAATAGGAGGCTAATCTTTCTCTCTTTTCACAGGCGAAGAGCCCAGACATCGAACCTCGTTCCGACTGTGATCATGAAATTATCGGAGCAGTTCGCTATTAACTTCGCTAATTCCAACTCTAAAATAGGACGATTAAATTCACACGGTCTCCATGGCGATGGCGTTGCGGACACGATTCGTAATGCCGCTTACCCTCGTTCGAATCACAGCGGTGACCGATTAGGCAGCAGACCATGTCGCGCTTGTTTTAACACGTTGGTATGGGAGCAGAAAGAGCGTTGAAGTGCTACATAGAACCTGTACTTTTCTATGGATGTGAAGCGTGGACAATAAGCAGTCAAGCTGAAAAACAGCTGATGGCTGTGGAAATGTGGTTTCTGAGGAAAATGCAAAGAATACCATGGACAGACAGAAAAACCAACGAACAAGTCCTCCAGGAAACAAATGAAGATCGTAAACTGATTAGAGTCATTAGACGTAGACAGTCAACATTTTTTGGGGGCATGTTATGAGAAGAAATGAATTAGAGAACTTGGTGACGACTGGCAAGATCGAAGGGAAGAGACCAATTGGAAGACCGAGAAGTAAATACCTAGATGGCTTGTGGCCACGTGGCATGGTCGAGACAGGAACACAGAGCTGATCCACAGCTCTGGTGGTCGAGTGAAATGGCAGAACATGACCGCCCACGCTTATCAAAATGGCACATGATGGATGAATGGATGGGAGCCAGTCGTTCAGAAAGCAACTAAATGTAAACTTGTCAAGACATCGACAACGGCAGTAACATGCTGGCCTTGCCTGCAACGTCCCGTAAATGACATGAAACTTTTAAAAAATGCGCATTTAGAATATTTCGTTAGTTTTTTATTTTTTATTTTTTTTATTTAAAATGTTTTTTTTTTTTCTTCAATTAAATGTTCACAATTTCAATTATGATTTAATTTTAGTATACAAAACTTGATTCATTGATTGTCTAAAATAAAATACGCAAAGTAATGTAAACGCTTATAAATTATCAGACATTTTCGAACACACATACATATCATCCTCTTAATACATCTTGCCTAATAAAGTAGACATTCAAATGTCTCTCCGCAGATCCCGTTCCTTAAGATGCAGCATCAATCCTATTGATGACACACATCCATGCCAACGTGGTAGTCTATCCAGCATCATTTCACTATGTCTTCCCCCACCTTTTCCATGGTTTATCTTTCCAGTCGCCATGGCGATCTTAAATGCTTCTCTACTTATTATACAATCGAATAACACAGCCTATTTATAACAGTTGTTGTTTGTAATTATATTTTTTATCAGCCTCTTCCATGCAATCGTTGATAGTTATTATGTCAAGCCGAGGTTTACCCAACATTAGGTTTAGAAAACCTATTCTCTGCTGCCACCCTTATTTGTTCTATCACACGTGACGAAACCGAGCCACACACCAGGACAGGTTCGATATCACTATGAACGTTCAGCACTGTGTTTATGACATTCAATGAAAGTAATTTATCACATAAGATACACTTTATTTTCTAAAATGCAGCTTTTGCTTGGCCTATTCTGCTGATAATCTCTATTTACGAGGGCGAGTCAATAAGTAAGTCACACAGTTCTGTGGGTTGGCAGGTAAATATAGTTGGTGTTTTCTACTCATGTCATTAGGTGACAGCAACATGGAACTCTATATTCCCGTTCGTCAGGTAGTGCTAGGTGTCCCATGCGCATGCGCAGCGCATAACAAAATAGCGACTGTACTTATGGAATGTACAACCAAAGAGCAACGTGCTGTTGTGCGTTTTTGTGTGTGTGGGCAAAATGACTACTTGCAAAGGTAATTCATAAGGAAATGCTTACTGTTTATGCTGACAAATGTTTGTCCCGTAAACCGGTGCATAGCTGGGTAGAAAAAATTTCTTAAGGACGCTCTAAAATTGTTGATGAAATCCGATCTGGTCATACTGTTGAGATTGCAACAGAAGCATCCGTGCAGCGGGTGGAGGAGATGATTAGAGGTTCAGGCGAGTAACGATAGACTCTGTAGCATCTGCAATAGGGTGCTAACGTGGTTCAGCATACGGCATAATGCATGATCGAATGACATTTCCAGGACTGCTGACTAGAGGAGTGTTGCTTCTTCATGACAATGTCAGACCACATACAGCTCGATTATCTCAGGAGAAAATTAACCAACTAACGTGGGAAGTTTTAGAACATCCACGTACAGCCCCAACTTAACATCTAGAGATTTCCACCTTTTTGGTCCACTTAAAACTCACTTTGGCGGGAGACATTTCGCGAATGACGCCGAAGTTGAATGTGAAGTGAAAACGTGGTTTAAACAACAGAGCACGCTGTTCTATGCAGCCGGTTTGGGAGGACTGATAAAACGATGGGATAAGAGCATCAATGATGGTGGAAATTATGTTTAGAAATAAAGGGACAATTTATTTATAAAAATAAACTGGTTTCAAGTCGTTATCATATTTAGTTATTTTTCTACAGCCATTTGTGACTTACTTATTGACTCCACGCGTAGAATCTTCCACTTGATGTCATAATTGCCCCCGAATATTTGAATTGATTGACTTGACTTAATCTTTTCCGTTATATTGTTGTAAAACAATTTGGTCTTAATGTGTTCTTTATGTAATCATTGTTTCCATTTTTATTTTAGTCCCGTATTGTTGTGATTAATATTACGCCAGCAGCTTTCACTTTTCAATGGCGCGCATTTTAGGTTGGATAAATCTGGGCGACTCAATGAGCTTTAGAACCCAATACCAACCGACCGGCAGACAGGTATCTAACCTCTGTGCTGCCGCAGCTCTTGACTGTAGCTGATCTGCATACAGTTTGATAACAAGAAATTTGATTCATGTTCTACAAAATTGGTTTCGTGTAAATCAAAGTTTTTTTGTTTTTAAAATTAATATCTTTCTTGAGTCAAATTTTGCCCATGACTGTCTGGTATTTCTCTTCAACGCGCTCTCTCTCCATCTCTCTCTCTCTCTCTCTCTCTCTCTCTCTCTCTCTCTCTCTCTCTCTCTCTCTCTCTCTCTCTCTCTCACGCGAATATATGCCTGTCTCTATGTTTGTCTGTTTATCTGTCTATCTGTCTGTCTGTCTGTTTGCTTGTCTGTCCGTTTGTCTTCCTAACATCTAACTATGCATCTATTTATTATAAATCAATCGATTAATCAATCAATCCAGTAGTCGACAGGTTTGTCATTCTGTATGTTTGTCTGCCTCTATCTATATTTATACATGTCTGTCTGAATGACTGTCTCTCTGTCCGCCTGTCTTATCTATCCATCTATAAAGCCATCCGTGCATGCATGCATCCGTCCATGTTTATACCAATCTCTGAATCTCTTTATCCACCCCTCCCCCAATCTCTTTCTCTGACTTCGGCTTCGAAAAGACATGTAATTCGTTGTCTCTTTTCGCTCCTCGTCATATATAATTCATTATTAGTGATGAACACATTATCATTTCTAAATTCTGTATCTTTGCTTACCTGCATTGTCCAGGGTAATGTTTCTTATACTGTGTATAGGCTCCAGATTTAATAACAGCGTCCATAATCTTGTATGTGACCACAGCCGCCACGGCAGCGATTATGGCTATGCGAAGCATCACGAGACGATGGCTATCTGCCAATGAAAGCTTCCTGAAATAAATGAATTTAAGATACATGTGTTGTTTTATACAGTCGGTGGTTTACAGTAACGATTAGTGTAGTAGATGTTAGGGAACAATTTGATATTCTCGGTAACAATGAGAGACAATCAATTATGAGAATACAAGTTCATGATCACTTAACCACACGAAATTTTGATTGTCTCAGGTTCAGAAACACCTCAACTTAAATGATGATCGACATAGAAAAGTATGGAATAGACCAGAGCACTGGGCTGAAGAACACAATCTATTACATTCAAGACACATCTACTGAATAAGCTTTTGTTTAATGCAGTTCCCAAGAAATCAAGAAACATAGAATGTTATCTATATAAAAAAAAAAGAAAACAAAACAAAACAATTAGCATAATGCAGCATATCGCAAAATAAAATATTCCCCAGAACAGTGGTTCTCAACCTGTGGGGACGTCCCCCCTCCCCCAGGGGGGAATTGTAGGGTTTCCAGGGGGAGGGGGAATTAAGATTATTTCAAGATCGCATTAATACAAAAACCAGTTACTTGATATTGTTTTTCCCTCTATATTTAACGGTTCTGTACTTCTCGCCCTAATGAAATTCGTTTTATAACGTAAGTAGACCTGCAAATCACGTTTTATGTAGATGTCGAGACTTGTTCTAGTATGTGTTATTAACTTTAGCTTCTATTTTTATGTATACTGTAAAGGGTGGTGGGGGGATTTATAGGGAGGAAATTCGAAAGGGGGGAGTGTGACGTTCTGAACATATGGTAAAGGGAGGCATGGGCCAAAAAAGATTGAGAACCACTGCCCTAGAATCTTGTAAAATATGGGAAAAACAGAAACTGATTGTAAATGGGTACATCCAATGATTCGTAGTTGATGTATTAAAAGAGCGATTCACAGAAGTAAAGAGAGGCTTACATTTTTCCCTCATTGACTTAACAATGACGATCGATAGGTAGAGCCCGCCGACATGATAAACACGCTTGTCAGTTTCTCTATAAAGGGAAAGATCTTTGACTTATAAATTGGATTGTGCCCTAAAAATTGATAATAATGTTGCTGTTGCTGTTCTTCCTCTTCTTTTCCGTTCGTGCGATATTTGTTTGTTTGTTGTTGTTGTTTTTTTGTGTTTATGTGTGGACGCAATTGTGTTGTGTCAGTTTACAGTATAGCTGCGATATTTCCTTCCTGTCGACACATCCGACACTACTTCGGACATTTGTTGACCGTTTTAGCCTTATCGGTAGGAAGTTGTTCAAGGAATTTAAGAGACGTTTGCAAGAAAGATGTGTAGAGTATTTTTGTTTGTTTGTTGCTAACTCTCTTTCCTAGCTGTAAGTTCAGGTTTAGGTGTGTGTGGGTGTGTGCGGAGGGAAGTCTCATGTGGTATTATGTGCGGTTTCTAAGGAAGAGTTTGGAAGCAACGGACATGTGGTTTCTCAGACGAATGTTGTGAATAACTTGGACTGCAAAGGTAACTAACAACGAGTGACAGGAAGACGCTAATGAAAGTAGAACAATATATACAATTATAAGAAAGAGATAGACAATACAGCATGCTTTAGTCATGTAATGAAAAGAGAGGCATTGGAAATCATCGTAACACCTTAAAAGATCAAAGGGTGAAAAGGCAGAGGCAGACCAAGAGAAATTATGCTGTATGGACTGAGAAGGTGGGAAGGAGGTATACCATCAGCAGAGTTGATCCACACCACCCACAACCCAGATGTGTGAAAAGAGATGAACACCTACGTATTTCCAGGGTACATGTTTTTATATACTTTTTACTAGTTTAGTTTAGTTTAGTCGTTGGATCAACATCACGGCACACGGTTTAACCCATAAGTGCTCCGTTTTCCTCCTAACTCAAACCTGAGTCTGGAGAAACTCAGCTCAATGCAGGAACTCCGTTGCATCGGCGAGGATCCTGAAATACTTTGAGTAGATTTTTAACTCGTAATTTTGCCCGGACAGCGTCGTTAGGATACTCTTTTTCGATTTCCAACTGCCAAGGGATGTTTTACGTGCGCAGCAATACACATGGGCGTCCGATCTCACTACCCAGAGACCAGGGGAAATTGTATTACTGGAAGTCCAGGTGGATTTTTTAAATAAATCCCGGTCCTCACCGGGGCCTGAATCCGGGACCTCCAGCACTCGAGGCGGACACCATACCTCGAGACCACTCATCCCCCACTTTTTACTATATCTCTCCCACATTTGACTATGTCGTTCAACTGAACTGCGATTGGTACTCCTATAAAAATACCGATTTAGGGATGTCATCTTGCTGACCAACTGTTCAAGCGGCACCAGTTCCTGCAAATGCACGCAGTGTCCTCGTGGGCCCGTTTTAAGAGATAGTTCTTAAGGCGTCAAAAGTACTTGTGTGTCTCTCTGTCTCTCCTGTGTCTATTCTGTCGGTACGGAGCAGGTTGTGATATAATTCCGTGGTCCCTTGGAATCGAACACGCAGTGTCCTTGTCACAGTCCTGTAGTCTGATTTCTAACAGACAGCTTTATATGTGTCTCTTAGGCTCTTTATTTATATAAACTGTTATAATTGTGTCATAGGCCCTTTATATATATATATATATATATATATATATATATATATATATATATATATATATATATATATATATATATATATATATATATATATATATATATATATATATGAGGAGTGGGTACAAGTGCCAACAGATTTCTGTATGTAATTTTCAGGTTGCATCCAAGCAGACAAGAAAATTCGGCTGCTGCAGAAGCCGAAGTACAGACGTTGATTTTCGAGAATTCTTTAGAGGGCGATGCTGTCATTTACACAGGTCGGTCGTTCGACGAATGAGAATTTCATGGGCCTTTACGACTCAGGCCGGAGGGAGAATTATGAAAAAAGATTATGTTGCTTTCGCTTTGACCACAAGTAGTCTGACTATGGAAGTCATGGCAGTAATTCAAGCAATAACATGGCTCGAGACACAGACATTCACTAGGGTATGTGTCCTTAGTATCTCAATGGGCATGCTCAAGAAGATAGAGATGAGGTTGATACGAAGAGAGTGGTTGCTGTCTCTGGAGCGGTCTCGGCTGGCAAAGATTAGTTTCATTTTCGTGCCAGGGCATGCGGTGTACAAGGAAATTAGCGGGCTGACAAGCTCGCAGGTAAGGCTACTGTGGAAGGCTGACGCGCCATGGACCAGGCTGACATCTGAATGCTTTAAGATAAGTAAGTCGTTCGCAAGAACCAAGTGATGACTGAGAATCTACAACCATGGTCAGAAAGCTAGAACTGCAAATTAAAAGGGCTGTTGCCAAACAAGAACACTACACAGGAAGCTAAAGAAGATTAATGAACCAACACAGAACTGGTGTCTTTAGCCGCTACACGCTGCGGGATTTACTGAGGAAGAGATCCTAAAACTTATGGACTAAATGGTTCGATGTGCAATGAAAAATGATCTGTCGACTAACCAACCAACCAACCAACCAACCAACCAACCAACGTCTAAGGTGCAATGAGCATGTGGTGCTAAACCCACATTTATATAGACCAAGCGACACTTAGTGGCTTATGTAGTCTGCATTACACTGGCAGAATTTAATTCTCAAGAAATGTGCTGGGTCAAACTTGGAGTCCAAGTGAATTTTGTTTTTCACAAATTCGAAACCGCCCCCGATGCTCATTGAACACAAGATCATCGGTACAGCAGGCGAGCGAGACTTCTACAGAGCCAAACTTATTTCCCGTAATGATGATATATGATAATCACCCAAGTCTCACTTTCACTATTTGTTTAGACATCATAAACAAGCTTGGAAAATTTGAATTGCTTGCCCACCTGGAAAGAACCAACTTATTACACTTTTCCAAATCTTCGAATAGCGCAAAAGTGAACAAATCGAACCGATTTGATTCTTCTTCAAATTGTGCAGCAAGAAAAACAACAAGAACAACAGCAACATTAAATCATTGACACTAAGTGCACTTTTATAGTACGACGTCCGCCTTTGATTAGTATAGTCATAGTTCCTTGCAAATTCTAGACTGTGTAGAAGTTTGGTAACAGAGATCGCATACCCCTTCCTATTCCTGGGGTAGTGAATCAAATGTCTAGCCTTCCTGAAAAAGGACGCAGAACTGAAGACACGTACCCAGGTGTGGTCGTTAAATTTCCTTCCACGTTTGGAAATCTAACAGAGCAGGTCAGATAGGGCGCTGCCTATGTTAAATTGTTCAAATAGAAAGGATAGAAATGGCGCTCACAAAAGAACATTTTTAACGTGTGTGATACTGTAAATCTAACCATTAGAGAACTCCTGTTTGCGGACGACCAAGCACTAATAGCAAAATTAGAAGCTGAATTACAAGACCACATGAACAGTCTAAACGAAATGTGTAGGGAACATAACATGAAAATTAGCACAAGCAAAACAAAGGTAATGACTATAACTAAAGAAGAACAAACAACAACAATTCACCTAAGCGAACATTCCTTGAAACAAGTAAAGAGTTTCAAGTACCTAGGAAGTATAATATCATCAAATGGCAGATCAGAAGACGAGATCGAAAATAGGTGCAATAAGGCAAACCAACTCATTGGACAAATGGCACCAATACTAAAGAACAAACATGTATCAATAACTACTAAGAAAGCACTTTACAACACAATCTTCCTACCAACTCTATGCTACTAATGCAAAACCTGGACAATGACAGAAAAAGAAAAAAAAAAGAAAAATCACAACAATAGAAATGAGATTCCTGAGAAGAATACTCAACGTATCAAGAAGAGATAAGATCAGACATGAAGAAATCAGAACTAAAGTGGGGGTTAAAGCAGCTCTAGATTTTATTAAAAGCAGCAAGTCAAATGGTTTGGCCATGCAAGTAGGTTACCAGTCAACAGCATATCACAACGATCAATGATGTACAGACCAGATGGAAACAGAGGAAGAGGCCGACCACGTAAACGTTGGACGGAGGGAATAGCAGAGTCCATGGGAATATCGATATATGAAGCCCATAATCGGGCACTCTCACGATGTTTATACTTCACCTCGACACAGCAAGGTACAAGAGGAACATGCTGAGATGAGATGAGATGAGGTACTGGTGTACAGGAGTTTATGCACTGTTCTAATTTTGGAGGCCTTTGGGAGGAGATGGGATCACCTACCACGTGCTATAACAGTATTTATATTATAACAGTGATCCATAACTAACACCAACCATCACCAAATAAAACAACAAGAACCAAGGCACAGCAGTAAGAATCAGACAGCGTATTTCACGAACACTCGAGGAGCGACCTGCACTTGTGATTCCCGCTAGGCGGAACACTATTAAAACAGCATTGCAGCATGCATATACAAGGATTTCGTACTGGCAAACCATTATGTACCTGACAAAACCCTCTCCCGACCCCATAATCTATAGTAAACTATCTCGTAATTCTCATTTGTTAATTAACATTTGCATTGTCCCATCTTGGAAAAAACTGAAGCTAATTACTGTGGAACACCCTAAAATCTGAACAGATAATGTAGATTATAGGCTTACTACTAAACACATAAACAAGTAGGCAAATACAGGGGGAAAATATTATATTAGCTTATATTAGAGAAACACCAGTATTTATAAAGCAGGTATGCACAGATCTGTCAAAGCAGATGAACGAACGACCGAACAAACTTTATTTTAAAAGGGTAACAAATTGGGCACGCAGGCCCGTCTTACATTCGGCCCTTTCGATCACTCATCTTTCATTCATCAAATGTGCATGTTACATTTACATAGGGAAAAAAAAACATTGTCAAATGGATTGTGTAAGCATAAACAATGCATATTACGCATGGTACATTCACATGGAAAAAAAAACATTGTCAAATGAAAGTTGTAAACATAAACAGTGCATATTGCAATGTTGTGAGACACACCCCCCATCTACCCTCACACCCCGCAGCCACCCACACATCCCTCAGCCACCCACACATCCCCCACCCACTACACTCCCACCCATCCACACATACCTCCACGCACTCACACAGACTCAGGCATACATACATGCTGCCACCCACCCACTGATCCCCCACCCACACACATTTCCCCACCCACACATACATCTCCCACCCATCCCATGACCGACACGCACACACCCACCCACTTATTATCCACCACCCACCCACACACCCGCATCCACCAAGCAAACCACACATCGCAAAACCACACACACACATACCCCCGTCAACCCACACATCCCGCACCTATCCACACACACATCCCGCATCCTCACAAGTTTCCCCACCCACCCACACACACATCAGCCAACCTACACCCACTCACCCACCCAATATCCGCCACCTCTCAACAACACATCCCCCACCTATACAAACATCCCCACCCACAAACACATCTCCCCACCTCCCAACACATAACCCCCACACATAAACACCCAAAAGACATACACCTCCCACCCACATCACATATACCCCACCCACACACATCCGCCGCTCACACACATCTTCCCACAAACACACACATCCCCCAACCATACACTCATCTCTCACACACATCCATCCACTCACGTACTTATCCACCAACCACTCACACCCACACATCACCCACCCGCCCATCAGCACATGAATCTCTCATCTACCCTCCAACACACACACACCCAGTCAAACACACATCCCCCATCCTCACATACATCCATCATCCACCTGCACATCCCACACCTCCCCCAACTCTCACACATCTTCCCTCCCACACAAAACTCCACCCATAAACACATTCCCCCCACACACACAACCCCCACATGTATTCCTCATACACATCCCCGCCCACACATCTCTCAGCCACTCACACATCTCCCCACCCACCCACACATCCCCCACCTACAAACATCCTCACCACCCACACATACATCCTCCACCCACTCACATTACCCCATCCACACTCACACACTCCCACCCACACAGACATATCCCATTCACAGATACCCCCCCCCCCCCCACACTCATCCCCCACACCTATTACACACCCATCCCCCAACCCACACAATCTCCTACACACCCATTCACCCACTCAAATACACATTCCCTACTCACATACCCCAACCCACCAACACCCACATACTTACAATAACCCTCCCAAATATCCCCCCCCCCCACACACACACACACATCCCTCACACACATACATCCCCCACCGACTACACATCCCCTCACCCATCCACACATCACCCATCAACCCATACACACCCCCACATACAACCCCTCCACACACATACATTCCCCACACACCCCACACACATCTCTCACATACACACACAGAAACATCCTCACATCTACACACATACATGATCACTGAAACTAATAAAAACAAACTCCCACACTTTACACACGGTTGAGACACTGATGATTGTCGTGAGCATTCTCGCAAAAATTGTAAGAAGTGGAGAAAAAATTGTACATATACATTCTGTAGCGTAAAGATTAGTAATGCAATTCAACTCTCTCTCTCTCTCTCTCTCTCTCTCTCTCTCTCTCTCTCTCTCTCTCTCTCTCTCTCCTCTCTCTCTCTCTCTCTCTCTCTCTCTCTCTCTCCCACCCACTCACTAACTCTCTCACTCACATCACAGTAATGTTATATTATACATGATAAAATCAAGTGGCATACAAAAAGATTAAATGAAAGATGAGAATACAGAGAAAAAAATATGGAATAGCATGTTACAGGACAATCAAGTGGCATACAAAATGATACCTCGTAATATGAAAGATGAGAATGCATAAAAAATATGGAATAGTATGTTACATGACATGCGTGCGCTCAACTCTCTCTCTCTCTCTCTCTCTCTCTCTCTCTCTCTCTCTCTCTCTCTCTCTCTCTTTTTTTTTTTCTTTACCTACACACACTACCACACTCATTCACTCTCTCTCTCTCTCTCACTCACACTCACTAACTCTCCCACTCACTCTACAGTAATTTACATGTGTTAATTTTATGCTTGTTAAAATCAAGTGGCATTCAAAGTGATAATATGAAAATGAGAATACACAAAAAATATGGAGCAGCATGTTAGATGACATGCGAGCGCTCAACTCTCTCTCTCTCTGTCTCTCTCTGTCTCTCTCTCTCTCTCTCTCTCTTTCTCTCTCTCTCTCTCTCTCTCTCTCTCTCTCTCTTCTCTCTCACACACACGTACATACAACGCGTAATTAAAGGGAGCAGCATAAGATAGACAAGTGCTTGATTCGATGATCACAAATCGCCACTACCAGCTAAGGGCTAAAATAATTTATGATAGTGATCGATGATAATAATTACTGCAGGTAATATAAATACGCCGGTCTCCCTGGCCTAGGTGTTAACGTCTTTCTCCGTAATCCCGTATAATATCGTGAGTAGCGTAACCTACGCGAGAATTGGTAGCGGTTCTCGCCGCGTTAGTACCTTACGGAGTATGTGAGCCGGCCGCTCAGAAAGTAATGGTAAACTACTGAACTTAATCTTGCCTAGTACATCAACAGCAGCTGAAAATTGCTGATGTTGACTGCAACGTCCTGTAAGGGACATGCAACATATATATATATATATATATACACACACACACACACACACACACACACACACACACACACACACAGGTATTGATCGACTTACGACCTATGCAACTTACAACCATTCGACTTTACGACCACAATCACTAGCCATATTGAGTATTAAGAATATCGCTACCGCCTGGGAGGCTGTGACGACAAAGTGTATGAATGACATCTGGAAAAATTGTGATAAAAGCTATGTTAATGATTTTCATGGATTTGACAGTGAACATGAACTTGAAACGATACGGGAAAAAAATAGTAAAACTCGCCAAAGACCTTTCTTTGGAGTGTGAAATTGAAGATGTCGAAGAGTTGCTAGACAAAGAATCCGGAGAAATTACAAATGAAGAGTTAATCGAACTGGAAGAAGATAGAGTGGCGGAAGAAGTAGAAGAGAAGCCAAGAAAGAAGAGGATGAACCAGAAAGAACGTACACCAGTAAGGGATTATCTGAAGGTTTATCTTTACTGAATAAACTTCTTATACATTTCGAAGCAATGGACCCAAACATCGAACGATTTGCAAGGATTGGACGGATGGCGCACGATGTGTTTCGTCCGTATCGTGAAATTTATGATGAAAAAAAGAAATATAAAATTCATACAAAGCTCACCATGATTATGAAAAAACCAACTCCGGTACCCCCAACTGCTGCCTTAGATGACGAAATTAATGATCTGCAGCCAAGCACCAGTGGCCAATATTATATTTCGTACATGTTTATCGTACTTCCGGTACAATGGCGACACAATGACGCGTTTCTTTTCGGAGCGGGGGGGGGGGGGGGGGGAACGCTATTTAGTGTTTTCCTTTGGATTTCGTGTGATTTCCTATGGATTTCCTGTGAATAGTGTTTTCCTGTGGATTATGTGATGTTATTTTGTGCTCTTTTATTGGAAGTTTTGAAAAGAAGCCGCGGAGGGCAGGTGGTGGATGATATTTTGAGGGCAGCCGACAGATATTTGTTGGTCATGGTCTCGAGTTCACGACGGCAGGCAGAGGAGCTCTTCTTGAGTCAATGGCTGCGGTCTCCGACCAGTACGGTCACTGCCATAGAGGAAAGCAACGGCAAACTACCTCTTTAAAAGTGCCTAGTATATCATGATTCGCTTAAAGACTGATCATCGCAAGACAAGGACAGAGACGTTAAGATTAGCAACATGGAAAGTTAGGACGTTAAACGACGACGAAAAATTAGAGAACAAAACAAGAAATTGAAAGGGAAAAAAATTAATATTTTAGGTATGTGCGAAACGAGATGGACAGGATCAGGCATCAAGATAAATGAAGATTTCAAGATTATTTATTCTGGAGGTGAAGATCGTCATAGGGGAGTGGCAATTGTTTTGGACCGGAAAACAGCAAAATCTGTTCAAGGATATTGGGCCGTGTCGGACACAGTTCTACTAGTTAAATTAAGGGGCAGACCTTTTAGCATAAATGTTATTCAAGTATATGCCCCAACAGGAGAATCCAGTGATGATAGTGTAGAGGAAATTTATAATGACATGGAGTCTGCCTTAAAGAAATGTAAACATTCAGAAATAAACATCATAATAGGGGACTTCAATGCAAAAGTAGGAAATCAAGGGGATAGATACACAGTAGGAAACTATGGTTTAGGAGAGAGAAATGAAAGAGGATACAGACTCGTAGAGTGGGCAAAAGAACAGGAAATGATTGTAGGAAACACCTGGTTTAAGCAACACCCTAGAAGATTATGGACATGGAGGAGTCCTGATAGCAGGATTAGAAACCAGATTGACTACATTCTCATTAGCAGAAGATTTAGAAAAGCATTAACACTAGCAAAAACAGTTCCCAGTGCTGATTGTTATAGTGACCACAGATTACTCACAGGAATATTGAGGATAAAATGGAAGAAAGTCAAGTATATAACAGGAAACACTAAATATGATTTGTGTACATTGAGTAATGACAAGGAAATACAAAACAAATTCAACATAGAAGTACAGAACAGATGTGAAATATTGTCTCATCTAGAGATATTATTCCAGGATGTGGATGATCAATGGGAAACGTTGAAGAATTCAATCAATGTGGCTGCAGAAACAACTATTCCAAAATTAAAGAAGGTGGGTCGTAAGAAATGGATGACTGAAAACATGTTACACCTCATGGAAACAAGAAGACTCAACAAAAATAATTCTGTCAAATATGAAGAAATTCACAGACAAGTCAGAATATTATGTAAGGAGGCAAAGAATCATGGCTTGAGGAATAGTGCTTAGAAATTGAAAACCAACACAACAGTCAAAATACCAAATTAGTGCACAAATGAAATCAGGAACTTACTAATAAAAGAACAAGTACATCAACAGGGTGTCTAAAAACTAAAGATGGCAAAATCATAATAGAAAAAGACCAGATTCTACATGTATGGACAGATTATGTGAAACACCTTTATGATGATAACAGAGACGAACAGTATGATATTAGATTTAATAATGAAGGACCACCAATTTTTGAGATGGAGGTTCGAAATGTTCTTAAGCATATGAAAGCTGACAAGGCCCCCGGTTCAGATAACATCACAACAGAAATGATTAAAGCTTTAGAAGAATTTGGACTAGAGCAAGTCACCAGACTGCTGAATACACTATATGATACTGAGATATACCTCCTGAATTATGTAACTCTGTATTTATTGCAATCCCAAAGAAATAAGGAACCTTGGAATGTGATCAACATAGAACAATTAGTATAATGAGTCACATCACAAAGATTTTGCTAAGAATTATCATGCAAAGAGTGAGGAAGAAGATACAACCTGAAATAGGGGAAGAACAATGTGGGTTTGTAGAAGGAAAGGGTACAGTAAATGCTGTTTATATGCTGCGAACAGTTATTGAACGTGCTATAGAAGTAAACAAGGAAATACATCTTTGCTTTATTGACTATACAAAGGCTTTTGATAGAGTTAGACATGTCAACATGGTAGATATGCTTGCAGATCTACAAATTGATGGGAAAGACATTAGACTTATAAAAAACATATATTGGAAACAACAAGCTGCAATAAGGATTGATAATGAAGTGGGACAGTATCAGCCAATTAAGAGAGGTGTTAGGCAGGGATGTGTGATGTCTCCAGATCTTTTTTTTCCTATACAGTGAAAACATTTTCAGAAATGTAGAGGATATAAATGGAATCAGCATTGGAGGACGAAACATCAATAACATTTGATATGCAGATGATACAGTATTAATTGCAGACAATGCGCAGGACCTGCAACAATTAGTAGATGCGGTTGTTGTACACAGTGAGCAACTGGGGTTAGAATTAAATTGTAAAAAGACTCAGGTTATGGTCGTCACTAGGAAGAAAGAAGTGCCACAATGTAATATACAAGTAAATGGAAATATTCTTCAACAAGTGAATCGGTACAATTATCTTGGAACAGTCATAACATCTGATGGGAGATGCCTTGAAGAGATTAGAACAAGAATCGCCATGGCGAAAGTAGCCTTTAACAAGATGAAAAACATTCTGACCAATAAAAAGATGTCAATTGAAACGAGAAAAAGAGTTGAGTGGATACATAGAGCCTGTTCTTTTGTATGTATGTGAAACTTGGACAATGAGCAGTCAAGCTGAAAAACATCTGATGGCTGCAGAAATGTGGTTTCTGAAGAAAATGCAAAGAATACCATGGACAGACAGAAAAACCAATTACCAAGTACTACAGGAGACAAATGAACATCGTAAACTGATTAGAGAAATTAGACGTAGATAGTCAAAACTTTTTGGACATGTTATGAGAAGAAATGGATTGGAGAACTTGGTGACAACTGGCAAGATCGAAGGGAACAGACCAAGAGGAAGACCGAGAGGAAAATACCTGGATGCATTGGCCATATGGCATGGACGAGACAGGAACACTGAGCTGATCCACGACACTGGTGATCGAGTGAAATGGCGAGTCATGACCGCCCACGCTTTCCGGCATGGCACATGATTGATTGACATGTGTATATATTCTGATGTTAATGACAATTTGATGTGTTTTGCGATTGGGAAAACGTTTCCTATAGTATTTTCCACACCTGTATTTTGTATGTTTTGCAAATATTAAACCAGTTGTACATGTACAGTTAATGCAGTGTTTTTCTTAAAACTGACGATGTAAAAATAAGAAAGAAAATGGTGTAGAGATGATACAAATGGCACAAAATGAACATCGGAAATTATGATTTATAACAATAATAAAAGAAATGTATGTTATAATTTAACTTAAATATTTTTATAACATCACTTCACATTACTGTACACATAGAGTACTCAACTTACGACCAAATCGTGTTACGACCGGTCTGTCGGAACCGATGATGGTCGTAAGTCGAGCACTAACTATATATATATATATATGTATATATATATATATATATATATATATATATATATATATATATATATATATATATATATATATATACGAATGTGTTATTATTTACTATAACATAGTTTGATTATCATGTGTCTGTGTGAATTGTATTTTGTTTTTGGCGGTCGCTCGCTTTGAACTCAAGCGTAGTCCATACATACTACTTATAATCTCATTATTTTGAATTTTGCGGGTGGATTAGCTTTCCTTAATACCAATGTACCTCGCCATCAAGCGAACCCATTCCGACTTCAGAGTTACTTGTAATGTACGTCTCCAAGTCAATGACGAGTATTCAACATTTTAGTCCAACTGTTCAGTGTAGGGGCTGAACACCTTACCTCGTCACCAGCACACCGGAAGTGTAAGAACGCGCGTTCTTATCAGTTCAGTCATGCTGACCTCTGTGTGTGTGAAATTAAGAGGATAGAAACTAACCCAAAAGGTAGCTAACATTTAGTTGTTTGTTTTTCAAATGTGCTACTCTTCTACGTTCTTCTGTAGAGGGGAGTTGGTCAAACAGCTATGAATCTCAGGAGATAGTGTGTCAGAATTCAAAAGAATTTCTGTAAGGTCTGATTGTTAGACATATTCCATTTAAAGTTAAGGGTTTTTCATCTACCCGTTGGTAGGTTTTCCTCTCTGCAATTTTTCCAGATTGATGTTACGGCCTATTTTTGCGATTTCCGGTTGATGTTGGATTTTAACGTATATAACTTACCGTATATACTCTTGTTTTCCGCCCTCAAGCTGGATTGTGATCCTATCTCACTTTCCTAGAGATCAGGAGACATGTAATATCACTTGACATCAATGGTTCTTTTAAAAATTTGCAGATCTATGCTGGGATTCGAACCCAGTATCTTTTGAGCCTGATGTGGACACTGTAACCTCTCAGTCAGAAGTTACTTATTTTTACTTCTTCTTCAAAACGTCCAGTGATATTGAATGTAAATATAATTTGACTAGCCATTTTGATGAAAGACTCCACATTTTATGTATTATTAATATCACATAGAAATATGACTGGTCTGTTTAAGAAGCTTTAGCTCAGTTGTTCGGTGGTATAAACGGAAAATAAAAATGTTATTTTTCTATTAAAACTGTAGTGGAAATGTTTAGTGGTGGTAATGGTAAAAAAGAAATACGACTGACCTGTTGAAGATTTTACTCCAAGCGTTCAAATATTTCGTCATATTTCTATCGAACTTCTTAATTCACTTTCCGTCTCCTAACACTGATGTTGTCATTTTACTGACGTGTGGACATCGCAATCATTGGCCGTAATTAAATGCTGGCTTCACAGACCAAGCGCTAGGTGTACCAGCCAATTACGTAATGAAACATCAGCCCAAGGCAAGACTCATTATGAGTGACAGGTAAAGATGATTCAACTCATACAGGATGTTTGTAACTGTTAGAATGTTCATGTCATATCAGCCTTTGTATTCCGAAAGTTAGTTTTACGTTTCAAAACATGCTCACTCCAGAGTTACATCAGGCTCATAAACTTATTCTTGGTAAGATAGTATTGCTGTTTTCTCTGGGCTTTCACATTATGTATTTCACATCATGTGTAGTTTTATTAACTTTCACTCATCAGCTTACACACAGGTCTCTTGCTATCACATGTGACGGTTCTATTTGTGTAACTGAAACGTGTGTCCTTTCCTTATGATTTTGATAAGAGGTCACCCCTAATCCTTGCAGGTCGTAATGAGTCTACGTTCATTTTCCTCTCTGCCTTTCATATTTTCAACATTCTTCTCAGAAACCCTGCCTCTATTTTCTCCACCATTTTATTACTCTTTGTCCAAACGTTCACATCCACACAGAAAAAGAGACAGGCACCAACAAAACTTGTCAGTAAACGGATATGTGTACTTGTGATATTTCTGTGTGTTTATGTGTCTGTGTGATGTTTTTTTCTTGCCTTTGCACATTCTTAGAACAATATCTTTAAATATTGTGATTCTCGTCTTATATTAACTGTAGTTTTATAACATATAAATAATGTCCAAATTATAGCCTCAACATGTATGCATATATTGATGTACATAATGTATAACACATAGCATGTCTAGCATTTTTCAAAATTCGAATCTACACGCTTAAATCGGCAGGTGTCAATAATGTTATAGAAGATACGCGCTAGGAGATATCGTTTCTATCACTTATCGAAGGCAAGTTCATATTTAACTTTTGAACAATACATATCTATAACTGATGAGTTACATTTTCTTGTCTCTATATATGTCCACAATATGCTTATGTTGAAATTTATTTTAATAGCTTTGTAATAATCACCATAAAATATATTATCTTTTGCTGGTCGTGAAGATTCTTAACCATCCGATTCCATTGTTGTCTGTTTTATGCAGCTACAAAATAATTCCAATATGTCTACATTTATAGAACTGTCTGTACCCTTTTATAGATTAATTCCATGGCTTACCCTTTCTTTTATTTTCACAGTTTCTCCAACTTTTAATCTCTTTCGTTGTTCTTGATGTAAATCTTAAATTGAGGTTGTTTGTGTCGTTTTTCATTGACACCAAATCTCATATAACGTATTATACGTTTTCATCATTATTAACGATTGTCTATATTTCAAAACCAAATAATATGTTGGCAATATAAAAATACGAAGAATTATTCTACGTATATTATGTAATATTATGTCAATTTATATCTTTGATTTTGTGATATTGTTTTCCTTTCTAACTGTGCAAATTTACATTGCAATTCTATTCTAATCTCACATTGGGTATCTTCCGTGGCTGTGCCAAATGAAAGCTGATTGTATTCTGTATTCTGTATTCTTATTGTATATTGTATGGTGTAGATTTGTCAACATGAAAGCTATTCTGAAATATGTTTTATCAATTGTATTAAATATTTGAGGGCAGAGGTCCCTTAGCCGAAGGTTAACAGATGATCTCATTTTGGAAGCCGAATTTTCAGAATTGATACAGCTGTGACATCTAAACAATAAAAATAATACCCACACGTATCAGCAAACCAATGATGGCTAGTGACAACAATTTGACATGTGTCATTTAAGAGAAGAAATGCACCAATCTAACCAGACAACTTATGCGTGTCACCAGCAGACAGCAGGTATCATATGCCTTTCGCAACATAACAGTTGAAGGGTTACTCATAGCTGTAGGTGTCTTTTGTTAAAGAACAGGAATCGATAGTTCAAGCGTTTTGTGTAAGCTTCCATCACTCGCTTTCCTTTCATAATAATACTATATTAGATAGGATGCGCACCTTAGTTCCACACTTCACATATTCTAGACAACATAAGTTAGAGTGGTCAGTTCTTTTCCTCGTCGTCTTTATTCCCAAGCAATTAACATAGAATTATGAGCCTCACTAGACTGGGCCAACATCAGATTTATCTTTATTTCCAAACAATTAACATATCATTCTGAACCTTGCGAGACTGGTCAACACTAGATCTATCTTTACTCCCAAACAATTAACATATAATTCTGAGCATTGCGAGACTGGTTAAATTCTTGATTTATCTTTATTCCCAAACAATTAACATATCATTCTGAGCCTTGCGAGTCTGGGTCAACACTAGATCCATCCCTTTGAAAAAGAAATAAATAAATAGATAAAAAATAAAAGTTTGTTGTATATCCTTTACAAGACGTCGCAGTCAAACCCAGTGTCAACAACCTGAATTTACACAGGCATGCTGGTCACTTCATTCATACCTCACGATCACAAACACGTTTCGTATGAATGGTATATAATGAATCAGGATTTATTCTACATAATATACAGCTCGTTTCTCGAGCATACATAAATGGCATTCAATACTCAAATACACTCTTTACACTCGCTACGTATAACTGCGCCCTTTCTAAACTACACAGATGGCGAGAGTAAACACACAGGTCTTGTCGCTCTAACTGTCGGGTCCGGTCTGCCTGAATTCACAGGTCTGGTTCAGCTACTGGTCCTCAGTTCTCGTGCGGTCAGCCGCAGGGCGTGCTGAGTCACTTGTCACGCAGTCCAGTGGTCCATCCTCGTTAACCTTCAGCTGTACTATTGTTCAGTCTGTTTACGGGTAGTCCCCGTGGTTAACGTACTCTGTCCTATCTCGGGAGTTAATCCCGTTATGTCCTAGCTATGACACGTGCGTGTCCTGTCTAGGTCCTGTCCTAGAACTGTTTGGAGTTATATCTCCTTATACTGTCTATCTCTATCTATACTCTTGAAAAAGGTCCTTATCCATGTCCAGTCTCTGTCCTTTCCTTTAATCCGTCTTTGTCCTACTTCTCTCTATACATATCCAGAGCCTTGACACGCTCTCCCCCCCCCCCCCGTATTGCGTCACCAAATTTAGCTCATGGGTGTAACGCAATCTGTTGTAATATCTAAATATTAGTTGGGTCTAATTTTGTCAAGTGCTGGTAGGGTTAAGTACTCATGTCTTGGGTATAATCACTAACTTATGACCATCTGATGTCACAATGTCGTACTTATCCACTGGCTTATTAATCAGTGCTGCACAACTGTACTGTTGCCCACAGTGAATACTCATTCACATTACATATATGAGAGCTGTAATGAACCAAAGCCATTGTCTATAAGACCTGCTTTTCAAAATGTCGATTGACCGACATCCCGCACAGATTGTCTCTTTTACGGGTGCAATACGTGAATATAAATTCATGCTCTCATGTAATGTTTCTCCAACCTTATTACATATTGTGTGTGTGCTGATGTTCACCTCTCTAACTTCCGTTTGTGGCTAAATCTTTCAATGTGTCCTCAGTGTTTAGTAAGTCTGTTATGTCCCCTGTTCATGAGTTTTCCCCCCTTCCTTTTTATTGCTGTCTGCATTTTTATCTGTAAGTATATCTGGTTGTCTGCGTGTTTAGTTAAATTTAATGTATGTTTAAATCAGAAACATAGGTGTATGTTCATAATTTACTGAATGATGTTTTTCAAGCGATGCAGGTTGGTTTATGCAGTCACGAATGAATGCGTTTGCTTAATTTGTGACTGCCTTGCCGACCTAGGAAGCTAAAAATGTTCCTATACATGTAATGTAATAATGGCACCAACACACACAAACTACACAAGCACATGTGTCACATCTAGACGCAGACAAATTATAAAAACTCTTGGGTGCGGCTAACAATTTGCACATTGTTCGCTCGCCTTATATTTCATACATTCACTCTATCCTTGTTCTCGTCTTTCTCTCGCACATTCAGTTCTCACATGTAAAATAAAAAACCATGTTATGTCATTAAAATACTATTGTAAAATATAATGGGGGAAAAAAAATTACTACTGGAAAAAATAAAAAGATGCAAAATTGTTTTGGCTTAGTCTACACGTTTCTGAGCCGAATCATAGTGCGATATATTAGCACTGTATATTTACAAGTTGACTGGGTTGTTTGGCCTCATTCTAAGTATACTAACTACTCTATTTAAATATGTTCTACTTTTGTATACTGATATTTATTAACTAAGGGAAGATAATTTACGTAATTAGATTAAATGGGGTGAAATGTGTTGGTTCCCTTAATCGAACTATACTTTTTGATGGAAAAAATATTTACTGATGTTATACTTCTAAACTAATCTGTGTTAACTAACTAGGTTGTCCTAACTTTTATCTAATTAATTCTGGACTGATAGTCTCTTAGGAGACTCATAGGATGTGATTAACATAAGGTAATTATTTTTAAGACTAATTATTCCTGTATGTAAATGGGAATAGGGAAATATGTGTTATTAATCTACGAAACTTAAAGTTGTAATGTGCTTATAAACTAACTACACATAAGAAACTATACTACTATATTAAACTGCAATAAAAATATATATTATATATCACAATTACATACATTTTACATTTATATACTATTTATAAATACTAATACATACATTTTCAATTCCTACACTAGTTAAGCTAATCTGTTCCAGGTAAGGTGATGATGTCGCGTCTTTTCCTTTTCGAATATCTTCAATTAATACCATAGTTTGTATTTACATTGTCCGATATTCCACGCGATGTTCCTGGAGTGTGTATTCACAATGTTGTATCTAATTCTGTCGAATATAACATATTGCTATCTACGTAGATAGTCACTCATATGTGTTGACAGTTTTCTTCATAGCGACACATCTGTCTGATCACACTCTGGTACTAATGTCAGAGACGATGATGGTGTTGCGTCGTTTTTCTCAGGCACTTCAGATACTTCAAAGTTCGAAGGTCTACTACGCATGCCAGTTAGTGTATTACATTTGCCTCTAAGGTGCCTGACCTAAAATGAATAATTCTGGAGTATCAGGGACCATCTGTAGATCCTGTTGTTCTTATGGACTCCTGTCTCCATGACTGTGAGCGGGGAGTTGTCAGTTTCGATGACAAAGTGTGTCCCTGCCAAATATATATGCAGTTTACGGACACAGTACACAATAGCTAAAGCCTCAAATTCAGAGACTCCATACTTGGCTTCAGTCGGGGTAATCTTGCGACTTACATATATTACAGGATGTAGAATGTCGTCATATCTTTGACCTAATACGCCGGCTATGGATACTGTGCTGGCATCAGTCCTAAGAAAATATTGTAAGTTCGGGTTAGGCAACCGAAGGATTGGGACATTGCTAACAAGATGCTTAAGTTTTGACATTGCATTCATTAAAATAGCATCTTTCACATCAATTTTGGTATTCGATTTCAATAAATTTGAAAAAACACTGGTAATTTTAGCTAAATTGGGAATGAACTTATTGTAATAGTTTACTAATCCCCGTAGACTCCTCACTTGCTTTTTGGTGCTTGGCATAGTGAGGTTCAAAATTTTTATCACAATTTTGTTATCAGTTTGCAATTGGCCTTTAGATATATTATGGCCTAGGAAGTCTATTTTCTCCAAGCCCAGCTCCACTTTGGTTGGCTTTACTGTAAGTCCAAATAACTTTATCCTTTCGAATACTTGTCTCAGTTTTTGTAAGTGTTTTGTCCAGTCTGTTCTATGTACACAGATGTCGTCTATATATGTCTGAGTATCTGTTACTCCATGTAAAAGGTCTCTAGTAAGGCAGACAAAAGTAGCAGGCGCATTGTGTAGGCCGAAAGGAAGAAATCGCCACTCATATAGACCTAAAGGTGTTGCAAAGTCAGTAAGAGGGACAGAATCTTTATACATAGGCACTTGAAAATAGCCTTTGGTTAGGTCAAGTTTTGAGAAGATGGTAGATGTTGCCATATTTAAGATTAGATCTTCACAGGAAGGAATTGGTTCTGCGTCTATTTTTGTGATACTGTTTAGTTTCCTATAATCGATGCAGAGTCTGATAGTAGAATCCTTCTTTTTCACTAGGAAGATAGGAAATGAATATTCCGAATGAGATTTTTGAATTATTCCACTCGCTTCGAGATCAAGAATTTCTTTATCGAGTTTGTCCCTATAATTCAGAGGGATGGAATATGGTCTACATTTTATCGGAGTATAGTCAGAAAGAAGAATGGAGTGTTCTATTCTATCTGTCCTACCTGGAATGCCTGAAAAGATATGTCTGTATTCAGTCACTAAGTCTATTGTCTGTTGTTTCTGTTCGTCTGTAAGTTTTGGTTCTATATGTATACTGTCAATTGTCGCAGTCCTGTCTACTGTTGGAACTGGTAGTTCCATGTCGTCGTCCTCTGTTTAATTCACTATTGTGGTTGCGCTGAGTATGTTTTATGTCTGATTGCTGGGTGTTCATCTTCTGTCTGACTACTGTCTGGTGTGGTTGCATTGTGTTCGTCTACCGTCTGATTAATTGGTGTAGTTGCATTGTGTTAGTTTTCTGTCTGGTGTTCCTGTCATGCGTAGTAAGGTTTCAGCATGTTGATATGGAATATCTTGAATTTGTTTTTCATCGATATTTCATAGTCAACATCTGATATCTTTCGCACAACTTTGAATGGCCCTTGCCATGATGTTAAAAGTAAGTTTCTTTTATCAGGTAATAGGAGTAATACCTCTTGTTTTGGTTCGAGGTGTAAGATCTTGGCACCCTTATTGGCGTAATGGCGGTAGATCTGTCCTTTCCGCTCCAAAGATGCTTTTGCTATAGTGCACGCTCTCGTGATTTTGTCGCGTGTTTCAGTGACTACCTCATATGGTGATACCGGTGTTGAGGTATCTGAGGTGTTGGTTACTAGTTGGTGGTAAATGTTTAGGGGTCCTCGTGGGTTCGCCCCGTATACTAATTCTAATGGTGAGAAATCCGTACTTGAGTGCGGAATTTCTCGGTAGGCGAACAGCACTGTTGGTAACAGGTATCCAAATCAGATGGGTTTACTGCTTTCACCTTAGCCAACATGTGTTTTACTTCTCCGTTTATTTTGTTCCATGATGCCGTTGGCCGCTGCGTGGTAGCGACTTGTAAAACACTGTTTGATTCCTAACAATTTAGTAAGAGCTTGCGTTGCAGCTGATATAAATTGTGTTCCCCGATCTGATAGAATGGTACGGGGAAATCTAAACCGGGAAAACAGATGTAAAAATACGTTAACAACATCTTTGGAACTTATATATTTCAGCGCCACCGCCTCTTCCCACCTTGAACAGAAATCTAGCAGAGTTAGAATGAACCGGTTTCCTTTGTTGGACACGTGATTTAAAGGTCCAACTATATCTACTGCTACACATTCAAATGGTCTAGAGGCCAATATTGTTGGTTGGACCTCTGCTGTAACATGTTTACCCTTTCTTACTAATTGTTAACATATGGTACATGAACGACAAAGGTTTTTAATGTCTTTACAAAATTTTGGCCAGTAAAAATGAGCTAAGATTCTGGCTCTTGTCTTATCATAGCCTAAATGTCCAGCAAACGGCGAATCGTGTGCGATTCGTAGGACTGTTTGTCGATGTTTGACAGGTAGTACCGTTTGCTGAATTTCGTGGTTGTCTCTCTTGTAATTTCTAGTGAGAATACCACTGTGTAATTTAAAATACCATTGCGCGTTTTTGGTCATTTTTGGTTTCTCGCCCACAAATCTGAAATAGGGTGAGATAGATGGGTCGGCGCGTTGCGCCTCTATGAACTTTTCTTTGGTGGTGTTATTTACTGTACTACTTGGTTATATAAGGTGTAGCATTTCTTTTTGCAGGTCGTCTTGTTGTTTTTGTGTTTCTGACCTGGTTACCGCATTAGCCTTATTGGTTTCTCTCCAGGCTATTATTTCTTTTGCGGTACAGTTCTTTAGCTCCGGTAGGCACCCGATTATCAGATTGGTACACGGGTTGTGCAAGATGGCGCACGTAAATGTGCCGGACAGAAATGGAGTGTCTATACGGGCTTTTGCTAGCGGGTATTTTTCTATGTTACCCGAACAGGTACGGCACTTAACGAACCTGTATAGTCTTCTGGCTTAGCCAATTCCTTCCTAAGGCCAATCAAGGTACTTCCGCTATCGATCAAACACTGGCAGGGCTTGTTATTAACCATTCCGTCGTGGAAAACTAATTTGCCTCTGGAGGCGAATGCTGCGTTAGCGTTTTCACTGGAAAACGGTACTGTGTGCCCGCATTTTAGCACACCGCCTTCACGAAATTGGTGGCATGTTACACATTTATCAAAGTTTAGTACATCACTTGCAGCTACAACATTCTCTCCATATGGTAACATTTCTTCATTCTCACACTCATGATCGCTTTCACTCTCAGAGAAGTATCTACAAGTACAGCATTACTGGCTCTCAGTCTCTGACGTCCAACACACCTGGAACTATAATGACCAAACGCCCGGCAAAAGAAGCATTTGACTGCACGTCTATACGTGTTTATTTTGTTCTCTTGTTTCTTTATCATCATCTCCAGGTGAGATGAATATCCTGGGTTCTTGTCACACATAGAAAACTGATCATGATATAAATGACAATATGGACATTGAGTTGGCTTTGTTTTTGGTTTATCTCTCATTTGAAATGATTTGTGAGGTTTACTTTTGGCAAAAGCCACTATTTCAGAATCTTCTATAGATGATTTAAATATGTCCCTATTTGAGGAAAAATATGCGGACCCCCGTTTTTCTAGCTGTTCTAATGACTCGACATCAGCTTGCTGTAAAAACTTTGCAAAGGGAGTAGGTACAGTTGAGATGATTTTGTCCATTATCATCAAGTCTTTGAGCTTTTCAAAGCTTTTATTTACCTTTGCAGCGTTCAGCCACTTACTGAATAAACTTTGTACGTTAGAAAGATAGTCAATGAACGTTTCATTTGGTTTAGGTGTTAGTTTAGACTACTGAATTTGGTAACCTGGAGCGTATAGCAAAAAATGTTGCATAATGCGTTGCCGGATGTAATCATAATTACTTCTAAGCTCTTGGGGGATAGATTCTATCACCTTTAAGGGCTCCCCCGAGAGGTTCTTCATATAGATCACCGCCCAATGTTCTCGTGGCACTTCCTGGAATTTAAGCTGGAACTCCGAGTTCTCGGTCCATGCAGATATGGAGTCACCTTGGCAGAAGGGTTTGACTATCCCTTTGTACTTGTTGAAATTATTCTCTTCTTCATTACTCTTTAATTTAGTGGTAGCAATCTGTACGTGAGATTCGATCTCCAACTCCTTCATTTTCTCTTGCGTTTGTGCCTCAATCTCAAGTTGTTTTTCTTTTAATTTAGTTTCCTCTATTTTCTGAGCTAGCTTTAATTCCTTTATTTTGGTGGCGTCAGCTTTTTCTTTTAATTTTGTGGCTTCAGCCAGTTCTAACTGTTTTAATTTATTTGCCTCAGTTAATTCCGCAAGATCTTTTTGATGCTGGCGTTTCTGTGCTCGTTCAAATCTTTCCGCGTTCAGTTGCTGCCTTTCTGTCTGTGTATTCTCTGTATTTATCACTTGCCCATTGCTCTAATTTATCCCCTCTATATCCAAGATCTTTACCTGCTTGTATGCACTCTCCTAATGTTGACATCTTTGTTAACACTTGTATACGCAATCAAATAAAAAAAAAAAATTCTTCTATAATATTTCTAATTATTTACAGCAATCAAAAATAAGATGCTATTGTAATGTATACTTATCAAAACTATATATGTACTTATCTGAAAACTTTCAGCTTTCCTGGGCCTACTGGGAGTTGTTTTTCTCTATCTCAGGTTGAACTGATGTTCTGAATGCGTCTATTCTGCATTCTGTTACATAGAGCAGCAACAATTAATATTTAGAAAATATTTCTGTGTCGTGATTTGCTCTGACGGGATGCTGAAATGCGAAAAAGATGTATTAAATTTGTGTATGTCGTTTGTCGTTGTCAATTGTCGTCGTGTCTTCATTGCTGTTTGACATCACCTGAAACATCTCTGTGAAACATGTTAAGATTTGTTATTTATTTCACAATTGTTACACTTTTCCACATGGAATCTTTCTTACGTAAGTGCTTTTATTTTCGCACTTTACACAGTTCTAAATTTTGTTCTGTACTCTTTCTTGCCTTTATGTTCTCATTCTGTTTCAAACCATCATATCTTCAATCACAGCTTCAATTAAACTTTGTAATTTCGCTGCTGAAAACAATCACTCTCTTGTCACTCTTGCTAATGTTAGTGAGCAATGAGTTCTTTCATACCGTTCTGACAATCAAACTTGACCGCTATTATCACAATAGGTCGTAGGTTCATAAACCATTATCTGACATCATTCTTCTCACAATAGGTCGTAGGTTCATAAACCACTATTGTCATCAAGCGATGCTACAGGCATTACGGGATAAACTTCTCTCGCACCACACAAACAGATTTGTAAGTCGTACGAGAGGAATTGATTACACATTTTATTGCCACTGGCTCTTTACATTACATAAATGCACAAAACTGTCTCTAAGGTATCACACATGAATACACAGAATTTCCTATCACTAGTCGTCCCTAGCCCTACTGCTAAATATATCTACTCATCTAAAGAAATACGCATCGACGCTAAGCGATGTGTTCCCTACGAAGTCTGTCCCCAGTCTGACGATTCTCCGCGTGCTGATTACACAATACGCGGGAGGACCTCGGGCGCACTTCGGCTTTTGCGTGCTACATCATTCAACACGCTTAGAGTAGTAGCCTACTCTTGAGTTCCATTCTAGTTCTTCGTGTCTATCACGTTGGCGTGATTATACCGTGACCAGAGTGGTTACTCTCTGGTTGACACTTCCGTGTATCATGAGAGAACTGTTTACAGTTCCCCTCCCTATCTACTTCCTACACCTACCCTGCCCTCATGTTGGGGCACTGGGTTACCTCTACTCTACTTGAGGTAGACCACTCATTCAGGGTGGTCTTCCCTCTTATCTATTTCAGTCTTTGACACACACCCTCCCCTCCTGTGTTGCGTTACAAACTTTGACTCATGGTTGTGACGCAAGAGGTTTCTAAAAATTAGTGTATCTAATTTTTTTGTCAAAGACTACTGATAACTTGGTTCTGGGTACCTCAATAGACCTCTATTGACTATTGTCACAATGTAGTATTACTTTACTTGGCTACTGGTGATCGCCACAAACTTGTCTGGTTGGCGTGAGCCCTCTTCTCAATCGCAATATTATATTTATTAGAGGTTTGTCTGAACCGGACCATTGTCTTATAAGACCTGCCCTAAAATAGTAAATTAACTCACTACCCATACAAAGTTGATTTTCTTAGGATCAACACACGAATTGCTTCATGTCCCCCATATAATATTTAACAACCCTTGCACAAGCTGTGTGCGACAGGCTTTACCTATCTCGCTTCCGCGTGTAAAGTTATCTTTCACTGTTAAGTTAGTGTTTCGTTGTCTATTGTGTCCCCTGACCCGGAGTTATCTTCCTTTGTTCTAAAAAAAATGTATGCATTTTACATGTTTGTTTTCCTGGTTGTTTGCGTGTTTGGATGTACCTAATACTATACTTTACCTTCTAACATGTGTGTCTGTCTATAATTTGTATGTAAGTTAGTTTTCAAGTGCCATAATCCGGTTAAATGTGGCCACAAATAAGTGTATAACATTAATTCGTGACTACGTTTCCGTCTTATGAGACTTAAAATACTTTCCTTAAGGTCTAATGTAATTATGGCTAACACAAAACTACACACAACACATTAGAGACAGCATATTTCAACACTGAAAGCAAACGCTTGACGCAGACAAATAATAAAAGTCGCGTTGAGCGGCAGAAAAAATCCGCTGGTTGTCTTCACTCACCATTCTATATTTTCCATTTTCTCTCATTTTCACACTTCTGTCACACATCTTTTATTCTCCCAATTATTTAAAAACCTTGAAGTGACACTGTACAAGTTTGGCTCAGTTTGAAAAGAGTTGAGCTTAATGACTGTGCGTAACTTACTGCACGAGTCATGCATTTACAAAATATTTACATAGATGAAATAGGGTTGATAGTTTGTACCCTGATAATACTAAACACTACATTATACTGAAATACTAATACTAATTCTATAAATATATATATTCTAATTTGTTGCACAAACTTAACCTAATTTAAGGGAAATAATCTAAGTAACTAAGAAAATGAAAATGATGTGAGATGAGTTATGTACCTTTCTGAAATGAGTCATGTGAAATGTAACAAAATTATAAATAATGGGTTATTTAAAAAAAAAAAAAAAAAAAAAATAATAAAAAAAATGTTTTAATGTCTAAATGAAAAAATATGATTAATAATTTGAATATACATGGTGAAATGTATAATCCTTTTATCCTATAAGGTATAAACTACTTTTAATTCTAAATGATGAGGTTGTTAAAGTGTTTATCAAGATGGAATGAAATAATGTGAAATGAAATGTACTAACTGGTACTGTTCCTATCTTAACTTTTTATCCTCGTCTTTAATTAGCTAGTATTAAATTTAAAGTACTGTCCTAAGTAAGTGGGTAAATTAGTGATTTATCTAAACTACAAAAAAAAAATCTATTATATTCCCTAAATCTAATCTAAATCTATATTAAAGTAACTAATCTAACTATAATTTCTCACTATATTAAAAACATGTTATAATACATATCACACTAAATAAATATATATACATGGTATTTAAATACCCCAGGTTAGTGGTTGCCATAACGTTCAGAAATTGCTTTTGTTGGCACAGTTCATAGATACACAATTGTCCTGGGTGTATTAAATTAAACTACACAGTCATACTTGTGTCTTATGGGTATTCTTCCACTCGTAGAGTCCGCTGGTGTCGTAGACATGTATATTAGTGTCTGTTATTTATGCATTGTTCTGACACTGTTCTTCCATGATTAACACAGGTTATTCACCGGAACACAAATGGAGCATAGTAAGTAACGAGCTGTATATGTCCACACGGTGATTCACTAGTTCTTGGAGCACAGTTCTTATTCTGCTGTCTATGGACACATGGTAGTTCACTGTTCTTAGCACACAGTCCTGATCACGATGTCAATGTATTACATAGGATATTTTACACCGGATATTCTAAGTGTACCAAATTACATATCTTAGACTCAATCTTCATGTGGCGTATCAGGTATTTCTACCTCAGATGGTCGACTAAGGGTATCAGCCAGAATGTTGTCCCTACCCTTAATATGCTCTGTACTAAAAGTATAGTTTTGTAATATTAACGATCACCTGTAAATGCGGTCATTGCGATGTACCCCACTTTGTATGACCGTGATTGGGGAGTTGTCGGTCTGTACTACGAAGTGATTACCCGCTAGAAATCGATGTAACTTCCTTACTGAATAGATGACACTTAGGGCTTCCAACTCTGATATGGAATATCTGGACTCAGCAGGTGTGATCTTGCGGCTCACGTAGCAAATTGGATGGAAGATGCCCTCGTAAAACTGGCCTAGTACTGCAGCGATGGAAATCCTGCTGGCATCTGTCCTAAGATAATAAACGAGCCTAGGATTAGGCAAACGCAGGATTGGTACATTACTAAATAGGAGTTTTAATTTTGACAATGCAGAAATTAATAATGCATCTTTGACATCTAATTTTACTGATGCTTTTAAAACATTTGAAAATACACTTCTGATTTCCGCTAAGTTCGGTATGAACTTACTATAATAATTTACTAAACCCAAAAGGCTCCTGACCTGCTTCTTTGTTGTAGGCATGGTCAGGTTCATAATTTTAGTAACAATTCTATTGTCAGTTTTTAGTTGTCCTTGTGAAATGACATGACCCAAAAAATCAATTTCTTGTAGGCCCAGTTCAACTTTGCTCGGTTTGACAGTGAGACCGAAGAGTCGCAACCTATCGAAGACATGTCTGAGTTTCAGTAAGTGTGTTGTCCAGTCATCTGTATGGACACAAATATCATCTATATATGTCACCGTATTCGTCACTCCATGTAGTAAATCTCTAGTTAAGCGTACGAAAGTGGCAGGAGCGTTACGAAGTCCAAAAGGAAGAAACCGCCACTCGTAAAGACCTAATGGTGTTGAGAATGCAGTAAGATGGATGGATTGAGTCTGCATAGGGACCTGCCAATATCCCTTAGTAAGGCCTAATTTAGAGAAGATTTTGGAGGTGGACATATCAAGAATAAGATCTTCGCAGGAAGGAATTTGTTCCGCGTCGATCTTAGTGACACTGTTGAGTTTCCTATAGTCCACACAGAGACGAATTGTGGAGTCTTATTTCTTGACCAAGACAATTGGAAAGGAGTACTCAGATGTAGATTTCTGGATGATTCCACTAGCTTCTAAATTAAGAATTTCCTTATTTAGACTTTCTCTGTAGCTAAGTGGGATAGAGTACGGCCTGCATTTGATAGGTATAGAGTCCGAAAGAAGGATGGAGTGCTCGATTCTGTCCGTCCTACGTGGAATGTCGGAAAATATGTCCTTATATTCCGTTACTAATTCTAATGTCTGTCGTCGTTGCTCTTCTGTTAGTCCCTGTTCTAACCGTATACAATCTAATGTTGCAGTCTTGCCTACAATTGGAACAGGTAGTTCCATCCCCTCGTCGTCTACCTGATTCAGTACGGTTGTGGTGCTAAGTGCGTTATCTGTATGCTCACTAGGTGTATGCATATCGTCGGCTTTGCCAGTCTCGCTAACTAGTGTAGTTGCGTTATGTATGTCCGTCGTCTCATCAATAGGTGTGGGTGCATTGTGTTCGTCTGCTCTCTAATTCTGTCTCTTGTCGTGAAAAGTAGGGTTTCAACATGTTGATATGAAATATCTTTAAGTGTCCGTTTATCGATATTTCATAATCGACATCTGAAATTTTTCGTACCACTTTGAATGGCCCTTGCCATGAGGTCAATAATAAATTCCGTTTGTCTGGGAGTTTGTACTTCAGCTGTAGGATGTTTACCCTTACGTACTAGTTGTTGACAGACATTACATGAACGACAGAATACTTTTATGTCATTACAAAAACCCGGCCAGTAAAAATGAGCCTGAATTCTGGCCCTGGTTTTATCGTATGCAAGGTTACCAGCAAACGGTGACTCGTGTGCAATCTTTTGCACAGTTTGGCGGTGTTGTACCGGTAACACCGTTTGCTGAATCTCATGGTTGCCAGTTGTATAATAACGAGTAAGAATACCATTAATAAGTCTAAAGAACCATGATGCGTTTTTTGTTACTTTGGCTTTTTCTTTTAATAGTTTTAGAAATGGAGACACACTTGGATCAGCTTTTTGCTGGTCTATGAACTTTTGTCTGGTGGTATCATCCGTGCTAGTTGGTGATAGCAACAGTAGTCTTTCCACCTGTAGTGTGTCTTGGTGCTTAATAGTATCTGCTCTGGTTGTTGCATTAGCTGCATTTAATTTCTCCCATGCAGCTATTTCTTCGTTAGTGCAATGCTTCATTTGGGGTAAGCATCCCAAAATTAAATCAGTACAAGGGTTATCTAAAATAGCACATGTAAAGGTACCAGAAAGGAAAGGAGTGTTAATACGGGCTCTTGCCAGTGGGTAAATTTCGATAATACCCGAAAAGGTTCGGCATTTGACTGAGTCACCTGTATAATCATTTGGATTCACCAGTTCCTTTCTAAGACCGATAAGAGTGCTCCCACTGTCAAGCAAACATTGGCATGGTATTTCGTTGACCAATGCATTGTGGAACACCAAATTGCCTCTGGAGGCTAATGCTGCATTTACACTCTCAGTGGAGAATGGTACTGTATGTCCACATTCTAAATTTCCGTCTGCATGAAATTGGTGACATCGTTCACAACTGTCAAAGCTTAAAATATCGTTTACACAACAAACATTTTCAGATTGATTAACAGGTAATTCATTTTCAACCTCACACTCAGTCTCACTCCCACTATCAGAAGATGTATCAATCAACATTGCACTGTTGGCCTTCATTCTTTGTCGGCCTAGGCACTTATTGGAATAGTGACCGTAGCTAGAACAGAAGAAACATTTGACTGCACGCCTGTATGCACTTCTCTTGTTTTGTTGTTTCTTAATGACCATCTCAATATGTGCCGGATAGTTTGGTGATTTATCACACATAGAGTAAGTATCATGAAAAAGTTGGCAATACACACATTTAAGCAATTTTTGATCTTTCTTGTCGACTCTCTGAAATGGTTTTTTATTGCTACGATAGCTTTTAGGTTGGTCCTTAACAAAAGAGACTATTTCAGAGTCGATGTTTGATGTTTTAAAAATTTCCCTATTCGAGGAAAAATATGCGGAGCCTTTCTTCTCGAATTGCTCTATTGTTTCGATGTCTGACTGCTGAAGAAATTTAGCGAAAGGAGATGGAATTGTGGATATGACTTTATCCATGGCTATTAAATTTCAAAGTCCTTTCCTATTTTTGCTGCGTTAAGCCATCTATTCAGTACGCTTTGGACATTCGAGACATAATCGATGAAGGTTTCATTTGGTTTTGGTTTTAAGTTCGAAAATTGCACTTGATACCCAGGGGCATCAAGTAAAAAATGTTGCATTATCCTATCGTGAATGTACTGATAGTTAGATCTAAGATCAGTTGGTATTGATTCAATCACTTTAAGGGGCTCCCCACTGAGGTTTTTCATGTAGATCATGGCCCACATATCGATTGGTACTTGATGGTATCTAAGCTGATATTCGACATTTTCTGTCCAAGCTGATATAGAATCTTCTTTACAGAATGGCTTAATAATATGTTTGTATTTATTAAGTTTATTCTCTTCTTGCTGACTCTTTAGTTTTGTAGCGGAGATCTCTACGTGTGAATCTACTTCCATACCTTTCATCTTTACCTGTGTCTCTGATTCAATCTGTATTTGTTTTTCTTTCACTCTTGTCATTTCATCTATCTCTCTTTGCTTCAACTCTCTCTCCTGATCTAATTGATTTTGCTTTAATTCTAATTCTTTTTGTTTAATCTCCTTATCTTGTTCTAACTGTTTCTGTTTAGTTCCTTCAGCTAATTGTGCCATCTCTTTTTGGTGTTGTCTCTCTCGTGCACGTTCATCTCTCTCAGCATCTTTTACCTCCCTAAATTTTTGATCTGCATATTGCTCTAATTCCTTTCCTGTGTGTCCTAATTCCTTGCCTGCTTGTATGAAATCAGCTAACGTTGACATGTTGTTGGATAATTAGCTAGAGTTGATAGGTACTCAAATATTTACTCAGGTATATTAGCTATGTTGAGTTTTTAAATGCCTGTGTACAAAAAATATTATCAGATTACACCCTGAAAAAGAGATGCATTATTAATTATATTGCATTCAAAATAATTTGGGTATACTCATCTCAGCAATCCAGAACAATCAGGTAGATTCGTTTGGCACCTCAGGTACAATCGTTTGGCACCTCGACATACACCTTGCGTTACTTTTATACACCGCTCTTGTTATACCTGGTTTATAAGAGCATCAATAATTAACTATTTGTAAACGACATATGACTTTATAGACATTTGTTTGACATTCACAATCACATGCCCGCGGACAACACAATGTGGTATAGTTAAAGTAAATGTCACTGTCCTGTCTTCGTTCTAATGTCTTCTGCGTTCCCTAACTATTGCTGTTTAATTTATGAAAGTGCTGTGCAGACGGAATCTTATTTGCATAAAGAAAGTAGTGCCATCGTGACGGTAGAAACTAAAAAAAAATCTACAAATAATTAAATAAATGCTTTGAAATAAATATAAAGGTAATAATAATGTTTAAATAAATAAATATATTCATTAAATATATTGTATAACCAAATAATATTCAATATAAGCCACAGATTCAGGCGAGCAGCCGCTTGGCGATTTGTAAACAATCTGTTGCTGATTGCAAATGGCGTAGGGCAGCTGTTTGTCAACCGCGATACGTCACAGGCGCAGCGCTATTTTTAGATTGGAAAAATCGATATTGTCGCCGGCTCATTTCTTGTGTATTGCTCCGCCGTGAATCATGTTTGACAAATACTCATAAATAAACCATTAATTGTAGAAATAAATGATACAAAACTATTATAATAATACTTACAAATTAGAAGAAAACATATTCATACAGCACAAAACATTTCAATAAGCATAAATAAACGTTAATCGGTCACGATGGGCACAGCTCGCAACTTGTTCTAGTCTGCACAAGCTTTTTCACACTAACACAAATTAAACCCTGTGATTAACTGACAGTAATACTATTTCAGAGCCGTGGGTGAGTGTTTTTGCTTGAACAATTGTCCAAGCCACACTTCTGACACCACTTTTGTCCTATCCTGTCATCAAGCGATGCTACAGGCATTACGGGATAAACTTCTCTCGCACCACACAAACAGATTTGTCAGTCGTACGAGAGGAATTGATTACACATTTTATTGCCACTGGCTCTTTACATTACATAAATGCACAAAACTGTCTCTAAGGTATCACACATGAATACACAGAATTTCCTATCACTAGTCGTCCCTAGCCCTACTGCTAAATCTATCTAATCATCTAAAGAAATACGCATCGACGCTAAGCGATGTGTTCCCTACGAAGTCTGTCCCCAGTCTGACGATTCTCCGCGTGCTGATTACACAGTACGCGGGAGGACCTCGGGCGCACTTCGGCTTTTGCGTGCTACATCATTCAACACGCTTAGAGTAGTAGCCTACTCTTGAGTTCCATTCTAGTTCTTCGTGTCTATCACGTTGGCGTGATTATACCGTGACCAGAGTGGTTACTCTCTGGTTGACACTTCCGTGTCTCATGAGAGAACTGTTTACAGTTCCCCTCCCTATCTACTTCCTACACCTACCCTGCCCTCATGTTGGGGCACTGGGTTACCTCTACTCTACTTGAGGTAGACCACTCATTCAGGGTGGTCTTCCCTCTTATCTATTTCAGTCTTTGACAACTATCTTACCCACTTGTCAACAACCTGAATTTACACAGACATGCTGGTCACTTCATTCATACCCCACGATCACAAACACGTTTCGTATGAATGGTATATAATGAATCAGGATGTATTCTACATAATATACAGTTCGTTTCTCGAGCATACATAAATGGCATTCAATACTCAAATACATTCTTTACACTCGCTACGTATAACTGCGCCCTTTCTAAACTACACAGATGGCGAGAGTAAACACACAGGTCTTGTCGCTCTAACTGTCAGGTCCGGTCTGCCTGAATTCACAGGTCTGGTTCAGCTACTGGTCCTAAGTTCTCGTGCGGTCAGCCGCACGGCGTGCTGAGTCACTTGTCACGCAGTCCAGTGGTCCAGTCCTCGTTAACCTTCAGCTGTACTATTGTTCAGTCTGTTTACGTGTAGTCCCCGTGGTTAACGTACTCTTTCCTATCTCGGGAGTTAATCCCGTTATGTCCTAGTTATGTCCTAGCTATGACACGTGCGTGTCCTGTCTAGGTCCTGTCCTAGAACTGTTTGGAGTTCTATCTCCTTATACTGTCTTTCTCTATCTATACTCTTGTAAAGGTCCTTATCCATGTCCTGTCTCTGTCCTTTCCTTTAATCCGTCTTTGTCCTACTTCTCTCTATACATATCCAGCTCCTTGACACCCAGCATTTTTGGCTGTTTGTGATTTCTTGGCAAGTTAACGTTCATTAGTTCGCCATTGCTTTCTGAACGACGGGAACTTATATTATTGAATGAAAACCAGCCCGACGCGGTCTGCTTCCAAATTGCCTGCAGCTGTGTTTCGAACGCGGTAAGCTGGATTACGTATATCTTCCTCTATCACTCTTTATACACATTTGTTCCAGTTGTCACAACATGTGACAACAGTGTTTGTCTTCTTATGATAAAGCCAAATAATGAAGATTGTATCTTTCTAATGATTCCAGTTCATACCAGATTAACATTTCATGATCTTTTAAAATGGAAATTAATATAGAAAAAGACGAGATACTGGTGAACAGCTATAAGCAGTAGACCAACATTTAAAAATACACGGACAAAGAGTAGAAAACAGGAACACTTGTAAATATCTAGTGTCTAATATATGCAGATACAGTAGTTCAAGTAAAGCAATCAAAAACAAGAGTCGAGATTACTACATCTGTTAATACATGCCTGAATCACAAATGTGGAGGGGAGGGGCGGGGGGAGGAACACACACACACACACACACACACACACACACACACACATACACACACACACACACACACGCACACACACGCGTGCACACACACACACACTATGACTAAGAAGAAGCTCGGCAGATGTAACAATTCGCTTGTTGACTCCCTTCTGTTTTCTGACACAAGACTGTTATGAATTTGCTATCTTTCTTTCAACAAATTGTTCCTGTTGTCACAGTACGTTCCAATTTTGATTCTTTTCATAATGTGGCCAAAAATTATTACTAAATCTTTCTGATGTTTGTAATAAGTTATCTTTGGGATATAGCCTCCTTCAAAATGTCAGATTACTCATTTTGGCTGTCCAATGAATTTTCAGCATTCGTCTTTATGATCACTTCTCCGAAGCTTCTATAGATGATTTATGGTGTTTACTAATTGTACAGGATTCGCTGCCTTATGTTAGAACTGGTTCAATTTATCGTTGACACATTTGATTTCAAACTTCAAATGAAAAGAACTTATTGCATAAAATATTGCTTATTTGATAGAATGCAAATTTTGCTTGTTCTATTGTGTGCTTTATTTCTGTTATACGTATCCCACCTGATACTATCCACGTGCGAAGATATTTGAATTCCTGCTCGTGTTCCAAAATAGCAATAGTTACGTTAAGTGTACATTAATAAGACCAAAATTACGAGGGTACTGATCAGAGAGTTTCTGTTTGCAGATGATGATGCAATTACCACCCGCTCTGAGAAAGAATTACGTCAACTATCTGCATTCTCCAATGCTTGTTCTGAATTTGGTTTAACAATTAGCAAAAAGAAGACACAGATTATGTCAAAAGGTGCACATGGGGGAATCATCAATCTTTATTGATGACGCCGAACTGGGGATAGTAGACCAGTGTACACATTTAGGAGCAGTGGTAAATAGCAAATTATCCCTAGATCAGGGAACCAGCATCAGAATTGGTAAAGCAACAACAACAATGAGCAGATTAACAAAAAGAGTCTGGGAGAACAGGAAGCTTACTACCAAAACAAAATTTCTTGTCTATCAAGCCTGTGTCCTTGGTACTGTTCTTTATGGTATTGAACCCTGGCCAACTTACTCATACCAAGAGAAACTTTTAAACAGTTTTCATATGCAAAGTCTGCGAAGAATTCTTGGTATTAAGTGGCAAGACAAAATCATAAATACTGAAGTATTGAAAAGATCAGGTTGTGTGACTGTTTATTCCATGCTCAGTCTTCGTAGACTTAGATGGATAAGACACGTTAGGATGATGGATGATGGTAGATGACCAAGAGTGCACTTTTATTGGTGAATTATAGCTAGATAAGAGGTCTCGTTGAATATCAAGAAAACAGTAACAATGATGATATCAAAGAAAATGATGACACCAAAATGTGACTTAGAAATAGAAAGGAACTTTCTTAACCAAGTGGATAATTTTTAAAACCTAGGGGCATTTATAACATCAGATGAAAGATGTACAACAGAGATTAAGAGCAGAATAGGGGAAGCCAAAAGCCTCATTTCAGAAAATGAAGAGTATCTTATGCAATAAGTCATTATCACTGAATGAAAGAGAGTGCTGAAATGCTATCTAGAACCAGTTTTGCTGTATGGCAGAGAATCTTGGAATGTAAGTGAACAAATTAAGACGAAATAAGAAGCAACAGAGATGTGGTTCCTCAGACGAATGTTGCGAATTCCTTGGACTGCCAGAGTAACTAACAATGATCGCCTGAAACAGGCTAATGAAGCTAGAACATTATATACAACAATAAGACAGAGACAAACAGCTTTCTTCGGTCATGTGATGAGAAGAGAGGCATTAGAGAACATCATGACAACTAGAAAATCGAAGGGAAGAGAGGCAGAGGCAGACCAAGAGAAATGATGCTGGATGCATTGAGACGGTGGCATAGAGGAATATCATCAGCAGAGTTAATCCAGAACACTAAAGACTGAAATCTGTGGAGAGCCATGAACGGCTACGCCAGCTGGCAGGGCACTTTATGATGATGAAGCTGTCTCGTTGTCGGCCTCTACTCCGATACAAAGATGTGTGTAAGCAGGACATGACTGATACAGGCATTGATAATGCATATTGGGAGCAAGTCCCAGGCGAACGTGTTGCATGTAGGGCAAATATCAGAAATGGAATAAAGAAAAAGGAGAAAATGATTGCAGATAAGTCACACACTGAGCGCATGAGTCGTAAGATGGTGCATGATGGTGAAAATGACCATATGTTCCCATGCATCCATTGTGGACGAACATTTACAGCAGGAATTGGTCTGATCAGTCACATTCGACACCGCCATGAGCTGTAGTTATTATTAGTTTAGTTTAGTTTAGTCTATGGATCAACATCACGGCACACGGGTGTAACCCATAAGTGTTCCGTTTTCCTCCTAACTCAAACCTGAGTCCGCAGAAACTCAGCTCAATGCACGAACTCCGTTGCATCGGCGAGGATCCTGAAATACTTGGGTAGATTTTTAACTCGAAATTTTGCCCGGGACCCGCCGTTAGGCAACTCTTTTTCGATTTCCAACTGCCTATGGAATTTTTACGTGCGCAACAATACACACGGTCGTCCGATCTCACTACCCAGAGACCAGGGAAAATTTTATTACTGGAAGTCCAGGTGGATTTTTAAAAATAAGTCCCGGTCCTCACCGGGGCCTGAACCCGGGACCTCCAGCACTCGAGGCGGACACCATACCTCGAGACCACTCAGCCCCCCCCCCCCCTGTAGTTATTATACCTTTTTGAAGCACAATGTAACAAACTATTGTCTGTCAAGACGGCAAGGTGCCAATAAATCATCACATTAATAAGATCAATAAGCCTATTGCTTGCTTGCTTGCTTGTGTTCGCTGGCTGTGAACTCCAGCGTGAAGTCCTGTATGTCGGATGAAGACATCCTGTTGTCCAACATCAGTGTGATGTCATAAAGGACCTGAGGTTTGCTTGAGTATCCATTGTCCCATGTCTGGCTTATTGGTGTGAAGACTGGTGGTTCCTCACAGTGCAGGCAGATACTCTCCGAGTTCGGAAAAAATAAGCCTATTGATGTCTACATATTTTCTTACATATACATTCAATACAGTCATTGAATTTATTGATATATCCATTGCTGTATAGCGAACCAACCGTATTGTACAAAGAAGAAAATATACTTAGTTGACGGGAGGAAACTGCAGTATATTATTTCATTGTCCCATTCAGAGTTACTTCGCTTAGATTTTTTTTTTAAATGTCGTATATCCTTTGCACGACATTGCGATCAACCCGAGATTTATTTTTTTGTTTTTGGCATTTTATGTTCAGCAATTTGCCATTTCTCTAAACCGGCAGTCACCGTTTAAGGTCAACCTAATTCCGATATACCTCGTCATCAGCTCACTGGAAGTTTAAGAGCGAGTGCTCTTATCCTTTTGGTCAGATCGACGTAGAAAGCTTTACATTTAAATAAAATCGGTGAACCTGAAATTTGCGGCCAGTTGGTGTGACCACAATATCCACCGCCCCCTTTACCCATTTAAAAAAAACAAACATCCTTAACTCATTGCGTATCTTATATATGCTTGCAGTGGAGATGTAGGAATAATGTTGAGACGATCGAGGACTGAGAGGAACACGAACGCTGAGGCATTGCGAGCTGTATAAGTTACACAATCTATGATTAAATGTAAAAGGATTATTGGCACTTGGGAATGGCATATGTAATTCATTGGCTATAGCAAAGCACGTGGTGGACTAGGGAAAGAAACTGTATGTGGATACTAAACAGGAGACGCAGGTCAAGAGAGAATGATGTATGTATGTAGTCAGCGTAAACAGCATGCCAACAAACAAACAAAATAAAATAAGCAACACATATTTAATTAAAATATCATATGACAGAGCTGAAGAGAGTGTGGTCATCGTCGAAGTGTTCTCCAAACCTGGTTTAAGAAGGAGGAGAAGAAGGCCAGAGGCAGAAGAAAACGAAAAATAAGAAGATTTTAATCATCCTTTCTTCAGTCTGTCAGCTAAACTTGTCTGTCACCCTGTTTGAATAATTAATTGTCCGTCTCTCGTCTGTATGTCTTTCTATTTGTCTATGTCCTCTCTCTCTCTCTCTCTCTCTCTCTCTCTCTCTCTCTCTCTCTCTAAATGTGTGTGTGTGTGTGTGTGTGTGTGTGTGTATAAGTTAGTTGCATATCCTTGACACAACGTCGCAGTCAACCCCAGCATTTTTGGCTGTTTGGGATGTCGTGGTAAGTTTTCGTTCAGTAGTTTTCCTTTGCTTTCTTAACGACCGACACCCATACCATTTTCATTAAAAAAAAACATCAACGCAGGCGATCTGCTGCCAATTTGCCTGCTTCTGTGTTTGACATGCGGTATGTTGGATTACTAACTGCGTCCGTAAACCCTTATATATATATATATATATATATATATATATATATATATATATATATATATATATATATATATATATATATATATTGGCACCTTTCCGGCTTGACAGACGATAGTTTGGTACATTGTGCTTCAAAAAGGCTTAATATCTACGACCCATGGCGGTGGCAAGACCAGGGATGGAGTTATTGCCTCTCCATAGCACAAAGCCTGGGCTAAAATAAAGAAACCATGTGCTGCCCATGCAGCATGATCCCTCTCTCGGCCTGCCTAGTTCACTCCAGAGGAAAGTTGGTCTGTATTTCATTGCTTGTTGTGGTAAACTGTCAGTTGGTAGCCGAGTTATTAGCCAAACCATTTCACTTGCTGTTTTCTAATTTAATAAAACGCAGCTATTATCCCCATTTTAGTCTTGACTTCATCATTTCTGATTTTCTCTCTCATTGATACGGTGAGTATTCTTCTCAGGAATCTCATTTACATTGCCATAATTATTCTTTCCTTTTATTCTGTCACTGCCCAGGTTTGGCATTGTTAGCATTCAGCTTGTAGGTAGATTGTGTTAGAGTTTTCTTAGTATCTACAGCCACAAGAAGGAGGAGAAGAGCAGAGACAGAAGAAAACGAAAAATCAGAAGATTTTAATAATCTTTTCTGCAGTCTGTCTGCTAAATTTGTCTGTCACCCTGTTTGAATAATTAATTGCCCATCTCTCGTCTGTATGTCTTTCTAATTGTCTATAGTCCTCTCTCACTCTTACTCTCTCTCTCGCTCTCCTCCCCCCCCCCCCCCCGACTCGCTCTCTCATTCTCTCTGTTGGTAGGTTATGGGATGGGTGGAGGATGTGTGCGTGTGTGTGGGTATGGATGGGTGGTTTCATGCATGTGTGCCTGGGTTTGTGGGTGGGTGAGGGATGTGTGGTGGGTGGGAGATATGTGTGTGTGTGGGTAGGGAGATGATGTATGTGGAGGTGTGTTTGGGTTGTGTTGATTGGGGGATGCGTATATGGATGGGGTCATGTATGTGCCTGTGGGTATGTGTGTGGTTGGGTGTTGGATGTGTGTGTGGGGGACACGCGGATAGATAGATGGGTGGGTGGGTGGGGGATTTGTCTCATAACATGGTAACATGCATTGTTTATGCTTACAACATTCATTTGACAATGTTGTTTTCCTATGTGAATGTACTATGCACTGATGAACGAAAGATGAGTGATTGGAAGGGCCGAATGTAAGACGGGCATGCGTGCCCAATTTGTTACCCTTCGAAAATAAAGTTTGTTCGTTGGTTCGTTCGTTCTCTACAGTCAGTAGTTTTCTTTTGCTTTCTTAACAATCGGCACCCATACCATTTTCATAAAAACACCAACGCAGGTGCTCTGCTGCCAAATTGCCTGCTTCTGTGTTTGACATGCGGTATGCGGGATTACGAACTGTGTGTGTAGTGTCTCCTTATATAGATTCTTTAGTATTAGTGCCATTTGTTCAATTAATTGATGTGTCCTATACTATTACATATATTTTCTAACTCATCTTCTAATTTGCCACTTGATAATATTATATCTCCTAAATACTTGAAGTTCTTTACTTGTTTCAGACAGCTTTCGGTGAGATAAATGTTTGTTGTGGTTTTTTTTTGTTTAACTTCTTTGGTTAATGTCATTGTTTCTGTTTCAGTGATATGTGACGAAACGCGTTTATCTGTCTTGGGTCGTAAAGATCCCGCACTATTTTGGCGCGTCATCGGGGGACTTTCCCAGCTAAAAATAGACTGAGGGAAGCCGATGGAGGAATTACTATCTAGAATCTTCTCGAAACACCGGAATTTGAGTGACCCGTGAGGCTGGGTATCGCACTAAATTCTCGTGCAGAAAGATCTAGAAATTCTAGGCGGGGAATGACGGTTTCCCGAGAAAGTATCTTTTCTCAAGAAGCACTAGCTCCTCGTGCGCATTGAGTTGACACGAGTGGGGAAATTGGCTAAACCATTCATTCACTTCAATTTTGCTCGAAGGGAGCAGACGCAGGCCTGTGTGAACCATTTTGTGTTGCGTCTCACCTCAACCATGATTCGGCTGACTGTTAAGGAAAGGAAGCTGAGAAGCCCTTGAACAGTTCTGAAGCTGACTGGAATCTGGTTCTCGACATTCAGGTACATATTGGTTTACATCATTTAACTTTGTAAGTGTGTACCAAACGCCATTGTTCTAACCTCATTACCTATGCGGATGTCCTTGCATGTTGTTGTTGTTTGTCCATCAAGAATGATGATGACCATTCATTTCATCCAGTGGGGTTGAAGGTGTGGAGCCGTGGGTTCTAAGATGGCTGATAAGGCCTATTTTGGCTCGAAATGTTCTTTGACAATGTGGGCAAAGAATGCTTGACGTCTCTGGAGGAGGATTTCCTGCAGTGGTTTTTCTGTCCTGCCTTTTCTTCACAGCTCTTGCAGTCCTGGTTGCCTCACATATGACTGCACCCTTGCGCAATGATGCACGCCACGAATTTCGGTCTCTGGCTGCAGCCTCCCAGGTGTCATGATGAATTCCAAAAGTATTCAGTGAGATTTTCAGAGTGTCTTTAAAACGTTTCCTCTGGCCACCTTGGGAGCATTTACCACAACGCAGTTCACTGTAGAAAATTCGTTTAGGGAGCCTGTGATCTGGCATGCGGGTCAAGTGACCAGCCCAGCGAATCTGATTCTTCATCAGTAGAGTGTGGATACTGGGCATGGATGCTCTTTCTAGGACTTCAGTGTCTGGAATCTTGTCTTGCCATTTAATCTTCAGTAGCTTCCTTAGGCAGACTGTGTGGAAGTGGTTTAATTTCCTAGCGTGTCGCTGATAAACAGTCCAGGTTTCACAAGCATATAGCAGTGTGGATAATACAACTGCTTTGTAGACTTTTAGCCTTGTTTGCAGGCTTATTCCAGTTCTGTCCCATACATTCTTGTACAGTCTGCCAAAGGCTGCACTGGCCTTGGAGATTCTTGCATTCACTTCGTAATCGATTGTGGCAGCTTGTGACACAGTGCTGCCAAGATAGGTGAATTTGTCCACAACACTTAGTCTATGATCATTCACTTTGATATTCGGCACAGTGTGATTATTCCCTGGAGCTGGCTGGTACATAACTACAGTCTTCTCCAAGTTGATATTGAGCCCAAAGTTGGCACAGGCATGTGAGAAAGCTGAAACATTATGTTGCATGTCCGCCTCTGAGTTGGCGTATTGAGCGCAATCATCAGCAAACAGGAGCTCTCTGACGGTGCCGCTGTCAATTTTGGTTTTAGCTTTCAGCCTTCTGAGATTGAATAACTTTCCATCCATACGGTAGTTGATGTCTATTCCAATGTCGTCGTTCTCGAAGGCATTCATCAGCATGGCTGAAAACATGAGGCTGAACAGTGTTGGTGCCAGGACACATCCTTGCTTCACTCCATTGGTTACAGGAAAGGGTTCAGACAGTTCACCATTTTCCTGTACTCTTGCCTGCATGCCGTCATGAAATAGCCGCACTATTTGGACAAACTTTCGTGGACAGCCATATTTTGCCATAATCTTCCACAATCCATCTCTGCTGACTGTATCAAAAGCCTTGGTAAGGTCAATGAAAGTGGAGAACATTTCGCAGTTCTGTTCCTGACATTTCTCTTGCAGCTGCCTTGCAGCGAAAATCATGTCAACAGTTCCACGTTCTTTTCTGAAGCTACATTGACTCTCAGGAAGAAGACCTTGATCGAGATGGGCTGTGAGGCGATTGAGAAGAATTCTGGCGAGTATCTTCCCTGCAATTGAAAGCAAGGAGATGCCTCGGTGGTTGTCACAGGATTGGCGGTTTCCTTTACGTTTGTAAAGGTGGACTATTGACGCGTCCTTAAAATCTTGTGGCATGGTCTCGTTCATCCATATGTTTGTGAAGACTTGATGAAGCTGCCCTGTTAGGACCGGCCCACCTGCCTTGTATATCTCTGCTGGGATGGAGTCAGGACCAGGTGCCTTACCGCTGGAGAGTTGCTGGATGGCTTTGTTTATTTCCACTATGGTTGGCAGGTCACCAAGTGTCTCATTGGTGGGAACTTGAGGAAGGCAGTTGATGGTTTCATCATCGAAGAAGGAAGTTGCATTTAAGATTTTGCTGAAATGCTCTGCCCAGCGTTGAAGGATTTCTTTCTTATCGGTGATCAATGTTCCCCCGTCTGCACTGAGGAGTGGAACTATGCCTGGTGATGAAGGACCATAGACCGCTTTCAGTGAGTCGTAGAAGTTTTTCATATCATGTCTGTCAGCAAAGCCCTGAATTTCATCAGCTTTGCTGCTCAGCCAGGAGTCCCGCATGTGCCGAAGTTTCTGCTGCACTACTCTCTGAATGTTCTTGAAAGCATCTTTTTTTGATGTTGACTTTGGGTCATTCAAATGTGCCTTGAGGAGAAGATGTTTCTCGGCCAGCAATTGGTTGATGTCTTAGGAATTTTCATCAAACCAGTCTTTATGCTTTCGGGGGGCTGGACCCAGGATTTCCATAGCAGTGTTGTAAATTGTGTCCTTTAGGGCTCTCCATTCTGTTTCTGTATCCTGTTTAGCTTCAGCATTGGGCTTGAGGCGGTCTTCCAGCATATTTTCAAACGACTGCTGCATTTTCTTGCTGTTTAGGCGGGTGACATTTAGCTTTGTTTGCATTTTCGCCCCTTGAGGACGCCGTGGTGGCCTGATGTGGATGTTCATTTTCGAGACAATGAGACGATGGTCTGTCCAACATTCGGCACCACACATGGATTTTGTCACTCGAACGTCTTGTCTGTCACTCCTCCTGACGATGGCATAGTCAATGAGGTGCCAGTGTTTCGAGCGAGGGTGCATCCACGATGTCCTATTTCTCATGGGGAGACGGAAAATTGAGTTCGTAATCACGAGATCACGTTCGGCACATGTCTGAAGGAGGCGGAGTCCATTGCTGTTACAATTTCCGACTCCATGCTTTCCAATAATGCCACTCCAAGAGGTGGTGTCCGTGCCTACTCTGGCATTGAAATCCCCAAGGAGTATAAGTTTGTCTCCTTTGGGAACAGATGTTAATACACTGTGCAGGTCCTCATAGAACTTGTTCTTGACATCATCTTCGTTGGTCATAGTTGGTGCGTAGACACTCACAATGGTTGCGTGCTTCCTTCCATTCAGCAGAGGCAACTTCATGGTCATGAGCCTGTCGTTTATAGCCTTTGGAAATCCAGCTAATTTGCCGACTTGATGGCAAATCCCACACCGGATTGGCGTCTTTCCTCGCTTTTCCTTCCATTCCAGAAAAATGTGTAGCCGGCACCAATTTCACAGATTTGGCTTTCTTCTGCAAGTCGTGTCTCGCTCAAGGCTGCAATGTCGATGTTGTACCTGCCCAGCTCTCTCCCAATCAGTGCTGTTCGTCTCTCTGGACCCGACGCGCCATCTCTGTCAAGTAGGGTGCGTACATTCCAAGTTCCAATTGTTAAGGGAATATGGTTTACTCTTTTAGCTTTGCTTGTTTTATCTTTCTTTGTATGTCGACCGCAGTTAAGGGTACCCACCAACCGCGGCTAGCTGGTTAGGTAGTGATGAAGCAGACAATGTTTAGGGCACCCTTTCTAGCCCCTTCCTCATGCTATGGAGGTGAGCAGTGTGTTCCTATAGAGGGCTGCTCAGTCGCTCAGGGGGCTGCCGAATCCCACTGCTGCTCCGGTCAGTAGAAGACGACCATATGGCCTGAGCCGCCTGTGTGCAGGTCTGCGACTACGGCTGCTAGCGTACCCACGCCTGCCGCTTTGCCGCTCGCCCATCGCCACATGGCTTGAAGGTGATATGTGACGTTGGATGAAGAATGACTTGCGCGATGACTTGGATTAAAGTGAGGAAGAGTTGCGCAATTCGTCGACCTCACTCTCTCGCCTGAGTCCATCTGAGTCCAGTGGCAAGACAAGTCGAAACGATTGGAGACGAATACAGGTGCAGTGGATGACCAGGGCGCCCTACGTGCCTTGCCGTGCTCATTACGTTCCACAACGCTTTGCAGGTAAACGCCGTCTTGCCCGTTGAATCAGGAATGATGTCTTCTGCGCAGTCTGCCGAATCCTGTCTTCACATGCTGGGTAGGCATACCCTAGTTTACCTCTTGGTTTGACACCAAATCGGATACCCATGCCTGGTTTAGCCAGCCTCTCACAGCTGTTGCCCGGGGGGTGGCCGCTGTCGCATGCTGACAGCTACTAGGAGCCACAGGCACGAGCTGGGTGTCAGACTTGGACCAGAGGGGGATGGGTCCTGAAAGGACATGAGAGCCATCCTTACCAAAGGTGCTACCAATGCCTGACACCCCGTACCCCCCTAGCATGTCCTTGCATACTAATTAGCAAACCGATCGATAACGCGGTTGACGGCTAATCGTGTGTTTGTTTGGGAACGCAGGAAGGCGATGTGGGCTATATGGATGTAAATTATATTTACCATATATTGCAAATCGTTGCATCTATTAGGTTGCTGTGTTAGAATAAAACATAGTTACTTGTGCCTGCTAGAAACTTAGATTTATGTCAGTCAGTTGCTGAAGCCAGAAGAACGGTTAAAAACCAGGTAAGTTGGTAGGTGGAGATTCAGACAAAAATGTGCTTAGTTACTAAGTAAAGAAAGAACTTAGTTCTGTGCCACCAGGAATGATGCAACTATTGTGTAGTAACTTAATAGTGAATTCATTGTGTGGAACACGGGATTTCTGTGGGAAGGTAAGTCTGCAGAGGTGATATATATATATATATATATATATATATATATAGGATGTGACATTGTGTATATATATTAGGTCATGGCACGGGATACTTCCTGGAGTAATTCCGAACGCCGAATAGCTCGACGCGTGATAACAATGCGTGCCATCGCGATATACATATGCGTTCTGAAATCTTGTCTGAGCTATCTTGTTCTTTCATACTGACGCTAGGGCGGGTGAATGCTAAGTGCTGGAAGTTTGGAAGGATGCAAGGAGGCTGTATGAGACAGGGGACATATAGGATATGGGGGGATGTGAAAGCAAGTTGTGAAAGTATAGGTTGGTAGACCAGACCAACGATGAAGTTCGGTCCGGCCAAGGCTAAACCACTTGGGAGGGCGGAACTGGAACATTACCCTTGGAACATGTGGGGAACATGTATTCTCAAGAAGGCTTCTTGACTCTAAGGAGGAGTCTGATAAGAAGAGTTTGCTATAGCGTGGGCAGGTGGTCCCACCAGCAAACAGGATTGTGTACATATTGGATGTGATCATGTACTATTCCTATATCCCGAGGGATGGTATATTGATCAGTATTATGGTTCTTAATGAACATTGATGATGTTAGGAACGAGTCCAGGGACTCTTTACCTTATTGTTTAGTTCGATTAAATTAGAACTATGATAACAGCCTACTATCACTACTGACGTTAGCGACGACTGGTAGATGATTAGGGATAGGTGAGACCTACGATCAGACTCGTCATTCTGATTTCTTGCTCTGTTTGACGGGCTGTTCTGTGAGGCCAGCTGACATTCCTGAACCCATGCTTTACTACTCTCCATATAGAGATAATGCTTTGGTTATATGCATAACTAAGTAGCATGACTGAGGGTTGAGTAGTCATTGGTAGGATGCATGTGGACTAATGTTTGGGCCAGTATACTCTCACCGGTCGCTCTTCCTTTTCAGGAGTTTGCCTGTTGAGGAACCAGTCAACTATAATTGTCGTTGGCAGGAAACCACTTCGTGTGACACAGCGAAGGGTTCAATTCTTTACTTATCACGCCCGACTCAACCACACTATGTACCCAATGTGATATAACCATCAAGTAATACAGGTGCCCTGAAGGTGCACGTGTGGGACGTGATGGTTTGTGATGTTTTTCTACATTAGAAGATACTCTATTTCAGCCAGGAACATTTCAGCATTTTGAGCAATCATGCTCAAAGAAAGGAAACACCTGACCGTATATTATTACGGTGGTTCTGCCTAAACGCGGAAATAACTGAAATTTAGACACTTGAATGGTTCTTCGGACAGCTATAGTGGCAGGTCTTGAGAAGAACTACACTAGCTATTAACTTGTGGCAAGTGTTACCAGGTCGAAGGGACAATTGATTATAGTCCAACCTGAATTGTTTTCCGTGAAATAGATGTCTGATTCTAATAATGTACTGTCCCAGTATGAAGATTATGAACTGTGTTCGAGTAGGACTCAGTGACATTTCGGTTGCCATATCTGATTCTTCAAGCAGTGTTACTGTGAGGGACGATTGAATTGGTCATTGACATATTCTTCAAGCAGTGTTACTGTGATGTGAGGAAGGGACCATTAAATTGGTCATTGACATATTCTTCAAGCAGTGTTACTGTGCTATGATTGATGTACCATTAGATTGGTCAGTGACTACTTAGGTTCATCGAAGTCACGAATACTTGGAGTCAAGTCCAGGAGGATTGTCTCCCAACCAGTGTTGTTAGAGAACTGTGTATTAACAGTGACTCCGTGGGAGTGATACAGATGCAGTTGGTCCAGTTGAGTGAGGTCCAGCAGTGACTCTATTGTTGTGGATCCACGCTCTGGAGACGGAGTGGTCTCCAAGGTTCTAGTCATCTCACTGGAAGGAAGCCGGGGAGTGGCGGACCGACTGGACGGGACATCTGCATCCAATCTACTTCTCAACTCCATGATGACAACCATATCTCTGATTCTGTCTCTACTCTATCTTCTATTTGTGTAAATAGATTATTCTATCAGGATGTTCATTTCAGTTCTATATTCTCAAGGGTAGAATAAACTTTATGTACGTTGACTTGCTCTTTGTATAATTATTGAGTGTGGTCTCGGACGATGCCTAAGTGTTCATTGTTCCACAGGAGTAGGTAGTTAGTGGGGGTCTAGAATCTGGAGGGGCTTGTAGACATAATTAACTAATATGAGATCAACCACAGTGTAAAAATGTGTATCTGCCTATCCAACCCATGGGGCTAGTATACACGGGAGTGCCAGAGACACCTTGGGTGTGGTTCACTCTCACTACCCAAGGCGAACTCGTCTTAGATTTCGTATTTTGTTCCTTGCACACATCGTTATACTATTTATGTGGATTGCAATTATATTTCTGATGTTATAGTTAGTGCTTGATTGTTTGCAAAAAATTTCTTTAATGGTGTAATTTGCCGTTGGTTCATTTTATGTGTTCTGATTCATGAGGTGTTGTTTCTGTCCTTGTTTGTCTGATTTATCCATTTCCCTTCTTGGTGTTCTTCATATTGTCATTCTTAATTTCATATAACAGTGACATGTTGTTATGGCAGTGATGTTTGTATTTTATCACCTTACTGATAGAGACGTTTCTGTCATTAAGATAATAACGGATAAGTATATCAATGATATTTGCAAAGTGAGAAATTTTTCCAATACTGTTCTCATACATTTAATCTGGTCCTTTAAAGAAAAGGACATATTTTGATGAATACAACATTCAAGGTCTATATAATTACACTATCTTTTGCCGTACTGGGTATATGGGTGTGACCTAATAGCTTTCCCATGTGACGTGTTGTTAAAACGTTGATTTTTACCTAACAAATACATGTGTTTCCCTATTATAAATATAAATAATATCAATGCTATATCCCTTCTTCGCATCCTGCTAAATATATATCATATAAATATACAAATATATATCATATTAATAGCAATATATATAAATAACATTCTGCTGAACAGAAATAATTAGCACCTGTATACGAGTGGGCTTCAAATAAAAACCTTCAATGATTTTATGTTAGTGTGCGTGCGTGCGTGCGTGTGTGTGTGTGTGTGTGTGTGTGTGTGTGTGTGTGTGTGTGTGTGTGTGTGAGAGAGAGAGAGAGAGAGAGAGAGAGAATTTATTCTGAAAAAGTAAAGAACAAATGTATCATTTACCAATGTCGTCACCATTGAGTTCAATACAAGTCCTCCAGCGCCGGTAAAATTTTTGGATTCCTGTAGAAAACAAAATGTCTTGGTCGCGTGTATAACCACTCATGCACCACCTGCTGTACCTCTTCATCAAACCGAAAGGTTTTGAAACTTCCTATTTCACACATACACTTCCTGAACTAACAGGCATTTATCACCATACGTCACCTTCATTTGCGGATAGACTTTTATAGGTTTCCCTCCTTCACTAATAAAAAAAAAAACGGATAACAGAACGCTACTCCTCTTTGCATGTCAAAAGTGTTGCACCCATCATTAAACTGTTGTCCTTATGACGACATCGTTTTTGCCTGCACTGTGTTGTTTGTCACGTGCTTAACACTCTTGACCTTCTTAACAAAATTATTGACAGGTTACAAGACAATGGCATGGTTATTGTAATTCCCATCACACTTTAAAAATTTTCATTTGAAGCCCCCTCGTATTAACAATCAACCTCCAACGAAATAGAAATAATATTAGTACCAATATCAACTATCACCATCCTGCTAAACATTAACATTATTAGTACCCATGTTTTTAACTGTCAACATCCTGTTAAACAGAAACAATATTAGTATCCATGTATTAAGTGTCAACATCCTGTTAAACAGAAACAATATTAGTATCCATGTATTAAGTGTTATGTTGGTTATGGTCTCAAGTTTCGCGACGGTAGGCAGAAGATCACTTTCACGTGACAATGGCTACGGTCACCCATGCAGTATGGTCACTGCCAAGAGGAAAGTAACGGCAAACTACCTTCTTTAAAAGTGCCTAGTTAATTATGATTCGCTTAAAGACAGATTATCGCAAGACAAGGACAGAGACATTAAAATTAGCAACATGGAATGTTAGGACGTTAAACGACGACGAAAAAGTAGATAACATCAAACAAGAAATGGAAAGACAGAAAATTAATATTTTAGGGATGTGCGAAACGAGATGGACAGGAGCAGGCATTAAGATAGATGAAGATTTTAAGATTATTTATTCTGGAGGAGAAAATCGACAAAGGGGGGTAGCAATTAACTTGGACCGGCAAATTTCAAAATCTGTTCAAGGATATTGGGCCGTGTCAGACAGAGTTCTACTAGTTAAATTAAGCGGCAGACCTTTTGGCATAAATGCTATTCAAGTATATGACCAAACAGGAGGATCCAGTGAAGATAGTGTGGAAGAATTTTATAATGACATAGAGTCTGCTTTAAAGAAATGTAAAAATTCAGAAATGAACATCATAATAGGGAACTTCAATGCAAAAGTAGGAAATCAAGGTGATAGATACACAGTAGGAAACTATGGTTTAGGAAAGAGAAATGAAAGAGCATACGGACTTGAAGAGTGGGTAATAGAGCAGGAAATGATTGTAGGAAACACCTGATTTAAGCAACACCCTTGAAGATTATGGAGATGGAGGAGTCCTGATAGCAGGTATAGAAACCATATTGATTACATTTTGATTAGCAGAAGATTTAGAAATGCGCTAACAATAGCAAAAACATTTCCCAGTGCTGATTGTTATAGTGACCACGGATTGCTTACAGGAACATTGAGGATAAAGTTAAAGAAAGTCAAGTATAAACAGGAAACACTAAATATGATTTGTGTACATTGAGTAACGATAAGGAAATACAAAACAAATTCAACATAGAAGTACAGAACAGATATGATATATTGTCTGATCTAGAGATCCTATTCCAGGATATGGATGATCAATGGGAAATGTTGAAGAATTCAATTAGTTTGGCTACAGAAAATTTATTCGAAAATTAAAGACGATGGGTCATAATAAATTGATGACTGAGCAAATTTTACAATTAATGGAAACAAGAAGACTCAACAAAATAATTCTGCCAAATATGAAGAAATCACAGACAAGTCAGAATATTATGTAAGGAGGCAAAAGAAACATGGCTTGAGAAAATTTTCTTAGAAATTGAGTAACAACACACAGTCAAAATACCAAATTAGTGCACAAAAGAATTCAGGAACTTACTAATAAAAGAACAAGTACACCAGCAGGCTGTCTAAAAACTAATGATGACAAAATCATAATAGAAAAATATAAGATTATACATGTATGGTCAGACTATGTGAAATACCTTTATGATGTTAACAGAGATGAACAGTATGATATTCGAATTAATAGTGAAGGACCGCCAATTTTGAAGATGGAGGTTCAAAATGTTCTTAAACATATGAAAGCTGGCAAGGCCCCCGGTCCAGATAACATCACAACAGAAATGATTAAAGCTTTAGAAGAATATGGAATAGATCAAGTCACCAGACTGCTGAACTCATTATACGATACCGGACATATACCTTCTGAATTATGTAATTCTGAATTTATTGCAATCCCAAAGAAATCAGGAGCCTTGGAATGTGATCAACATAGAACAATTAGTATAATGAGTCACATCACAAAGATTTTGCTACGAAATATCATGCAACGCGTGAGGAAGAAAATACAACCTGGAATAGGGGAAGAACAATGTGGGTTTGTAGAAGGAAAGGGTACAGTAAATGCTGTGTATATGCTGCGTTCAGTTATTGAACGTTTAAAAGAAGTAAACAAAGATATACATCTTTGCTTTATTGACTACACAAAGGCTTTCGATAGAGTAAGACATGTCAACATGGTAGATATGCTTGCAGATCTACAAATTGATAGGAAAGACATTAGACTTATAAAAAACATATATTGGAAACAACAAGCTGCCATAAGGATTGATAATGAAGTGGGACAATATCAGCCTAGTAAGAGAGGTGTTAGGCAATGATGTGTAATGTCACCAGATATTTTTTCCCTATACAGTGAAAATATTTTCAGAAATATAGAAGATATAAATGGAATCAGCATTGGAGGACGAAACATCAATAACATTAGATATGCAGATGATACAGTATTGATTGCAGACAATGAGCAGGATCTGCGACAATTAGTAGATGCGGTTGTTGCACACAGTGAACAACTGGGATTAGAATTAAATTGTAAAAAGAAACAGATTATGGTCGTCACTAGGAAGAAAGAAATACCACAATGTAATATACAAGTAAATGGGAATATTCTTCAACAAGTGAATCGGTACAATTATCTCGGAACAGTCGTAACATCTGATGGGAGATACCTTGTAGAGATTAGAACAAGAATCTCCATGGCGAAGGTAGCCTTTAGCAAGATGAAAAACATACTGACCAATAAAAAGATGTCAACTGAAGCGAAAAAAGAGTGTTGAGGTGCTACATAGAGCCTGTTCTTTTGTATGGATGTGAAACTTGGACAATGAGAAGTCAAGCTGAGAAACATCTGATGGCTGGAGAAATGTGGTTTCTGAGGAAAATGCACAAAATTCCATGGACAGACAAAAAAAACAATGACCACGTACTACAGGAGACAAATGAAAATCGTAAACTGATTAGAGAAATTAGACGTAGACAGTCAAAATTTTTGGGACATGTTATGAGAAGAAATGGATTGGAGACCTTAGTGACAACTGGCAAGATCGAAGGGAACAGACCAAGGGGAAGACTGAGAAGTAAATTCCTGGATGGCTTGGCCACATGGCATGGTAGAGACAGGAACACTGAGCTGATCCACGACTCTGGTAATGGAGTGAAATGGCGAGTCATGACCGCCCACGCTTTCCAGCATGGCACATAAGTTAAACAGAAACAATATTAGTATCCGTGTATTAAGTGTCAACATCCTGTTAAACAGAAATAATATTAGTATCCGTGTATAAGTGTCAACATCCTGTTAAACAGAACCAATATTAGTTTCCATGTATTAAGTGTCAACATCCTGTTAAACAGAAACAATATTAGTATCCATATCAACTGTCAACATCCAGTCAAACAGACATAATATTAGTACTAATATCAACTATCAACACTCTGCTAAACAGAAATAATATCAGTACCCATGTATTAACTCTCAACATTCTGCTAGACAGAAATAATATTAGTACCCTATATTAACTGTCAACATCCTGCTAAACAGAAATAATACTAATGATACATCCGAACTTGGTATCCTTCTAAGTAAACATTTATCATCATCCTCTCTTTCTACCTAGTATCCATCATTTGGACATATGCCCTCAACCAAACAAGGCTAAACCGTCTCATCTGTTACTATCTCCTGTAGCTCCATCTACTTCCTACCCATGCTATTCATCTCTGATTGTAATTCTCATCTCCATAAGTTCATATATCTCCCACTATTTGTGTTTGTCATGTGGGGTCCAGACATGAGATTGTCTAGTGTTACTGCCCTCGGGTTTTCTACGCGTATGTCCTATTCAGCACCAGCGTCAATGCCTCACTTCTTGGTTTACTACAATTTGTTTAATGTCTCCGTGGTCTCTACATTTGTCATTATCTTACACCATTTTATTCCCACTAGTCTCCATAGGCACCAACTAGTAATTATTTATTGTTTTATAATAATTCTTTTAGCCGTTCTGTTTGTTTCTAACCCATACAGTAAAGATACCTATTAGTAAGAATTATCCTGGTGAAATAAATCATATAAGTGACATTTATTTAACCTGTGAACATCATGATAAATAGCAAAAATGTCAGAAATAAATGCATCAACGGACAAGAATCTGCTCACTGGAAATACAATTACCGTGAACTGTATTGATTGCTAGCATCCTGTTGAATAGAATAATTGTAATAATAGACATATCGACCGCCAGCATCTTATTAAATGGAGATAACATTAGCAACATATGTATGAATTTCCAACAATTTAGAATTGAAATACATACATTTACCGCAAATATCTTGTTGGTAATAGTGTCATATTACAACGAATATAATCATTGCAAAAATCTTGCTAGCAATAAATATCATGCTAGCAACAACAAATTCATTATATATAGCTACTACAGATCTTTACACTTATTTCATAATATAGATCATATGATACGATCGTAATAAATATTGGTCGCATGTAACAGCAACATGTGCCATGTCACATATGTCTAACGTTCTTCTAACATATTTCTAGCACACATTAAATGACCATATCAAACGGTCATTTCCTCCTAATGGTCTATTCCAAACACTGGTAATTTTATTGAATACGATAACCACGTCGTGATGTTACGATTGTTATTATTTGTCCCATCGTGTTTGCAATTTTCAACATCCTTTTAATTTTTATGTATGTATTTTTTCCAACGAAACGTTGTGAACTGTCGTGCTCCATCATCATCTAAACTTCATCGGCGTTTCACCTCTTTCTACGCATAACAAGTAATGCATTGTAACAGAACCATAAGGTTGACATTATTATGCCCCTAGGGAATTATTTTCTCAACTGAACAGGCTTAGGTAAAAAGCTATTACAGTGTTCAACATACCGGGTTCATGTGGGGTATGGGTTTTTCTGACCCTACTGGAATCAAATGATTAATCTAAAAATCAAATTAATCTAGAAAAAAAATTCTAGAAAAAAGATTACGAACTACTTTAGAACCCCAGCTAAGCGAAACACAGCTTGGATTTAGGAAAAACAAAGGATGCACAGATGCCATTTTTGCTCGTAGGCAACTTATAGAAAAATCAATCGAATTCAATGAAACACTCTATTTAGCCTTTGTCGACCAAGAAAAGGCATTCGATAGAATAGATCGAAACAAGCTGTGGGAAATCCTTAAACAATATGGAGTGAGAACACATCTAAAAATCCTATGTAGAAGTTTATACAACAACAGTGAATGCATAGTGAGAGCAACTGGAGGACACTCAGATCCCTTCATCATCAGATCTGGAGTACGACAAGGTTGTGTCCTCTCCCCTCTCTTGTTCATAACATATATAGTCAACATATGTAAAGAAACCAGCCAAGCAGAGACAGCAAGAATACCGCATGACGAGAACACAGAAGAAGAACCATCTGCAAATCTAACCATTAGAGAACTCCTGTTTGCTGATGACCAAGCACTAATAGCAAAATCAGAAGCTGAATTACAAGACCACATGAATAGTCTAAACGAAATGTGTAGGGAACATAACATGAAAATTATCACAAGCAAAACAGAGGTAATGACTATAACTAAAGAAGAACAAACAACAACAATTCACCTAAACAGGCATCCCTTGAAACAAGTAAAGATTTTCAAGTACCTAGGAAGTATAATATCATCAAATGGTAGATCAGAAGACGAGATCGAACATAGGTGCAATAAGGCAAATCAACTCATTGGACAAATGGCACCAATACTAACGAACAAACATGTATCAATAACTACTAAGAAAGCACTTTACAACACAATCTTCCTGCCAACTCTATGCTAGCAATGCTAAATCTGGACAATTACAGAAAAAGAGAAAAGAAAAATCACACTAACAGAAATGAGATTCCTGAGAAGTGTCAGCGACTTACTTGCGACAGGTAATTCAGGACTCCCCTACTTTTGCACCACACGAAATAATAACTCATGTCATTTGCAAAAGGGTACAATTTTTTTAGAGCTGATCACAAACAAGCTCCGCGAGCGGAATACTTCATTGACAATAAACATCATGGTACGTTACACAGATGCAATGAAGAGGTGATAATGATACCATTAATCACTGAATGGAATCTAAAGCCTAACAATCACTATTGTCTATAAACGTATAGTATTCATAAGGAACACGTCTACTCTCCAGTCGTCTCAGTCGCAGTCTGAGCCACGCTTCTAGTTGCGTGTTCAAACACGGACGTTGGATCCTCCGTGCGCTGGCGAGTCTTGCGTGCGTGGTGTCCCAGCACGCTGGTCAATTAACTAGAGTAACCTGTACTCCATGGTTACTCGTCGAGGTGAGTTTCCTAGTGTCTTGGGAAACCCTCGCTCACTTACACTTAATGCCCTCTTGGTTGACACAAGTATGTCCCGCTGTGAAGCTATTTATAGCGCTGGTGTCTCTCCTGTCTGGTTTCCTTTAGTAGTCTCTGTCTTAGCTCTATTACTTATATTCTTAACTCTGTAAACTCTTATTTAGATCTTTGACAAGAAGAATACTCAACGTATCAAGAAGAGATAAGATCGGAAATGAAGAAATCAGGACTAAAGTGGGGGTTATAGGCCAGCACTAGATTTTATTAGAAAGCTGCAAGTCAAATGGTTTGGCCATGCAAGTAGGTTACCATTCAACAGCATACCACAAATAATGATGTACAGACCAGATGAAAACCGAGGAAGAGGCTGACCACATAAACGTTGGACGGAGAGAATAGCAGAGTCCATGGGAATATCGATACATGAAGCCCATATTCGGGCACTCTCACGATGTTTATACTTCACCTCGACACCACAAGGTACAAGAGGAACATGATAAGATGAGATGAGAGATGAGACTTGGGAGACTGCTGCCAAAGACCGAAATTCGTGGCGTAGATCATTACGCAAGGGTGCAGTCACTTGTGAAACAAACAGGACTGCAAGAGTTGTGAAGAAAAGGCTGGACGGAAAAACCACTGCAGAAGATCCTCCTCCTGGAAAGTCAAACATTCTTTGCCCATATTGTCAAAGAACATTTCGAGCCAAAATAGACCTTATCAGCTATCTTAGAACTCACAGCTCTATACTTTCAACCCCACTGGATTCTTGATGGAGAGACAACACTAGTTATAAAAGAATGTTTCGCTACAGGTTGTTGATACGCTTGTAGTATTTGATGTGTTTATTTCTCCTGTTCTATTTTGAACAATATAGGTCAATGCAGTTTCCTGCTCCTTTGTAATTAGATAATTATTTGCTCGAAGGAATTTAAGATATTCGGATATTTGTATCTGCAATATTTGATGTCGTTCATCTAGGCGTTGATTTCTGGTTACCGCGTTTCGAGAATAGACATTAAGTCAGCAGCACGGCCTTTATTGTCTCCACGTTGCTGCCCAACTCTGACGAAGTAAAAGCGCATCGGCCCGACTCTGCTATTTCTTCGTCAGCATCTTTGCTTCATCCAATATGGCCGCGAACACCGTGAGTACTTTGTTGTGGCGCTATGTAAATCGGCCTTGTGCAAACAGCACATGCTCTAGTGTGTGGATCTTCTCTTTACAGAGGGGACACGAAGGGTCGGTGGATGTACCACACATGAACAGGTTGGCTGGCAGCTGATGATAGGAGATAAGTTATAAGACGACGAAACTTAGTCGCAGTGGGGCCATGCGCCAGATATAATCCAATCTCATAGATTTCTGCAGTACCCATTTACATCCACAGGCCCAGCTGCTATTGTGGAGGAGCCATTTACATTATGTTTTCACCCTCTCCTCCACGGATTCCATGAACCACCATGTCTCTGCGTTCCCTGGCGGTCCCCTTTGACCACAGCCGAGTTCTGTCCTTGTGACCAAACCTTTGTCTATCCGACTGGTGTGTCTCATGACATCCTTCAGTTTTAGTGATGCTTGTGCAGCTTCAACTGCGCTGCCGACATACTTCCTTCCAGGTTTGAGCGCAGGTTGTGAGGTGCTGACTGTTTTATCCGGAGGCTCGCGTGACATCATCGCGAGTCTGGCTTTTCTGACTTAGTATTCCTCCATGACGGACATGAACGGGAGGACGAGGTTTGCTTTTTGTAATACAGCGCTACCTTTGACAGAAGTGGTGGTGCTTTAAGCCTTTTCCGTATCCACTTGCCGATCTTCATCTCTATGGCCTCTACCGCGCTTGTGATTATATCGTATATCAGTTGAGAACATAGGGGTTCTGGAATCAGCATGAATTGGAGACACCAGATCTTGAATGTTCCTATCAGTCAGCTTTTCTCGTTGGCACCCAAACAGCTCACCGTTGTCGCATATATTTGCAGTAATGCATTCGTTTCCTCAAGGTGGCATCGTACACAGGGCGAAGAATTTACATGGGTTCCTCTACCACAGTGGGAATTGCCTGGCATGCAAACCTGAACAACCTTGCCATCACAATGCCCTTCACGATCGATGGGCTTCGATTTCCTTGGTTTGAAGCTCATCTTGCACAAGCAAATAAGATCATCTAGGCTGATGAGTATGCGAGAACCAAGCGTTGACTGTGAGTCTACAACCTTGGTCAGGCTGCGAGAACAGCAAATTAAAAGAGGTGTGGCCAAGCAATAACACTACGCAGGAAGCCAAAGAAAATTAATAAAATAACGCAGACCTGGTTTCGTGAGCCGCTACACGCTGCGGGGTGTGCTGAGGATGGGATCCGAACACTTATGGACTCAATGGTTCTATGTGCAATGAGGATGACCTGTCGACTAACTAACTAACTAACTAACTAACTAACTACCTACCTAACTAACTAACTAACTGACTGACTGACTGACTGACTGACTGACTGACTGACTGAATGACTGACTGACTGACTGACTGACTGACTGACTGACTGACTAGCTAACTAACTAACTAACTAACTAACTAACTAACTAACTAACTAACTAACTAACTAACTAACTAACTAACTACATACGCCAGGTTCTACCTTATTACGTGAGATCTTCCGTCTTCATCTTCGCTCTCTGGATGGCTTCCAACATCATGGTATCATGATCTAATATCCGGAAAGCCAGGGATACCCCTTTCTTGTATCGGTGTATCGACGTACTCAATCCTCATCAGTACGTCGTGATTCTGCTGGCCATTATTAAGAAGATTGCACTGTGTCACAAGCTGCCACAATTGATGACGAAATAAATACAAGAAACTCCAAGGCCAGTGTGACCTTTGGTAGACTGTACAAGAATGTATGGGACAGAACTGGAATAAGCCTGCAAACAAAGCTAAAAGTCTACAAAGCAGTTGTATTATCAACACTGCTATATGCTTGTGAAACCTGGACTGTTTATCAGCGACAAGCTAGGAAATTAAACCACTTCCACACAGTCTGCCTAAGCTACTGAAGATTAAATGGCAAGACAAGATCCCAGACACTGAAGTCCTAGAAAGAGCGCCCATGCCCAGTATCCACACTCTACTGATGAAGAATCAGATTTGCTGGGCTGGTCACTTGACTCGCATGCCAGATCACAGGCTCCCAAAACGAATTTACAGCGAACTGCGTTGTGGTAAACGCTCTCAAAGCGGCCAGAGGAAACGCTTTAAAGACACTCTGAAAATCTCTCTGAATGCTTTTGGAATTCATCATGATACCTGGGAGACTACAGCCAGAGACCGAAATTCGTGGCGTGCATCATTACACAAGGGTGCAGTCATATGTGAGGCAACCAGGACTGCAAGAGCTGTAAGGAAAAGGCAGGACAGAAAGACCACTGCAGGAAATCCTCCTCCAGAAACGTCAAGCATTCTTTGTCCACATTGTCAAAGAACATTTCGAGCCAAAATAGGCCTTTTCAGCCATCTTAGAACCCACGGCTCCATACTTTCAACCCCACTGGATGAAATGAATGGTCATCATCATTCTTGATGGACAAACAACAACATTAAGAAGATTTATTGTCTGGCATATGTTGCCGCATCTCGTCAGGGGCATACTGCATAGTTATATATCATATGAAGTGGATAAATGAATAAAAGCTGAAACAGTTAAAACACATAGTCAGAGGTATTGTTCGAATGTGGAACATATGTAATCCTCACGGTCATTTCAAATTTACCACGAACTCGTTCTGTTTGCACAAACCCGGCAGGAATCGCCTAATTGGTTACGTCCCACTATATTTGAGCAATCGTTTATTGTTTGTCGAATGCAGCATACTAAACGCTGTTTCTTTGTTCACGCTATGACCAAATTGTATGAGACGTTGAGAAATCGACAAGGACGGCATGTTATGGCTTCTCTAATGCACTTGGATGCGTGAAGATTGGTTAACTCTCTATTTCCACCCACATTCGTGTATTTTCGGCTACGTGAATTTTTAATTGTCTTTCTCTTCTACATATTTAAGTTGCGTGGATTTGATAAATTCTGTTTGATTTGTTTACGGTGACAATGATTGCTTTACAAATGAAAAAGGTGTCAGGGAGGTTTTATATCAGATCATTGGTTCAGTAGCAAAGAATGTTTGGGTTATTGCTGTTTTAAGTCGATTGTGTATTCGTTTCATTATATCGTCATGTCGAAAGGTCAGCTGAAGAAACACTTGAAGTTTTGGAACCGTTGATTGTTGGGGGTCTGTTTGGATGGCTGGTAGTGACGTTTTAAGAAAATTTAAAGAGTATCCAGTTCCAATCTTAGTGTGTTTGTCGGGGTAAAGCTTTCGGGCTTGATTAAGCAGGGCCTTATCTGACCAGACTTATACTGGACAGGTGCACAAATAACCCAAAACAAACGCTAAATCACAGCTATTTTTCTGTCTGCCATAAACGTATCGCAGATCCGTAGTGCCCTGCTCATCGTCCAGCTTGAAGATAATTTGAGCTATCTTATACACTCGCTCAGCCAATATAAGTAGCTCGTGGCTCTCAACAACTCATGCAACATCATGAAACATCATGCAATGTGGGTTTTACTCACGCTTCCTTCACCTGACAACTTCAAGTCTACCACTTTAATTCCTCACATCAAGGTCTTGAGACACAAACACACAATTGTATATATATATATATATATATATATATATATATATATATATATATATATATATATATATATATATATATATATATATATATATATATAAAAGACATAAGTACA
>OY992881.1:58295860-58333805 GCA_963921405.1 Cepaea hortensis
TCAAAGAAATAGTTTAAGGCTAATATGACAAAATGTGATAATTACCACACACACATAACCGGTGTAAATAAAGTGCGAGATAGATCTATCAGAAAACTTTACAAACCATTATAATCTTCATGATTCATTTTAATATACTTACAGGCTCTATTATTCGAAACTGACATTGAAATTCGATCCCATTTCATGTTCAGTTTATAATTTTAAAGAGCACTTAGTATGATGTAGCAATCAGTTCTAACTACTTTCCTGTGATGATTAGTACTTCATTTCCCATGATTAAATATTCTGGTTCACACACTGCAGTAAATGTTGGGAATCGATTAAGTGTGCGGTTAAATGCTTAGCAAACAAAACGATGTCGACATTAAGTGGCGGTCGGAACTCAACTACTGGAATAATTAGAATGACAAGTTATCATCTACGATAAAGACTGAAACACATTTAACATTATCTTCAATTGAAAGGCGTGCCATACTTTGAGGACACATAATTCGCCAGGTTTTTAAAGTTTCATTTTAATGTGATTATCTTCTTTTTCTTTCATCTCACTATGAAACATAGACCCTCAAACAACACACGCCATGTGCCGTATGTATACTTGTTCATGATTGGTAGGATGTTGCAGCTAATAGTTTCTTCTACCGGATTAGGTAGCTTATATCACGCCAACCAGCGGACGCTTTAGTTGCTTAGTTTAGTCTAGTTTAGTTTAGTCGATGGATCAACATCACGGCACACGGGTGCAACCCATAAGTACTCTGTTCTCCTCCTAACTCAAACCTGAGTCTGTAGAAACTCAGCTCAGTGCACGAACTCCGTAGTACCGGCGAGGATCCTGAAATACTTTGGGTAGATTTTTAACTCGAAATTTTTCCCGGGCAGCGCCTTTAGGCTACTCTTTTTTCGATTTCCAACTGCCAAGGGAATTTTTACGTGCGCAACAATACATAGGGGCGTTAGATCTCACTACCCAGAGACCAGGGAAAATTTTATTACTAGAAGTCCACGAGAAAAAATCCCGGTCATCACCGGGGATTGAACCCGGGACCTCCAGCACTCGAGGCGGACACCATACCTCTAAGCCCGCTTTAGTGGCATCACTAGAAGATTAACTGATGTCATTAGCGCCGTCTGGCGAGAGTTCGATGCCTACCTTCCTGCTGGTATAGAGAAAGAAAGACTGGCCAATGAATCCTTCGTATTTTCAGGGCTACAGAATGTGATGGTCTAGCACAGGGGTCACCAAACTTTTTTCACGGCGGGCCGGATTAGCTGAGAAAATAACGAGCGCGGGCCGGATAATCATTCTGTACAATACTTGCGCCGTCTTCGTGGCGAAGGTCTTACGGACGCGGTTCGTAACTCGGTATATCCGCGTTCGATACACTACTGCGCGCGATTTGGCAGCAGACAACGTTGCACTTGTTTTTTGTGCTATGTTATGGGTGCCGGTCGTTCAGAAAGTAATAGTAAACTACTGAACGTAAACTTGCCAAGACATCAACAACAGAAACAGAAAACAATGCAGGTGTTGACTGAAAACGTCCTATAAAGGATATACAGCTAACTTTAACAATAATTGCAAGCTAGAACGAAAGCTCTGGGAAAAAAGACGAAAAACTAAGCTAATCATAGGAAGGGCGTGCAATGCACCAAACAAAAAACAACCAACACATTTACTTACTAAACAAAGTTATCAAAGAAGGCGACGTTAGCAAAAAGATAGTTACATCAGACCTTATGTGTACATATCCGAATCTCACAAATTAAGCAGCAAAAGAGGTTAGGGAGATTTGTGAAACTGATGTGTGGCTTTAAAAATACCATCAATGTTTGGTATGGAATTGCTGCATCCAATCAAGAGAATTGCTTTCAAATGTTCATCAGTCAATCGCGTTCGATGTGGTGACTTAACATACTTCATTTTTTAAAATGTTTGCTCACATACATATGTTGTTCCAAACACTGATGCCATACCTGAGGCAAATTTCTTAAGTTTCGGAAACTCAACATCAGGTAAGCAGCGGTACAATTCAATAAGTTTTCCTTCTCTGTGCTTCTCTTTCAACAAGTCATTTGCTTGCAAATCAATGAGCTCCAACTGTAGTTCAACTGGCACATCATCGAGGTTACAATCAAACGGATTCTGGAACAGAAGAATGTCACTCTCAATTCTGTCAAGATCTGAAAATCTCTCCAAACTCTTTGAAACAGTGAAAATGAAAAAGGGTTTCTCCTTCCGGTTGTGCTTCCAACAATAACAGCTTTCTCCGAAATCCTTTGATGGTTCTGTAGAGATCTCAGACGAGGTAAACCTTTCCCTGAAGTTTCAAGTTCAGTTCATTCATGTCGACTAAAAATGACAACTTTTACAGCCAGGTAAGATCTGACAGCTGTGAATCAGCTCTATTTTTTTTTCAGTGACGAAAACATCTATTTCGTTTAGGAGCTTGTAAAAACGAAGAAGGACTTTACCACAGATGAGCCACCTGACTGATGTGTGATAAGGCAAGTCACAGAATTCAGAATCAATTTATTCAAGAAAAGCCTGGAACTTACGGTGGTTGGGTGCATGTTCCCGAATGAAGTTCACAGCAGAAACGACTGGTTTCAGTACACAATAAATATCTAAGTCTTCCCACAGAGTACTTGCTGATGTATGATGCAGTGTATGAACAGAGCGCCCGGAATTTTCAAATCTTCCAACTGAGTCCTGATCTGCCCCATCAGACCCTTCCTCACTCCAGCTATGTTTTTTCCCCTCCATTAACTGTAACATCTCGAAGTTGATTCCGCTGAAGATTATAGTCTTGCAAAATTGTTTGCACTTCCACGAAAATGTCTTTCCCAGTTGTTGTTCCATGTATGCTGCAAACGGACGCCAACTCTTCCGTTATCTGAAAGTCCAAATTGACACCACAAATGAACACGAAAAGTTGTGACGTACTCTAGAGGTCAGTAGACTCATCCAGCGCCAGAGAATACCACAACAAGATCCTAGCTTTCTCGCGTATCTGTAGCAATATGTTATCTCCAAGTTCTTCTGTTCTCCGCACAACTGAACTTGCCGAAAGGCTGATAGTTCCAAACAAATCGGCTTTCTCAGGACACAAGTCATTTGCTGCTTCGATCATACACTCTTTGATGAAGTTGTCATCAGTAAACGGCTTTCCTCGTTCTGTCATCTTATGCACTGTTTTGTAACTTGTACGAGTGACAGATTCATTTTCAGCAAATTTTCTCGTGAAGAGATTTCTTTGTGTTTCAATTGGACTCATATTTCCCAGAGCGTAACTTTCCAGAAAACTTTTAATATGTTTATAGATGTTTTGTTTCGTAGTGACGCCGAAGATTGTACTCTTTCAAAACGGCAACACTTTCGCTGCATATTACGCAACTGGTTTTCTGGTCCTTTGTTTCCACAAAAAAGTACTTTACTCCCCATTCCTCATTGAAAAATCGACACTCGGCGTTCACTTTTGTTTTCCTAGTAGCCATAATTAAGAGTGAAGTACACGGGATCTAAAAATGAAAAAAGACATTAAATTAGAAACATAATTAAAATCCAATTGAAACAGGAGAAATACAGAGGACTAGGGGTCACTGGTGAAGCACCGGCTCATCAAAGGTGCATATATAGTTTATAGGTACCTTTTTGTAACCGCACAGAGATGATAGAGATAATAGCACAACGCCGACTGCTCATGGATCGTAGAAGAAAAGAGGAATAAGAAGACAGAGAGAATCTCATTCTATTTCTACGGCTAACAAGAAAAGAAAAGATTTAGAAATATCAGAAGAAATTCGGGTCTGTGTACAGGGAATCAGAATAATGTAATTGAAAAGATACAACAACATCTGATTAATAATGCCAATGCACAAATAAATAAAATTCATGATTAGATGCAATAACAAAATAGGCATCCCCATGAATAAACATACACATGATCATCCTTCACAGTACCAGTGATCTTCCATCACAGCATGGGTAGTCATCCAACACAGTACCAATGATCTTCCATCACAGCATGGGTAGTCATCCAACACAGTACCAGTCTTCCATCACAGCATGGGTAGTCATCCAACACTGTAACTGTAGTCTGATAAAAACACCAGCAATTATCAGACAACAAGATGGAACAAAGGTAATTCATTCAGTAGCAAGTCCTTTGCAGAACCTTGCTCCCATAACAACCTTCCGGAAAACCTCTCGATCATAAGCAAGATGTTCCGCTTCAGATAGACCCATCTGGAGATCATCTGCCACATCCTGCACCCATCTTCTCTTTGGCCTTCCTCTTCCTCTCTACCCTCCATTATTGTTCTCGGGCACAGACATAACTATTCTATTCCCATGTTCCTATTTAAACTATGAAGATTCATTCAAAACTCACCCCGCAGCAGATAATCGTCAATACACAATCAAGATCCTCTTGAATCTGTTGGATCTTCACAGGGCCTGTCTGCCTTCTCATCTACGGTCTGGAAAAACAGTGGCCACGCTCGGCCGTGCCTGAGGCACGTCCGCCCATCTGCTGAGTAGTGGCTCAGAGGGATGAGTTCAAACCCTCTGCTGAAATTTAGACATCAGCATCTCTTCGGCCTCAGTTGTTCTCAAGGCCAAAGAGGCGGGAACATGGCGTGACTGGGCTCTTATAGGCACGCCAACACAACATCCAAGCATCCTATGCATTTTTACCAGGGTATCATGGGATATGCTACTCCATACTCTTGTAGAGCCGTGGCAGGCGGCTTCATTTGGTAATAGAATATATCTCATAATAAGGTTTGGAAAATATAAATAGGGCCGCATAAATAAACAGCCTAGAGCAGCCAGGAGGTCTCCGCGCGTGTGAAGATCGCCTATTATTCTAAACATATTTACATGTAAATTGTATCACAACGGCCCGTGTTTCATACGTTATATCAAGCAAGTTCGAGTACCGTCGCGTGCCGGATGAAATGACGTCGCGGGCCGAATCCGGCCCGCGGGCCGTAGTTTGGTGACCCCTGGTCTAGCATATATCACAGACCGACAGCAGCTTCATCCTTAGACACGTTTTGTACTTAACCAGCCAGCCTTCCTTGGCCGCTTCTTACGACACGCATGTTAGGTTAGTGCTACAATTCTTTGCTTCATGTATAGGACTGGATAACATGCCAACGATTCTGAATATAATCTGTGTTTAAATCATCATCGTCATCATCATGTGCCATGCCGATAAGAGTGGGCGGCCATGTTTCGTCATCTTACTCGATCACCAGAGTCGTGGATCAGCTCAGTATTCCTGTCTCGCCCCATTAGCTGTTTTTCAGGTTGACTGCTTATTGTGTTTAAATATCCCTTGAATAATTATACAAATAAATACAACTGGAAAGCAACACGTCTTTCCAAGTGAAATAGAATGAAAACTCTAAGACACAGATTTATCTTGCATACAATATGGATAAAGCTTTTTCTTTTTCATAATAACACTTGTAAAGTATTATATACTCTCAACACTTAATCGTTGACTTCTCGTTCAGAAAACAATAGCAAACTAGCGAACGTAAAATTGCCTAATAAATCACAATCAGCCAGTAGCGGCTGATTGCAATGTTCCGCAAAAGACAAATATATATAATCTCATCTTGTTCCCCTTGTAACTCGCGGTGTCGAGGTGAGGCACAAATAGCGGGAGAGTGCCCTACTATGGGCTTCATATGTCGAGATTGTCATGGACTATGACATTGTCGACGTTTTCTTCTGGATCCATATATATCGTCACGGATGGTAGAATGCAGATTCTGATTCCTCACGTACCGTCTGACATGTACATTACCTTTACCAGTTTAACCAACGGTGCCCTGGAAGAATCCGTGTACTGTCTCAGCCAAGGTCTGTAGGACGGAACTACATGACTTCTCTCTCTCACACACACACACACGCACGCACTTACACACTACACACACAACATAACACAACACTCGCACACACACACACACACACACACACACACACACACACACACATATATATATATATATATATATCTCGACACCCATCATCACAAGATGTCGAAGAGTATTGATACCTATAGTCCAAGTGACCAGTTGACTACACACATACCTCTTTAATCAGTCACTACATCACTAGAATTCATGCTTGTACCAAGTTGGATTATGACACCATCACTCCTAGCTGCACATAACCATTTATTTATGTTTCCATGAGTCACAGGCCATCATGTATTATACTAAAACTAAAATATAAACTTGTTTTTCCCTTCTGGAGTCATGTGTAGAGGATTTGAAGAACAGATGAATCATCATGCCAGGAGAGAATGGTGCGACTGGGAGTGACCAAAGGATCTAGCCGATACTTTGTACTTCAAAGAATGACCAGACGGACATATAATCAGATAGCAAATCGTAAAATTAGTATTATGACTCTTCGCAAGCTGTTGATGTTAGTAACGAAACGTGTATGGGAATGTACTGAGAGCTGTTATGTCGGTTCCAAAACTCAGCTCACCTCAGCTCAGCGGTGATCATTTATAGACAGTAGAACTTATTCGACCTCAGTGTTCCTACCCCTAGTGGTAATTTGGAGGCGAACCTATAAGCTAAGCCGCCCTCCGTGGCGAAGTAGTTACATACGAGGTTCGTAATTACGTATACCCGCGTTCGAAACACAGTTGCTCGTTATTTGGCAGCAGACCACGTTGCGCTGGTTTTTTACGAAACGGTATGGGTGCCGATGGTTCAGAAAGCAATAGCAAATTACTGAACATAAACTTACCAAGACATCAACAACAGCAAAAAAATGCTGGTGGTGATAGCAAACATCGTATAAAGGATATGCAACTAACTTAACTATCAATCAATCAATCATGTGCCATGCCGGAAAGCGTGGGCGGTCATGATTCGTCATTTCACTCGATCACCAGAGTCGTGGATCAGCTAAACTATACGCTAAGCATTTTCATTCCCGCGTTCACTGGCTTGGCGCGGACAGTATTTAAGCACTACAAATATTGTAGGTGTGGTAACTGCGTGTGTATCAACCATTCGTTGCAGTAATATCCAGACTGAACATGCCGATCTTTTGACTGAGACTAAGATATGGTGACAGTCTATATTGAATGGTGTTGACTGAGACTAAGATATGGTGACAGCCTATATTGAATGGTGTTGACTGAGACTAAGATATGGTGACAGTCTATATTGAATGGTGTTGACTGAGACTAAGATATGGTGACAGCCTATATTGAATGGTGTTGACTGAGACTAAGATATGGTGACAGCCTATATTGAATGGTGTTGACTGAGACTAAGATATGGTGACAGTCTATATTGAATGGTGTTGACTGAGACTAAGATATGGTGACAGCCTATATTGAATGGTGTTGACTGAGACTAAGATATGGTGACAGTCTATATTGAATGGTGTTAGCGGTAGCTATGCTACATCCGCAGTGGCCACCTCTACGACCATCCTCAAGCTGGATGTCGTGTTTTAACCTGCTCCTCTATGCTCTGTCATTTTGTGTTCGCTCGCTTTGAGATTAAGCGTAGTCCATACACGTGCTACTAATTGCACAACTGAGGAGTGCACTGGAATTTTCGTGTGGATTTATTTATTGTATTACCAGCGTCCCTCGCCATTAGGTAAATCAACTCCGACTTCTGAGGTAATTTTAATTGACGTCCCCAAGTCAAGGACGATAAGTCAGTATTTTAGTACAGTTGACCGGTGTAGAGTTTGAACCCGCTACCCCAGCATCAACGTCATCATACCGGAAGTTTAAGAGCTCTTATCCATTCAGCCATGTTGAACTCATATGTTCTGTCATGATCTAATCCCTATACCTAGATGTAAAGTAGCATTGCGATCTCTCATCTCGCTGCACATATCTATGGGTATATGGTTTCAAATAAACTCCCAGCTATATCAGATGTCAGATGCATTATTTCCAACTTTGATTTCTCGTTGTGCCATTCCCTTCCATTTCTGCTATGGTTGGTAGGGATGTGATTCCATTTTGCTCTGTTTTCGCTTGTGTGAATCTAATCCTGTCCACTTAAGCACGTATTCACCTGTATCACTAGGGTGATCGCCATCGATATCAATGCCATCCATGGACCTCCTCTCTTGAATTTTGCTCGTTTTCTTTCAGTTATGTTCATGTGAAAGGGATGTATGATGTCATATGTAACCATTGGGACGCAGAGGTGTTTCCAAGGCACCAGGGCCGGGTTATATACTGGCCAAGACCTATTGACGCGTCCTCGTCGAGCGTCCTGGGCAACAGGTCCCTTCGGGGTCCTGGCTAAAGTCAGTAGGATCGCCGATTCCTCCGAAGTCGGAGAGTGTCTGCCTGTACGGCGAGGCACCACCAGTCTGCGCACCAATAAGCCAGACATGGGACAACGGATCTCACGCAAATCTCAGGTTCTGTATGACATCACACTGATGTTGGACAACAGGATGTCTTCATCCGACATACAGGACTTCGCGTTGGAGCTCAAGCCAACGAACACAAGCAAGCAAGCAATATGTAACCATTAAACAATCTTTACTCAACGCATATATTACTTGACTGAGAGGAGACTAAACATGTACCGCATTGTTTCGATTAGAGTATCGAAGTGCAGACTGTAATTATATACATTTCTTCATTTGAGAAATTCTAATTGCTTTTGTACCGCATTGTCTACGGCATGACGACAAGCCCCAGGTTAGTAAGGAAGAAGATGAGATAAAGGTATAGCAGGCATACAATCTCTGTTCTGTATGAGCCTCAATGTCAGGGTCGTGCTGTGCTATGATACAGAGAGGCGGCCGCATCAGGCGGCACCGTAAGGGGGCGGCATGAGAAGCGAAGCAGGGGCGACATTTCGGAGACTTGCATCATACTGTATTTGTATGATAGACTGCAGTCAAAGATTATCCTTATATATTTCAGCCACCAATGTCTATGCATATATTCACGTTGACGTCCATACATATCAAGGGCTGTAATCCCGGCTGTGTTCAAGGTGCAGCTTATCACACATGATGTGTCAGATTTCATCTGTGGTACAGTATCCGTATGCCTGTCCCCGTTGCTAAGAACTTACGAACACGATTGGTAAGCCCGCTTACCCGCGTTCGAAACACAGCTGCCATCGATTTGGCAACAGACCGCGTTGCGCTGGGCTTTAACGTGTGGGTATGGAAGCCGGTCGTTTAGAAACAATGGCAAACTACTGAAACACTTGCCAAGACATCAACAACAGCAGTAAAATGCTCGTGCTGACAGCGAAGTCCTGTAGATTGATATGCAAAAATATGGTATCCTTATATCATTAAGATATTGCATGTAGTACTCCCCCCCCCCCCCCCCACCCCCCGTATTGCTCTTGTCTGTCTGAGCTAGGCATATAAAAGAGAAAGAATATCATCAGCATATATTAGAATTTGTCATAGTCGTTTGGACTAAATTAGGGTTCATCTGAATGTGTCCGTACTGAATAGCGCTAGAGACAAAGGAGAGCCCGGGGCAGATGTATATATGCCCAATTCTGATATCCATGTTCCAAGGCTAAGTGAGTCTGATATCTGCATCAGGACAGTTGCTATCCAGTTTACCAGGTAGGGGTTCAATGCACAATCTACTATACTCCTCATTAACATAGTAATAATAGACTATTGTATGTATTCACTAGTCCGACAGCCTCATTTACTTTTGGAACCCTTCCTATAAATCAACAGAAATAGTTGCTGCATTTCTCATATATGCTTAACCAGGTTTTGAATGGCCCACAATGAGTGCTGATGTTGCCAAACGGAAAACACAAAATTCAACACACTCACACATATCGCGCGCGCACAAGTGACGGCTTCAAATGAAACCCTTTAAAGTGTGACAGAAATTACAATAACCATGTCATTCTCTTGTAACCTGTCAATATTGTTGTTAAGAAGTCAAGAGTGTTTAGCGCGTGACATCATGGTGCAGTCGAACATCGTGATGTCATAAGGACTTGGGGGGGGGGGGGGGCGCTCAATATCAACTTGGAAAAGACTATAGTTATGTACCCGCCAGCACCAGGCTCCAGGGATTAATTACACCGTGATGAATATCAAAGTGGATGGTCATAGGTTAAGCGTTGTGGACAAATTCACCTGTCTTGGCAGCACTGTATCCCCAGCTGCCACAATTTATGACGAAGTGAATGCAAGAATCTCCAAGGCCAACGTGGCCTTTGGCAGACTGCACACGAATATGTGGGACAGAAATTGAATAAGCCTGCAAAGAAAGCTGAAAGTCTACAAAGCAGTCGTATTATCCACACTGCTATATGCTAATGAAACCTGGACTGTTTATCAGCGACACGCTAGGAAATTAAGCCATTTCTACACAGTCTGCCTTAGGAAGAGACTTTGGCAAGACAAGATCCCAGACACTGAAGTCCTAGAAAGAGCGTCCATGCCCATTAACTAAACTGTACTAATAAAGAATCAGTTTTGCTGGGCTGGTCTCTTGCCTAGCATGCCAGTTCACAGTCTCCGTAAATAATTTTTTTTAAGATGAGCTGCGTTGTGGTAAATGCTCCCAAAGTGGTCAGAGGAAACGCTTTAAAGATACTCTGAAGATCTCACTAAAAGCTTTTGGAAGCTTGGGTGACTTGGGTGACTGCTGCCAAAGACCGAAATTCGTGGCGTACATCATTACGTAAGGGTGCAGTCACTTGTGAAGCAACCAGGAATGCAAGAGCTGTGAAGAAAAGGCTGGACAGAAAAACCACTGCAAGGGATCCTCCTCCAGGAACATCAAGCAAACTTTGCCCACATTGTCAAAGATCATTTCGAGCCAAAATAGGCCTTATCAGACATCTTAGAACTCACGGCTCCATACTTTCAACCCCGCAAGATGAAATGAATGGCCAACATCATTCTTGATGGACAAACAACACTCCTTCAGAATATATTCCCCTCCCCCCCCCCCCCTGCCAAATAAAAAGGAAAAAAATATGTTTTGTATGTGTATATGTGTGTGACTATATATATATATATATATATATATATATATATATATATATATATATATATATATATATATATATAATACAATGTTTGTTTGTTTGTTTGTTTGTTTGTCCTTTATACGTTCCCGAACGATCCATCCGATTGAGGTGAAATTGTGTACAGATGTTTTTCTCACTCTCGCGGAGCCAACTGACATAGTTTGTGAGCTTAAAATCAACAGTTTTTCATCAAGCACGAAAGAAAAATGCATTTCGAGCTTCAGAAACAGGCCCGCCATCTTGCTCCAAGGGAACTCACTCTCTGATTAAACAAGAAATTAGTTATGAACAGTAATGTATCTTTGTATGCGTGTCCTTTATGCGTTCACGAACGGTCCATCCGATTGAGATGAAATTTTGTACAGATGTTGTTCTCACTCCCGCGGATCCAACTGAAATACGAGCAACTGGAACGGGAAAGGGAGCATTAGAAACAGACGAGCGACGGAAATGGGAGCAGAACCAGAAATTAGTTATAAACAGTAATGTTTCTTTGTGTGTGTGTCCTTTATGCGTTCCCGAACGGTCCATCCGATTGAGATGACATTTTGCACAGATGTTGTTCTCACTCCCGCGGATACAAATACGAGCAACGGGAACGGGAAAGGGAGCATCAGAAACAGACGAGCAACAGGAACGGGAACGGGAGCAGGTGCCGAACGCGTACTCTGTGCCCTTAGATAAATGCATTTGAATTCAATGAGACGCTCCCCGCCAGGGGCTGGGCGAAGCCAGGCCGGGACGTCTAGTGTGTGTGTGTGTATATATATATATATATATATATATATATATATATATATAATTTCAGATTATTGTAATAGCCATATATATATATATATATATATATATATATATATATATATATATATATATATATATATATATATATATATATATATATATATATATATATATATATATATATATATGAAATGTACTTTCTTTTTCAGAAGATGAAGAATGCACTAGAATACCTTCAACGTAACTACAGTTTAGTTTCTGCGCATAAGTTAAACATTCTTTCTGTACTAGACTATCCGACACCACAAACTCCTGTATTCAGCGAACATGTTTATCTTCATATTATGTTTATCATTCAAGGTGTTATCTGTCAAGCAATCGCCATCTTTGGAACATTCAGTAATATTATATCATGCATCGTCTTCATTAAGCAAGGATTCTCTGATGCCATTAATGTCAGTCTATTTATGCTATCAATCTCAGATCTATGCTCCTTGCTGTGTGTTATGTGGACCAGCCTGTGTTTTAGTCCGGCTGTCCGGGATTCTGACATCCCTATGGTGACCACAGAAGTGCATCTAATCACGGGAAGCTGGCCACACGTTGTCTTCGCCAGAACAACAGGATGGATAACTGCCTTTATCAGCCTTGAAAGATGCGTATGTGTTAGTCAACCTCTAAAAGTTAAAAATATATTTACAAGACAGCGCCACTTTACTGCAGTGGTAACAATATTTGTGGTAACCATAGCCTGTTCCTCACTACCATACATATCTACAGGACTTGAATGGAGGTTTTATCCAGGCATAAACAAAACACTTATTGGGCTTAGCTTCAATTTGGATGAATACTCCAGAAAGTACACGGACTCCGTATCTTATGCAGTTAGCGGAATATTCATGCCCACTTCATGTTTTTTGTCCGTTGTTATTCTCACAACAATTCTTGTGGTGAAGCTACACCAGAAAGCCGCCTGGAGAAACTCGGTCTCTTCTGGTATTATACAAAGATCACATAACTCAGGGCAAGCAAACACAAAAGAGAGGAAAATAGCCAAAATGGTTGTACTGATGTCCGTTATATTCATTGTTTCATTTCTTCCGGCTGTTGGATTCTACATTACTGGGATCGTTGAGCCGACTTTCAATTACGATAGTTTAAACAAAAATTTACTTTTAGTGGCTCTGTCCATATCGAATACAACAGAGGCTATTAACTCCAGTGTGAATATCTTCATATATGTGAAAATGAGCAGCAAGTACAGAGATACTCTGCTGAGTGTGTTCAAGACGAGATGCACTGACATAATTATACCACGGGTAGACAAATGATGCCGGTCTCCCTGGTCTAAGGGTTACACGACTTTCTCCGTAATCCCGCATACTCTCGTGAGTAACGTGACGTGCGCAAGAATAGGTAGCGGTTCTCTCCGCGTTGGTAACTTAGGGGTATTGTCAGATAATACTGGAGAATTAAGATCCAGAATTGATGAAAGGCCTGAAACCGCCATCGCTAGGCGCCACAACTATTTGATGTGGAGAAAAATTTTCCCAATTTCAGACACCACAGGGATTCCCTGAGAAGTCCCCGAATCAAAGACAATCGGCGGCATGTTGATTTGCCCGGCATCAAAAGAATTCTCGCATTCTGTTTACGCGATCGGAAGAGGGGAGTGCCGTTTTGACCTGAATTCTGGCCACGTGAATGACGTCACTCGAACAACATGTTTCGGCTGTTTGAAGTTAACGAAACTTGCGTTCAGTCTGTGGATAACGGGAGTGTTTTTGTGTTCCAATTCGAATGGAGAAGGGATTCACACTGTCCCATGTTGTTTGGGAACAGGGGACATTGTTTTTCATGTTGTGAATTGTGATTTCCAACTCGGAACACTAGCATAAGGTAGTTTATTTATAAATAGACTTAGGACTTGAACTTAGTGATAGTGTGTTGTGGTAACGTAGTCTAGGAGCGTCGGCCGCAGCTGGCTGATGCCTAGCTTAAAAGAGGTAGAGTGATATATAATTTCACTCGACAGGGTAAGACCAGTGTAATGGGATGATATTCGGTGAGATTTGGGATGGCTGGGGGGATAAGGGAAATGTAAATGGTGGGATATTCCGGTAGGAAGGCCTACTGGGGCTCCTGGGTTTGTCCGTTTGGTCTTTCCTTTTCCTTACCACCCAAATGTGAAGAACTATTCTGCCTTGATGCCAGAGTGTAGTTCTAGGTTAACCAGGATACATGTCTGAGTGGCCTTTGGCCTACAATCACATACAGTGCTTTCGAATAGGGTTTTTCTCTCACAGAATGTTTTATTTTCACCAGGTTCCACGGTGTAATAGAAAGGAAGTATTACTACGAGGTGTGGACAAAGCCAGTCACACTGAGTGATATTTTACTGTACCGGAGAAATTAAGGACAGCTGGGAGAAGAGGAAAATAGCAGTCACACTGAGTGAAGTTATGTTAAATGGTGTCGGCAATGGGACACCGTTCCACCGATCATGGCCTCATCAAAGCCCAGAGTGTTTAACATAAAAAGGGCTGGTTGTCAGTGACTGAGGTCCTGAAAAGGCGGATTCAAATTAACAGTGATTACTTCTCAGAACAGTAACATTATTATATAGAGAAGGTATAATGGTGATTACTTCTCAGGACAATAACGTTATTATATAGAGAAGGCATAAAGGTGATTACTTCTCAGGACAATAACATTATTATATAGAGAAGGCATAATGGTGAGGAAACCTGTTCAGTAAACTTGTACAAACAGACATCATCAGTTTGTTTCGTGGGGTGTCGTGTGAGAGAAGTGTCGAGATTCCTAGGTTCCAGGATCGTGATAGACACATTAAATACATCGGGGGTTCTGAACTTATGGACTTTGGTATATTATACTCACTATTAGAGACCAGTCACCCAGACTATATAGGATTAACTCCAAGCAGTCAACCATTGTCGGGAGAGATTCTTCATTCGGTGAGACCTGTTTGGAACTTACGGTGTTGTGATGTGGTATGGCCGACCGTGATGATGAACGATCCTGAGCTCACTGATCTCTTCTCGCATACACCATAGAAAATACTACATATTTCCACACGCAAACAGTGCACACACACACACACGTGACACTTTTCTGTATTAAATGTTTTATTTTATCATTTGTTAAAATACAGTCTTGTGTGGGTATGTTCTGGAGGAATATGAAGGGCATTGTTTAGTGGTAAGAAGAAGAAGAAGAAGAAGAAGAAGAAGAAGAAGAAGAGAGAGAGAGAGAGAGAGAGAGAGAGAGAGAGAGAGAGAGAGAGAGAGAGAGAGAGAGAGATAGTGTACCTGAGACTGACAGGGGGTTTGTAGACAAAGGTCCGGCAAAAGCCCAAGCTAAGGAAAGGAAATTTAAACAGTGTGCCTGTTGACTCCACCTCCCCCCTAGGGACGACTGGCGACAGGTATGTGAGCCGGTCGCTCAGAAACCAATGGCAAACTACTTAGCGTAATCTTGCCAAGAAATCAACAATCAGCTGAAAGATGCTGATGTTGACAGCGATGTCCTGTAAAGGATATGCGAACAAAATAAACACAAACTAATGATGGACATTCTGAATGATTCTCTGCCATTTGTATCTCGATGAAGTTAAGGTTTCGACTGGTTTACAAACATACTGGTCTAGCACTGTGATCCGGCCTGAGTTTAACCACACCAGCCACCGAGTGCCGGTTGGTCTACATAAATATGAATCTAGCATCGTATTCCGTACACGTCTTAAGGCGTGGAAAGGGCACTTTGTTTTGCTTTACATACGGTTTGCCTAGGACGCCTTCGACTGTAGAGGCGGCCTTTACTTACTTATAGGGTAAGGTTTATTGTACGTATGAGTGTGTGTGTGTGTGTGTGTGTGTGTGTGTGTGAGAGAGAGAGAGAGAGAGAGAGAGAGAGAGAGAGAGAGTGTGTGTGTATGTATGTGTGCGAGCACGTGTGTGTGATGTGCATGCATGTATGATCTGCTACAGCAACAGCAAACTAGTTACAGTTACAATTTTTGAGAACATGCATATCCTCTGTGTTATCATGGAATATTTCGCAATCACTAAAGAAAAACAAAACGTCGGCTTTTGAGGTCAAATGCTACAGAAAAGTTCTTAATACTTGTATATCGTGCGTCAAGAAGAAGAAAAGTACAACATGCCCCACGTTCAGTACACCCATCTGGAGAACATCTGTCGCATCCTGCACCCATCTTCTCTTTGGCCGTCCTCTTCCCTTCTTCCCGGGCATATACCCCCCCCCCCCCCCCCCCAAACCTCTATAGCTGTTCTCTCTAAACTTGCATGACATTTGAAGTGACCAAAATGTGTTAATTTGTCTTTTTGTTTTATCGTAGCCAATCTTCTTTAATATTCAGTTCTTGTCGTGCGAATGCATTTCCTCATTTCTATATCCAAGATATGTTTAGAACCCGCATATAACATTTATATTCAAAGGCATTTAAGCGCTGTTCAACTTATTTAGCGATTGTCCAGGGTTCACAGGTGAATGTTGCAATGGGAAAGATGCATGCTCTTAAACATCTAATGTTTTTAGTTCTATTTGTTCCCCTCCACAATTTAATCAGTTGTTTTAGTTTCTGAAGAGCAATAGATATTCGTATTTTAATTTCTATCATTGTGTCACGATAGCTGATAATTAATGACCCGAGATATTCGAAATTTTCCACCACCTCCAATTTTTCTTCATTAACATATATTTCTTTCTCCATATTAGTTTTAACTGTATGAAATACTTTGTTCATATGAAATGTCACTGTGATGTGGAAAGAGCAGTGATGGATGTAATAGTTCCTGCAAGAAGAGCACCACGAAGCTGGAGACCGGACATTACAAACATCTTGGGCATGAAAGTGCATGAAGGAATAGAAACAGTCAGAGATCGAGAGTCGTGGCGAGGGCAACGTTCTGCAAATGACATGGTAGGTCATGATCATGATGAACCCTTCAATTCATCCACCATCGTATATCTCAGTCTGCCTCTGCCTCTATTCCACCGATCTTTCCAGTCGCTACGATGTTTTTCATGGACTCTCTTCGCATTACGTGACCAATGAATTTTGTTTGTCTTTTGGAAGTGTTGAATATAATATTAGGAGCGTTCATTTGAAATCCGTTCGTGCCGCACAGCGGGTAATTGCGTACGTTGAACATGATAATGTCACAGTCATGTGATAAGTACTGACCAATGAATAAAAGAGACGTGCTAATCGTCCCATGATGCATAGGTTCTGTTTCTGACCGTTGAGAAAATGGCCGGGTTGATCCAATATCCGTCCAAAGAAGCTCAAAGAGCGGTGATTCAGTTTCTTTCATTTAAAGGATGTTGACCAGTGGACATCCATCGAAGAATGCAGGCATGGTGCGGTAACAAATGTGTGTCGAAGACAACAGTGACAGACTGGGCACGAATGTTTCGGGAAGGACGTCAGTTCACGACAGATCTTCGACGGTGGGGTCAAGCGCATACAACAGAACAACAGAAAAAAAAACCATAGCCAAAATTGATGCAGCAGTACAGATTGAACCGTTGTCGAAGCATATGTTTGATAGCGAACGAATTTGATGTGTCAATTGGGACTATTCAAAAGGTCGTTCGTAAGAAACTGCAATATCGAAAGGTGTGTTCAAAGTGGGTACCACGGATGTTGACCGACCACCAAAAAGAGGAACGCATGGGAAGGTGTTTGAACCACTTGCTGCATTACAGAGTGGAGGGTGATGCATTTCCCTTCCGCATAGTGGCAGGCGATGAATCATGGTGTCACCACTTTGAGCCGTGTAGCAAAAGAGAGAGCATGCAATGGAAGCATGCTGGATCACCAAAAGCCAAACAATTCAAGTTACAGGTTTCCGCTGGTAAGGTTATGCTGAGTGCATTTTTTTTTTTTTTACTATGAAGGATTATAGTTGGCCGACTTTAAAGAACCTGGTTTCAACGCATTTTTTTTTTTTTTACTATGAAGGATTATAGTTGGCCGACTTTAAAGAACCTGGTTTCAACATCAACTCTACCCACTACTTGCAAACACTAGACAAGATGCAAAAGGCCATCAAGAATAAACGACCCTGCATGCTTTCTCGCGGTGTGATTTTGTTGCACGATAATGCTCGTCCGCATGTCGCAATGATTGTGCAGGAAGCATTATCAAGGAAGAAGTGGGAAATTCTGCAACATCCAGCCTGTGATCCTGATTTGTCATCATGTGATTTTAATTTGTTCGGACCTCTAAAAAAATCTCTCAAGGGGCAACGATTTCAAACAGATGCTGACGTAATGAACGCGGTAAACACTTGGTTCAGTGAGCAACCACAATCCCTTTTTGCGGACGGCATTCGCCGCCTACCTAAGCAATGGGATGCTTGCCTGAATGCCTACGGCGACTTCTTCTGACCAACCCATGGTGCATAATTCATTCAAAATGAATGCTTTGTTTAATTCTACCACACCTGTTAATTTTTCTTTCATGCTTTTGTAATAGAACCATTGGAACGGGTTTCAAATGAACTTCCCTAATACACACACACACATACACACACACACGCACACACACACACATATATATATATATATATATATATATATATATATATATATACATATATATATATATATATATATATATATATATATATATATATATATATATATATATATATAGAGAGAGAGAGAGAGAGAGAGAGAGAGAGAGAGAGAGAGAGAGAGCGACCCATAGTTGAACAACAGATAAGCAAAGTACAATTCTGTTTTCGGAAAGGTAAAATTTGCACTGATGCACTATTTACACTTAGACAAATATGTGGAAAAAAAACACTATCGAATATAGTGACCAACAGAATATTGTGTTTGCAGATCAGGAAAAGCCTTTCGATAGAGTAGACAGATACAAATTATGGACCATCCTTGAAGATTATGAGATACAAGGGAAAATGCTGGAAAACATCATAGCCATGTACCACTCGAGCCGAAGTGCTGTAAGAACACAAGAAGGTATATCAGATCTGTTCACAGTCAATACAGGAGTGAGACAGGGATGTGCGCTCTCTCTTCTGCTATTTAATGTCTACATGGACAATATCCAAAGAAGCAAGTCTTGACAGAACGGATTCAGGAAATTTAGAACTCTTTACTACGGATGAAACAACTGATCCACAGTAAATAAATGAAGTTCTATCTGCAGACGATCAGTGCCTGTTTTACAACGATGAGGGCAGACTACAACACCATATTAATAATCTGAGATCAACCTGCAGCAGATACAATATGAGTATAAATACAGCCAAAACTGAAGTAATGCAAGTTAGCAGATCAGTTGCACAACTCTGAAACAAGTTAAAGATTTCAAATAACTTGGAAGTATGATCACAGAAGATGGCAGATTGGACAGAGAAGTCGACATCAGATGTGAGAAAGCTAGTGCACTTACATATCAACTATGACCCGTAATGAAACATCCAAATATACCCATGTCCGCAAAACGACAGATAATAAACAGCATATTCACACCAACTCTATGTTACCAATCTCAAACCTAGACTTTATCCGAATCACACTTTCGCAAAATCAACACCTGCGAGATGAAATGCCCAAGGAGAGCTGCCAACCTAACAATCCAAGACCGAGTAAGAAATGCGGTTATCAGACAGACTGTGGGATCAACCTTGTGACACATTTATTGAAAGGCAGAAGATCAAGTGGTTTGGTCATGTCGTTAGAATGCAACACCAACAACTACCACCACAGGCCTTACATCAAAGATCATCTACGACGAGACCGAGTAGACGTCCAAGAAGAAAATGGATTGACGACATCTAAGACACTGTACAACCACACGGAATGACACTATCCAGTGCCGCCCACCGGGCGCTGGAACACAAATTATTCCTCCCCACGACGCTTGACGGCAGAAGTGGAAGATGATTATATATATATATATATATATATATATATATATATATATATATATATATATATATATATATATATATATATATATATATATATCAATCATGTGCCATGCCGTAAAGCGTGGGCGGTCATGACTCGCCATTTCACTCGATCACCAGTGTCGTGGATCAGCACAGTGTTCCTGTCTCGTCCATGCCATGTGGCCAAGCCATCCAGGTATTTTCCTCTCGGTCTTCCTCTTGGTCTGTTCCCCTCGATCTTGCCAGTTGTCACTAAGTTCTCCAACCCATTTCTTCTCATAACATGTCCAAAATATTTTGACTGTCTACGTCTAATTTCTCTAATCAGTTTACGATGTTCATTTGTCTCCTGTAGTACTTGGTCATTGGTTTTTCTGTCTGTCCATGGTATTCTTTGCATTTTCCTCATAAACCACATTTCTGCAGCCATCAGATGCTTTTCAGCTTGACTGCTCATTGTCAAAGTTTCACATCCATACAAAAGAACAGGCTCTATGTATCCCCTCAACACTCTTTTTCTCGTTTCAATTGACATCTTTTTATTGGTCAGAATGTTTTTCATCTTGCTAAAGGCTACTTTCGCCATGGCGATTCATGTTCTAATCTCTTCAAGGCATCTCCCATCAGATGTTATAACTGTTCCAAGATAATTGTACCGATTCACTAGTTGAAGAATATTTCCATTTACTTGTATATTACATTGTGGCACTTCTTCCTACCTACTGACGACCATAACCTGAGTCTTTTTACAATTTAATTCTAACCCCAGTTGCTCACTGTGTACAACAACCGCAACTACTAATTGTTGCAGGTCCTGCGCATTGTCTGCAATTAATACTGTATCATCTGCATATCTAATGTTATTGATGTTTCGTCCTCCAATGCTGATTCCATTTATATCCTCTACATTTCTGAAAATATTTTCACTGTACAGGGAAAAAAGATCTGGAGACATCACACATCCCTGCCTAACACCTCTCTTAATTGGCTGATACTGTCCCACTTCATTATCAATCCTTATTGCAGCTTGTTGTTTCCATTATATGTTTTTTATAAGTCTAATGTCTTTCCCATCAATTTGTAGATCTGCAAGCATATCCACCATGCTGACATGTCTAACGCTATCAAAAGCCTTTGTATAGTCAATAAAGCAAAGATGTATATCCTTGTTTACTTCTATAGCACGTTCAATAACTGTTCGCAGCATATACACAGCATTTACTGTACCCTTTCCTTCTACAAACCCGCATTGTTCTTCCCCTATTTCAGGTTGTATTTTCTTCCTCATTCTTTGCATGATAATTCTTAGCAAAATCTTTGTGATGTGACTCATTATACTAATTGTTCTATGTTGATCACATTCCAAGGTTCCTGATTTCTTTGGGATTGCAATAATATATATATATATATATATATATATATATATATATATATATATATATATATATATATATATATATATATATATATATATATATATATATATATATAGACGACCCGGCCGGCTTCGCCCAGCCCCTAGCGGGGAGCATCTCATTTAATTCATATTAGTCATATAAGCACCCGTTACTATTCCCGGAAATATGGCGAACAGATTGGAAGAGAACAAATTTCATCCCAATAACTAAATAGGGCAATCTGAAACTACTGAACGTAAACTTACCAAGATATCACAAAAACCAAATAAATGCTGGGATGACTGTATAGATGTCGAAGAGAAATAAAAAGATGAGTTAGAAAATTTTCACGTATTTAAAATAGATGCATTATTTTTATGAAAACTTTCAAAATGCCTTACAGATTTTATCATTATATATTATAACGCATATGCCTGTAGATAACGTTAGATAAACATTTTATAAAGCTTTGAGCAGAATGCAACAATTATTTAAATTACGTATATAGCAAAGCTACAAAAAGTTATGTCCCTTGATATAACTTTTCTTAAGTTAAGTCCCCTTGCTATATATAAATTATAATCTAATTACAAAATTAAATTTTATTACGTAAGTAACTGTTTGTAAACTAACAAGCTATGCCAGTTGGCAGCACGGGAATGAGAAGAACACGTGTAGAAAATGTCATCTCAATCGGATGGACTGTTCGCAAACGCATATATATATATATATATATATATATATATATATATATATATATATATATATATATATATATATATATATATATATTGCATATCCTTTACAGGACATTGCTGTCAACACCAGCATCTTTCAGCTGTATGTTGATTTCTTGGCAAGATTACGCTCAGTAGTTTGCCATTGCTTTCTGAGCGGCCGGCTCACATGCCCTGTAAGTTACTGATGCGATTCGAACCACTGCTGATTCTTACCGTCATCACGTTACCGACGAGAGTATACGAGATTACGGAGAAAAGTCATAACCTCTAAGCCACGAAGCCGGCATATATATATATATATATATATATATATATATATATATATATATATATATATATATATATATATATATATATATATATATATATATATATACTAGCTGACCCGGCCCGGCTTCGCCCAGTCCTTGGTGGGGAGCATCTCATTTAATTCATATAAGTAGTCATATAAGTTCCCGTTCCCGTTACCGACTGTCTGTCTGTCTGTCTGTCTGTCTGTCTGTCTGTCTGTCTGTCTGTCTGTCTGTCTGTCTGTCTGACCCGGCCCGGCATTGCCCAGCTCCTGGTGTGGAGCATCTCATTTAATTCATATAAGTAGTCATATAAGTTCCCGTTCCCGACTGTCTATCTGTCTGTCTATCTGTTTGTCTATCTGTCTGCCTGACCCTGCCCGGTTTCGCCCAGTCCCTGGTGGGGAGCATCTCATTTAATTCATATAAGTAGTCATATAAGTTCCCGTTTCCGTTCCCGAATGACTGTCTGTCTGTCTGTCTGTCTGTCTGTCTATCTGTCTGTCTGTCTGTCTGTCTGTCTGTCTGTCTGTCTAATCATTTATTGGTTGCAGTTAGAACAACCTTAGATAAACGAAGACCAACTTGGTAATATATTAACTTGGGTAAATGGAGCAGCGGCAGCAGCAGCAGAAGAAGAAGAAAAAGGAGGAGTAGGAGCTGGGAGGAGGAAGAGGGAGGAGGAGGGAGGAGGAGGAGAAAGAGAGAAGAGGAGGATGGAGGAGGGAGAGGGAGGAGGGGGAGGAGAAGAGGAAGAGGGTAGGAGGTGGAGGACGGGAGAGGAGGAGGAGGAGGAGGAATATAACGCATATGCCTGTAGATTTAATAATGGCTGAGGTTGTTCCATGTCTTCTTAGAGTTGGCGACAGTGTAAAGAAATATAAAATCTTCAAACTTGATAGAGATAAGGTAACTATTATTTATTTATTCTTTAAGCAAAAAAAGATGAGTTACAATGTTATGCATTATGCATTATTTTTATGAAAACTTTGAAAATGCCTTACAGATTGTATCATTATTTATTATAACTCATATGCCGGTACATAACTATGGACAAAGAGTTTATAAATCTTTGAAAACGATGCCACAATATGACTATAAGTTATACAGAAAAGTTATGCCCCTTGAAATAACTTTTACAGAGTTAAGTCCCCTGAAATAGATGAAATTATAATGAAAAATGAAATAATTTTGGGTAAGCAGCCGATTTCATACTAAAAAAATATGAGATCGCCTTTTATATATAAGATATACCCATCCATGTTGGGTTTTCCTCTTGTCCGCTTACTTGTTAGGCCTCCCTCCATATACATCTTTTCCAGACTCTACACGCCCAAAGTATTTCATTTCCCTCACTTTCGTTTGTCTTAATAACCACATTTCTTTGACAATGAATCCCTGTTGAACGGTTCAGTGTGTTCTCTATTTCGCCCATGCAGGAGGAGGAGAGGGAGGAGGAGGGAGGAGGAGGAGAGAGTAGGAGGAGGGAGGAGGCGGAGGGAGAAGGAAGAGGGAGGCGGAAGAGGGAGAAGGAGGGGGAGGAGGAGGGAAGAGGAGGAGGGAGGAGGAGGAATGTGAAGGGAGGAGGAGGGAGGAGGTAGAGGGAGGAGGAGGAGGAGGGAGGCGGAGAGAGGAGGAGGGAGGAGGAGGAAGAGGGAGGAGGAGGAATGTGAAGGGAGGAGGGGGGAGGAGGTAGAGGGAGGAGGAGGGAGGAGGAGGGAGGAGGAGAGATTAGGAGGAGGAGGGAGGAGTAGGGTGGAGGAGGAGGCGAGGACGGGGGAGGAGGAAGAGGGAGGAGGAGGGAGGAGGAGGAAGGAGGAGAACGCAGGAGGAGAAGGGAGCAGGAGGAGGATAGGGAGGAGGAGGGAGAGGGAGGAGGAGGGAGGAGGAGGAGAGAGTAGGAGGAGGGAGGAGGCGGAGGGAGAAGGAAGAGGGAGGAGGAAGAGGGAGAAGGAGGAGGGAGAAGGAGGAGAAGGAAGAGGGAGGAGGAAGAGGGAGAAGGAGGAGGGAGAAGGAGGAGAAGGAGGGGGAGGAGGGAAGAGGAGGAGGAGGGAGGAGGAGGAATGTGAAGGGAGGAGGAGGGAGGAGGTAGAGGGAAGAGGAGGAGGAGGGTGGCGGAGAGAGGAGGAGGGAGGAGGAGGAAGAGGGAGGAGGAGGAATGTGAATGGAGGAGGGGGGAGGAGGTAGAGGGAGGAGGAGGCAGGAGGAGGAGGTAGAGGGAGGAGGAGGGAGGAGGCGGAGAGGGAGGAGGAGGAAGGAGGAGGGGGAGGAGCGAAGAGGAGGGAGGAAGAAGGAGGAGGAGGGAGGAGGAGGAGTGATGAGGAGAAGGGAGGAGGAGGGAGGAGGAGGAATAGGGAGGAGGAAGAGGGAGGAGGAGGGAGGAGGTAGAATGAGGAGGAGGAGTGAGGAGGAGGAGAGGGAGGAGGAGGAAGGAGGAGGGGAGGAGGGAGGAGGAGGAGGAGGGAGGAAGAAGGAGGAGGAGGGAGAAGGAGGGATGAGGAGGAGGAGGAGGAGGAGGAAGAGGGAGGAGGAGGAGGAATGTGAAGGGAGGATGAGGTAGAGGGAGGAGGAGGAGGGAGGAGGAGGGATGAGGAGGACTGAGGAGGAGGGATGAGTAGGAGGGAGGAGGAGGAAGAGGGAGGAGGAGGAATGTGAAGGGAGGAGGAGGGAGGAGGTAGAGGGAGGAGGGAGGAGGAGGAGTGAGGAGTAGGAGAGGGAGGAGGAGGAAGGAGGAGGGGGAGGAGGGAGGAGGAGGAGGGAGAAGAAGGAAGGAGGAGGAGGAAGGAGGGAGAGGAAGGAGGTAGAATGAGGAGGGGAGGAAGGAGAGGTGGAAGGGGAGGAGGAGGGAGGAGGAAAGAGGTAGGGGGAGGAGGAGGTAGAGGGAGGAGGAGGAGGAAGGAAAGGGAGGAGGAAGAGGAGGAGGAGGGAGGAGGTAGGAGGAGGAAGAGGGAAGAGGGAGAAGAAGGGAGAAGGAGGAGGGAGGATGATGAGGGAGAAGGAGGCAGGAGGAGGAGGAGGGAGGCAGGAGGAGGAGGGATGAGGAGGGAGAGGGAGGAGGAGGGAAGATGAGGGAGGAGGGGGGAGGAGGCGGAGGAAGTAGGAGGGAGGAGGATGGAGGAGGAGGGGAGAGGAAGAGGGAGAAGGAAGAGGGAGAAGGAGGAGCTAGGAGGGAGAGGGATGAGAGGGAGGAGGAAGAGGAGAAGGGTGGAGGGAGGAGGTAGAGGGAGGAGAAGAGAGGGGGAGAGAGTTCGCCATTCCGAATTCATACTCGTCTAGTTCTTCCCTTCTACACGACTGTAGATAACTTCCTTACACATAAAAAGATGAATTGTTATTGATATTGCCGTGGCATGGAGGAATATCAGCAGCAGAGTTGATCAAAAAAACCAAAGACTGAGATCTACGGAGAGCCATGAACGCCTACGCCAGCCGGCACGGCACTTGATGATGATGATTGCCGTGTGACGATTCTGTGTAGTCACGTCATTTTCTTCCCTTTCCCTAGCGTTTTGGTTCGGGGAGGGGGAGGAGGGAGGAGGAAGAAGAAAAAAAAACTATGACAGTTGACAGCTCTGGAATGAAAGGAAGGCGTGTAGAAAATTTCATCTCAATCGGATGGGCCGTTCGCGAACAAATAAAGGACATACATATTTACATACATACATATTTACATACATACACTTTGTTTTATAAATATAGATATATATATATATATGTGTGTGTGTGTGTGTGTGTGTGTGTGTGTGTGTGTGTGTGTGTGTGTGTGTGTGTGTGTGTAATGTTTTATAAACTCCATTATTTTAACTTAATAAACCACAATGTTCCAAAATTAGTTCTAATAATTATTCAAATATAATCAACTGAGAATTAAATGCAGAATAATAATAATAATTATCATTTCTATTTTTATTAATCTGCATACCAGATATATATCTAATTTATCAATCAATTATTCAATTGATCAATCAATCGTAATGGTAAGAAAATAATGAATCGATTGGGTGAGCCCAGTACCAGGGCGCTGTTTGTCGGCTCTGCAAGTATGGAAGCCTCCTTGGATGGCGGGGAATGCCCATGATCTGTCCCTGCCTTACCTTGAGGGCTGACCAGGATGTCTTTGGCTGTTCTATATGGGGCCAGAACACCACAACAGTGAGAGTCAAACGTCCTAAGAAACCATCGGGAAGGTTAACTCGGTCAACAAATGCCCGCAGAAGTCTGATGTGTCGGCCTAAAGGCGCAAGAACGCAGCTCTGCTGTAAACAGGCACAACGCAAACACGTCCGAAAAAAAAAAAAAAAAAACTCCGGATGAACGCAGAAGAAGAAGAAGAAGAAGAAGAAGAAGAAGAAGAAGAAGAAGAAGAAGAAGAAGAAGAAGAAGAAGAAGAAGAAGAGGAAGAAGAAGAAGACGCAGACGAAGACGAAGAAGAAGAAGAAGAAGAAGAAGAAGAAGAAGAAGAAGAAGAAGAAGAAGAAGAAGAAGAAGAAGAAGAAGAAGAAGAAGAAGAAGAAGAAGAAGAAGAAGAAGAAGAAGTAGAAGAAGAAGAAGAAGAAGAAGAAGAAGAAGAAGAAGAAGAAGAAGAAGAAGAACCATTATTTCAATATCAATCAATTAATCAATCACGTAATTGTGTTAGTAAACACACAAACGTATAATTCACTAGCTATTAATGCAATCATATCTTATATATAAAAGGCGATCTCCGTCTGTCCATATGTCCTTTATGCGTTCGCGAACGGCCCATCCGATTGAGATGAAATTTTCTACACGTCTTCCTTTCATTCCAGCGCAGCCAACTGTGATATTTTTTTAGTGTGAAATCGGCTGCTTACCCAATATTATTTCATTTTTCATTTTTCATTATAATTTCATATATCTCAGGGGACTTAACTCTGTAAAAGTTATTTCAAGGGGCATAACTTTTCTGTATAACTTATAGTCATATTGTGGCATCGTTTTCAAAGATTTATAAACTCTTTGTCCATAGTTATATACCGGCATATGAGTTATAATAAATAATGATACAATCTTTAAGGCATTTTTAAAGTTTTCATAAAAATAATGCATAATGCATAACATTGTAACTCATCTTTTTATGCTTAAAGAATAAATAAATAATAGTTACCTTATCTCTATCAAGTTTGAAGATTTTATATTTCTTTACACTGTCGCCAACTCTAAGAAGACATGGAACAACTTCAGCCATTATTAAATCTACAGGCATATGCGTTATATTCCACCTCCTCCTCCTCTCCCCTCCTCCACCTCCTACCCTCTTCCTCTTCCTCTCCGCCTCCTCCCTCTCCCTCCTCCATCCTCCTCTTCCCTCTTTCTCCTCCTCCTCCCTCTCCTCCCTCTTCCTCCTCCTTCCTCCTCTTTCCTCCACCTCCCTCTTCCTCCCTCTTCTTCCTCCTGCCTCCTCGCCCTCTGCCAATAGGTAATTTCTCCCATTGACTGATAAACAACTCGTTACGCTTTGAACAATGTGACGAATGATTAAGCGACTCCAAAATGAAAACAATACTCACTCTTTTATTTCGAGTCGAGCGGAACAAATAACAGCGAACAGTTATCGGGTGTTATTAAACTGCCCCCGAGATGTAGGAGCGGCGTTTAATTAATAAATGTTTCACACGAAACTACCTGCCTTGCCCCAATGTCCTCTTTGAGGTGCAAACCTGCCATTTCACAGTTCAGAGTTGCAGCGCGTCTAGGGTTTTCGAGTCCTGTCTTAAGTATCCATTTGCCAATCGATCTTTCCTCCTGAATTCTCTTCGCCTAAGCTCGGAATCAGTCGCATACAGCGCTTCACACACGGCTCTCTGGAAGACACGTCCTTTCATTTCGAATCACACACAGAGAAAGTCCTTTGTTGTTCTGTGACGCTATATTCGTTTCCAATGGTATCTTCCTTTCCTATTTGTCCATTTTTGTGCAGAACTGGGAAAATCCCATTCATGACTTTGGTGGAGTGTACCGTCATATGGCATAATGCCCCCTCCTGGATAAAAAAAAATGTTTTCATTTTTTTTCCCTATGGATATATGTAGTACTTTGCAAATATATGCATTAACCTTTAACAACGAAACCTGGAAAATTCCTAGTCTCCCCCTTTATCTACTCTCAAAAAAAAATAATAATGTCATATGACGGGCACGCCCACCTGTCTAATACCCCATTAGACGTCGTGTGGCTGATCATGGGAGATCATACCAACTAATAACCATATTAGTCCCTACCTTGTCTTAATAGACAAGTGTGTCCTCACTCTAGGTAATACCATAAGTTTTGGACGAGAATAATAATTGGTTTCCCAGTATTCCATGTTGGTCGTTGTTGTTGTTCCTCCATATATTCCATGTATATTTATATGTTGGTAGGGTAAACGTAACTATCCATGTCTTGCGAGACTTTACGGAGCCATTTGCTATGTACGACTGTCCAATACTTGTGTGTATATCTTTAAACCATCAGCCGATTCCGTAGATTTTAATCGATCGATTGGCAAAATAGTTCGCTCTCCCAAAATTAATTCAGCTGAAACCTTGCTTACCCAACTATTTACCTAATCACCAAATCACAAAATAATTACTTCAATGTTTCTTAATTACAAGTGAAATACTAATTATCAATATACACATTCGAAATTAATGACTTATTTATGTAACACATTAATATAACAAAATTGAATCAATTAATTAACTAAATAATTCTAATTACTGATTTAACGAATGTTCCAATGTTCCAAAACTTGGACAGAATTAATAACATTACACAACACCATCTACAAATACTTGACCGCAGTTTTCCACGGAAAATAATGACGGTCAAAACATCCATCCAATGTGCAGGACATATTATTGGACCTTTGCATCCGTGTAAATGTCTCTGTCAATAAATGTAAATTAACCACATATGTATCTATTTGATTATTCTATGTATTACTAACAGTATTAATTTAAAGTCACCGATTGTATCAACATCGTCTATTAATTAGGTGCTATTTGACTGAAATTTTTGTTAAGTTTCCTAACAATTTATGAACAGAACAGATACAATAAACTATAACTGAATAAATTATAATATATATTAGTCTTACTATATACTACAATCGACTTAGAATGTCTCATATAATATGATTGACTGATTAAAATCTTGCAGACATAGAGTTGTGAAGAATCATACCTATTAAATATTCAAGATCTCTACAAAAAAAAATTAAATCAGGAATATAATATTCAACAAGAATAAATATTGAAATAAAATAATATTCATATAAATTTAGTAATGTTCTCTATTATAGACATAATTATCAAAGAATAGAGAATCAAACTATTTTTAAGATGAATTATAAAACTATTAGATAGTGTGAACAATTCTGACAAGTGATACCTTGCATAACTAAGTAATAAGACCTAAGACTATAATATGTTTGTAGTGTACAATGTGTTGATATGAACCTAACACTTTCATCCCATTTTATTTTTCATTTATTTCTTTCATTCTATTTCTTTCTTCTATACTTATGGTGTTTCTGTACTGTATGCCTGCTAATATTTGTACTTTCCAACTTTGTTGAATTGAACACTGTCATACTTTTCACTCGTATATATAATGCCAATAAAGTATATTTGATTACTTTGTAGTAGCAGTAAATAAAGTACACATTAATCAATACATTTTGTTTATTGTAAATGTGTTTGTTTTTATTGACTTGTGTGTAAATTTCCTTGAGTGATTGAATGACTGTATTTTTATTCACAATATCATCAATATATGCTTTTGTTTGTGAGGATGTGTTCCTGACTATGGATGTTACCTGAGATAAGGTCAATCTAAGCCATATCAAAATGTTTGTAATAAATATGGTTACAATATCCCATGTCGTCTGTTGTTTGTAACCATTATGTTTAACTTTTGTTATCTTCTTGTGTGCTACTCTGTTGTTATTAACAGTCGGTTGAACTTTTAATGAATGTGTAATTCCTTCTTCTTGTGATACTTGGGTTTGTGATTCTGTGCGTATCACATCAAGTTTGCGTTCTCCAGTTTGAACGTAATCTTTAACATCAGTGATGTTACCAATTATCACACACACACACATATATATATATATATATATATATATATATATATATATATACATATATATATATATATATATATATATATATATATATATATATATATATATATATATATATAGAGAGAGAGAGAGAGAGAGAGAGAGAGAGAGAGAGAGAGAGAGAGCGACCCATAGTTGAACAACAGATAAGCAAAGTACAATTCTGTTTTCGGAAAGGTAAAATTTGCACTGATGCACTATTTACACTTAGACAAATATGTGGAAAAAAAACACTATCGAATATAGTGACCAACAGAATATTGTGTTTGCAGATCAGGAAAAGCCTTTCGATAGAGTAGACAGATACAAATTATGGACCATCCTTGAAGATTATGAGATACAAGGGAAAATGCTGGAAAACATCATAGCCATGTACCACTCGAGCCGAAGTGCTGTAAGAACACAAGAAGGTATATCAGATCTGTTCACAGTCAATACAGGAGTGAGACAGGGATGTGCGCTCTCTCTTCTGCTATTTAATGTCTACATGGACAATATCCAAAGAAGCAAGTCTTGACAGAACGGATTCAGGAAATTTAGAACTCTTTACTACGGATGAAACAACTGATCCACAGTAAATAAATGAAGTTCTATCTGCAGACGATCAGTGCCTGTTTTACAACGATGAGGGCAGACTACAACACCATATTAATAATCTGAGATCAACCTGCAGCAGATACAATATGAGTATAAATACAGCCAAAACTGAAGTAATGCAAGTTAGCAGATCAGTTGCACAACTCTGAAACAAGTTAAAGATTTCAAATAACTTGGAAGTATGATCACAGAAGATGGCAGATTGGACAGAGAAGTCGACATCAGATGTGAGAAAGCTAGTGCACTTACATATCAACTATGACCCGTAATGAAACATCCAAATATACCCATGTCCGCAAAACGACAGATAATAAACAGCATATTCACACCAACTCTATGTTACCAATCTCAAACCTAGACTTTATCCGAATCACACTTTCGCAAAATCAACACCTGCGAGATGAAATGCCCAAGGAGAGCTGCCAACCTAACAATCCAAGACCGAGTAAGAAATGCGGTTATCAGACAGACTGTGGGATCAACCTTGTGACACATTTATTGAAAGGCAGAAGATCAAGTGGTTTGGTCATGTCGTTAGAATGCAACACCAACAACTACCACCACAGGCCTTACATCAAAGATCATCTACGACGAGACCGAGTAGACGTCCAAGAAGAAAATGGATTGACGACATCTAAGACACTGTACAACCACACGGAATGACACTATCCAGTGCCGCCCACCGGGCGCTGGAACACAAATTATTCCTCCCCACGACGCTTGACGGCAGAAGTGGAAGATGATTATATATATATATATATATATATATATATATATATATATATATATATATATATATATATATATATATATATATATATATATATATCAATCATGTGCCATGCCGTAAAGCGTGGGCGGTCATGACTCGCCATTTCACTCGATCACCAGTGTCGTGGATCAGCACAGTGTTCCTGTCTCGTCCATGCCATGTGGCCAAGCCATCCAGGTATTTTCCTCTCGGTCTTCCTCTTGGTCTGTTCCCCTCGATCTTGCCAGTTGTCACTAAGTTCTCCAACCCATTTCTTCTCATAACATGTCCAAAATATTTTGACTGTCTACGTCTAATTTCTCTAATCAGTTTACGATGTTCATTTGTCTCCTGTAGTACTTGGTCATTGGTTTTTCTGTCTGTCCATGGTATTCTTTGCATTTTCCTCATAAACCACATTTCTGCAGCCATCAGATGCTTTTCAGCTTGACTGCTCATTGTCAAAGTTTCACATCCATACAAAAGAACAGGCTCTATGTATCCCCTCAACACTCTTTTTCTCGTTTCAATTGACATCTTTTTATTGGTCAGAATGTTTTTCATCTTGCTAAAGGCTACTTTCGCCATGGCGATTCATGTTCTAATCTCTTCAAGGCATCTCCCATCAGATGTTATAACTGTTCCAAGATAATTGTACCGATTCACTAGTTGAAGAATATTTCCATTTACTTGTATATTACATTGTGGCACTTCTTCCTACCTACTGACGACCATAACCTGAGTCTTTTTACAATTTAATTCTAACCCCAGTTGCTCACTGTGTACAACAACCGCAACTACTAATTGTTGCAGGTCCTGCGCATTGTCTGCAATTAATACTGTATCATCTGCATATCTAATGTTATTGATGTTTCGTCCTCCAATGCTGATTCCATTTATATCCTCTACATTTCTGAAAATATTTTCACTGTACAGGGAAAAAAGATCTGGAGACATCACACATCCCTGCCTAACACCTCTCTTAATTGGCTGATACTGTCCCACTTCATTATCAATCCTTATTGCAGCTTGTTGTTTCCATTATATGTTTTTTATAAGTCTAATGTCTTTCCCATCAATTTGTAGATCTGCAAGCATATCCACCATGCTGACATGTCTAACGCTATCAAAAGCCTTTGTATAGTCAATAAAGCAAAGATGTATATCCTTGTTTACTTCTATAGCACGTTCAATAACTGTTCGCAGCATATACACAGCATTTACTGTACCCTTTCCTTCTACAAACCCGCATTGTTCTTCCCCTATTTCAGGTTGTATTTTCTTCCTCATTCTTTGCATGATAATTCTTAGCAAAATCTTTGTGATGTGACTCATTATACTAATTGTTCTATGTTGATCACATTCCAAGGTTCCTGATTTCTTTGGGATTGCAATAATATATATATATATATATATATATATATATATATATATATATATATATATATATATATATATATATATATATATATATATATATATATATATATATAGACGACCCGGCCGGCTTCGCCCAGCCCCTAGCGGGGAGCATCTCATTTAATTCATATTAGTCATATAAGCACCCGTTACTATTCCCGGAAATATGGCGAACAGATTGGAAGAGAACAAATTTCATCCCAATAACTAAATAGGGCAATCTGAAACTACTGAACGTAAACTTACCAAGATATCACAAAAACCAAATAAATGCTGGGATGACTGTATAGATGTCGAAGAGAAATAAAAAGATGAGTTAGAAAATTTTCACGTATTTAAAATAGATGCATTATTTTTATGAAAACTTTCAAAATGCCTTACAGATTTTATCATTATATATTATAACGCATATGCCTGTAGATAACGTTAGATAAACATTTTATAAAGCTTTGAGCAGAATGCAACAATTATTTAAATTACGTATATAGCAAAGCTACAAAAAGTTATGTCCCTTGATATAACTTTTCTTAAGTTAAGTCCCCTTGCTATATATAAATTATAATCTAATTACAAAATTAAATTTTATTACGTAAGTAACTGTTTGTAAACTAACAAGCTATGCCAGTTGGCAGCACGGGAATGAGAAGAACACGTGTAGAAAATGTCATCTCAATCGGATGGACTGTTCGCAAACGCATATATATATATATATATATATATATATATATATATATATATATATATATATATATATATATATATATATATATATTGCATATCCTTTACAGGACATTGCTGTCAACACCAGCATCTTTCAGCTGTATGTTGATTTCTTGGCAAGATTACGCTCAGTAGTTTGCCATTGCTTTCTGAGCGGCCGGCTCACATGCCCTGTAAGTTACTGATGCGATTCGAACCACTGCTGATTCTTACCGTCATCACGTTACCGACGAGAGTATACGAGATTACGGAGAAAAGTCATAACCTCTAAGCCACGAAGCCGGCATATATATATATATATATATATATATATATATATATATATATATATATATATATATATATATATATATATATATATATATATATATATATACTAGCTGACCCGGCCCGGCTTCGCCCAGTCCTTGGTGGGGAGCATCTCATTTAATTCATATAAGTAGTCATATAAGTTCCCGTTCCCGTTACCGACTGTCTGTCTGTCTGTCTGTCTGTCTGTCTGTCTGTCTGTCTGTCTGTCTGTCTGTCTGTCTGTCTGACCCGGCCCGGCATTGCCCAGCTCCTGGTGTGGAGCATCTCATTTAATTCATATAAGTAGTCATATAAGTTCCCGTTCCCGACTGTCTATCTGTCTGTCTATCTGTTTGTCTATCTGTCTGCCTGACCCTGCCCGGTTTCGCCCAGTCCCTGGTGGGGAGCATCTCATTTAATTCATATAAGTAGTCATATAAGTTCCCGTTTCCGTTCCCGAATGACTGTCTGTCTGTCTGTCTGTCTGTCTGTCTATCTGTCTGTCTGTCTGTCTGTCTGTCTGTCTGTCTGTCTAATCATTTATTGGTTGCAGTTAGAACAACCTTAGATAAACGAAGACCAACTTGGTAATATATTAACTTGGGTAAATGGAGCAGCGGCAGCAGCAGCAGAAGAAGAAGAAAAAGGAGGAGTAGGAGCTGGGAGGAGGAAGAGGGAGGAGGAGGGAGGAGGAGGAGAAAGAGAGAAGAGGAGGATGGAGGAGGGAGAGGGAGGAGGGGGAGGAGAAGAGGAAGAGGGTAGGAGGTGGAGGACGGGAGAGGAGGAGGAGGAGGAGGAATATAACGCATATGCCTGTAGATTTAATAATGGCTGAGGTTGTTCCATGTCTTCTTAGAGTTGGCGACAGTGTAAAGAAATATAAAATCTTCAAACTTGATAGAGATAAGGTAACTATTATTTATTTATTCTTTAAGCAAAAAAAGATGAGTTACAATGTTATGCATTATGCATTATTTTTATGAAAACTTTGAAAATGCCTTACAGATTGTATCATTATTTATTATAACTCATATGCCGTACATAACTATGGACAAAGAGTTTATAAATCTTTGAAAACGATGCCACAATATGACTATAAGTTATACAGAAAAGTTATGCCCCTTGAAATAACTTTTACAGAGTTAAGTCCCCTGAAATAGATGAAATTATAATGAAAAATGAAATAATTTTGGGTAAGCAGCCGATTTCATACTAAAAAAATATGAGATCGCCTTTTATATATAAGATATACCCATCCATGTTGGGTTTTCCTCTTGTCCGCTTACTTGTTAGGCCTCCCTCCATATACATCTTTTCCAGACTCTACACGCCCAAAGTATTTCATTTCCCTCACTTTCGTTTGTCTTAATAACCACATTTCTTTGACAATGAATCCCTGTTGAACGGTTCAGTGTGTTCTCTATTTCGCCCATGCAGGAGGAGGAGAGGGAGGAGGAGGGAGGAGGAGGAGAGAGTAGGAGGAGGGAGGAGGCGGAGGGAGAAGGAAGAGGGAGGCGGAAGAGGGAGAAGGAGGGGGAGGAGGAGGGAAGAGGAGGAGGGAGGAGGAGGAATGTGAAGGGAGGAGGAGGGAGGAGGTAGAGGGAGGAGGAGGAGGAGGGAGGCGGAGAGAGGAGGAGGGAGGAGGAGGAAGAGGGAGGAGGAGGAATGTGAAGGGAGGAGGGGGGAGGAGGTAGAGGGAGGAGGAGGGAGGAGGAGGGAGGAGGAGAGATTAGGAGGAGGAGGGAGGAGTAGGGTGGAGGAGGAGGCGAGGACGGGGGAGGAGGAAGAGGGAGGAGGAGGGAGGAGGAGGAAGGAGGAGAACGCAGGAGGAGAAGGGAGCAGGAGGAGGATAGGGAGGAGGAGGGAGAGGGAGGAGGAGGGAGGAGGAGGAGAGAGTAGAGGAGGGAGGAGGCGGAGGGAGAAGGAAGAGGGAGGAGGAAGAGGGAGAAGGAGGAGGGAGAAGGAGGAGAAGGAAGAGGGAGGAGGAAGAGGGAGAAGGAGGAGGGAGAAGAGGAGAAGGAGGGGGAGGAGGGAAGAGGAGGGGGGAGGAGGAGGAGGGAGGAGGAGGAATGTGAAGGGAGGAGGAGGGAGGAGGTAGAGGGAAGAGGAGGAGGAGGGTGGCGGAGAGAGGAGGAGGGAGGAGGAGGAAGAGGGAGGAGGAGGAATGTGAATGGAGGAGGGGGGAGGAGGTAGAGGGAGGAGGAGGCAGGAGGAGGAGGTAGAGGGAGGAGGAGGAGGGAGGCGGAGAGGGAGGAGGAGGAAGGAGGAGGGGGAGGAGCGAAGAGGAGGGAGGAAGAAGGAGGAGGAGGGAGGAGGAGGAGTGATGAGGAGAAGGGAGGAGGAGGGAGGAGGAGGAATAGGGAGGAGGAAGAGGGAGGAGGAGGGAGGAGGTAGAATGAGGAGGAGGAGTGAGGAGGAGGAGAGGGAGGAGGAGGAAGGAGGAGGGGAGGAGGGAGGAGGAGGAGGAGGGAGGAAGAAGGAGGAGGAGGGAGAAGGAGGGATGAGGAGGAGGAGGGAGGAGGAGGAAGAGGGAGGAGGAGGAGGAATGTGAAGGGAGATGAGGTAGAGGGAGGAGGAGGAGGGAGGAGGAGGGATGAGGAGGACTGAGGAGGAGGGATGAGTAGGAGGGAGGAGGAGGAAGAGGGAGGAGGAGGAATGTGAAGGGAGGAGGAGGGAGGAGGTAGAGGGAGGAGGGAGGAGGAGGAGTGAGGAGGTAGGAGAGGGAGGAGGAGGAAGGAGGAGGGGAGGAGGGGAGGAGGAGGAGGGAGAAGAAGGAAGGAGGAGGAGGAAGGAGGAGAGGAAGGAGGTAGAATGAGGAGGGGAGGAAGGAGAGGTGGAAGGGGAGGAGGAGGGAGGAGGAAAGAGGTAGGGGGAGGAGGAGGTAGAGGGAGGAGGAGGAGGAAGGAAAGGGAGGAGGAAGAGGAGGAGGAGGGGAGGAGGTAGGAGGAGAAGAGGGAAGAGGGAGAAGAAGGGAGAAGGAGGAGGGAGGATGATGAGGGAGAAGGAGGCAGAGAGGAGGAGGGAGGCAGGAGGAGGAGGGATGAGGAGGGAGAGGGAGGAGGAGGGAAGATGAGGGAGGAGGGGGGAGGAGGCGGAGGAAGTAGGAGGGAGGAGGATGGAGGAGGAGGGGAGAGGAAGAGGGAGAAGGAAGAGGGAGAAGAGGAGCTAGGAGGGAGAGGGATGAGAGGGAGGAGGAAGAGGAGAAGGGTGGAGGGAGGAGGTAGAGGGAGGAGAAGAGAGGGGGAGAGAGTTCGCCATTCCGAATTCATACTCGTCTAGTTCTTCCCTTCTACACGACTGTAGATAACTTCCTTACACATAAAAAGATGAATTGTTATTGATATTGCCGTGGCATGGAGGAATATCAGCAGCAGAGTTGATCAAAAAAACCAAAGACTGAGATCTACGGAGAGCCATGAACGCCTACGCCAGCCGGCACGGCACTTGATGATGATGATTGCCGTGTGACGATTCTGTGTAGTCACGTCATTTTCTTCCCTTTCCCTAGCGTTTTGGTTCGGGGAGGGGGAGGTGGGAGGAGGAAGAAGAAAAAAAAACTATGACAGTTGACAGCTCTGGAATGAAAGGAAGGCGTGTAGAAAATTTCATCTCAATCGGATGGGCCGTTCGCGAACAAATAAAGGACATACATAATTTACATACATACATATTTACATACATACACTTTGTTTTATAAATATAGATATATATATATATATGTGTGTGTGTGTGTGTGTGTGTGTGTGTGTGTGTGTGTGTGTGTGTGTGTGTGTGTGTGTGTGTAATGTTTTATAAACTCCATTATTTTAACTTAATAAACCACAATGTTCCAAAATTAGTTCT
>OY992881.1:58334005-58384005 GCA_963921405.1 Cepaea hortensis
GCCAATCGATCTTTCCTCCTGAATTCTCTTCGCCTAAGCTCGGAATCAGTCGCATACAGCGCTTCACACACGGCTCTCTGGAAGACACGTCCTTTCATTTCGAATCACACACAGAGAAAGTCCTTTGTTGTTCTGTGACGCTATATTCGTTTCCAATGGTATCTTCCTTTCCTATTTGTCCATTTTTGTGCAGAACTGGGAAAATCCCATTCATGACTTTGGTGGAGTGTACCGTCATATGGCATAATGCCCCCTCCTGGATAAAAAAAAATGTTTTCATTTTTTTTCCCTATGGATATATGTAGTACTTTGCAAATATATGCATTAACCTTTAACAACGAAACCTGGAAAATTCCTAGTCTCCCCCTTTATCTACTCTCAAAAAAAAATAATAATGTCATATGACGGGCACGCCCACCTGTCTAATACCCCATTAGACGTCGTGTGGCTGATCATGGGAGATCATACCAACTAATAACCATATTAGTCCCTACCTTGTCTTAATAGACAAGTGTGTCCTCACTCTAGGTAATACCATAAGTTTTGGACGAGAATAATAATTGGTTTCCCAGTATTCCATGTTGGTCGTTGTTGTTGTTCCTCCATATATTCCATGTATATTTATATGTTGGTAGGGTAAACGTAACTATCCATGTCTTGCGAGACTTTACGGAGCCATTTGCTATGTACGACTGTCCAATACTTGTGTGTATATCTTTAAACCATCAGCCGATTCCGTAGATTTTAATCGATCGATTGGCAAAATAGTTCGCTCTCCCAAAATTAATTCAGCTGAAACCTTGCTTACCCAACTATTTACCTAATCACCAAATCACAAAATAATTACTTCAATGTTTCTTAATTACAAGTGAAATACTAATTATCAATATACACATTCGAAATTAATGACTTATTTATGTAACACATTAATATAACAAAATTGAATCAATTAATTAACTAAATAATTCTAATTACTGATTTAACGAATGTTCCAATGTTCCAAAACTTGGACAGAATTAATAACATTACACAACACCATCTACAAATACTTGACCGCAGTTTTCCACGGAAAATAATGACGGTCAAAACATCCATCCAATGTGCAGGACATATTATTGGACCTTTGCATCCGTGTAAATGTCTCTGTCAATAAATGTAAATTAACCACATATGTATCTATTTGATTATTCTATGTATTACTAACAGTATTAATTTAAAGTCACCGATTGTATCAACATCGTCTATTAATTAGGTGCTATTTGACTGAAATTTTTGTTAAGTTTCCTAACAATTTATGAACAGAACAGATACAATAAACTATAACTGAATAAATTATAATATATATTAGTCTTACTATATACTACAATCGACTTAGAATGTCTCATATAATATGATTGACTGATTAAAATCTTGCAGACATAGAGTTGTGAAGAATCATACCTATTAAATATTCAAGATCTCTACAAAAAAAAATTAAATCAGGAATATAATATTCAACAAGAATAAATATTGAAATAAAATAATATTCATATAAATTTAGTAATGTTCTCTATTATAGACATAATTATCAAAGAATAGAGAATCAAACTATTTTTAAGATGAATTATAAAACTATTAGATAGTGTGAACAATTCTGACAAGTGATACCTTGCATAACTAAGTAATAAGACCTAAGACTATAATATGTTTGTAGTGTACAATGTGTTGATATGAACCTAACACTTTCATCCCATTTTATTTTTCATTTATTTCTTTCATTCTATTTCTTTCTTCTATACTTATGGTGTTTCTGTACTGTATGCCTGCTAATATTTGTACTTTCCAACTTTGTTGAATTGAACACTGTCATACTTTTCACTCGTATATATAATGCCAATAAAGTATATTTGATTACTTTGTAGTAGCAGTAAATAAAGTACACATTAATCAATACATTTTGTTTATTGTAAATGTGTTTGTTTTTATTGACTTGTGTGTAAATTTCCTTGAGTGATTGAATGACTGTATTTTTATTCACAATATCATCAATATATGCTTTTGTTTGTGAGGATGTGTTCCTGACTATGGATGTTACCTGAGATAAGGTCAATCTAAGCCATATCAAAATGTTTGTAATAAATATGGTTACAATATCCCATGTCGTCTGTTGTTTGTAACCATTATGTTTAACTTTTGTTATCTTCTTGTGTGCTACTCTGTTGTTATTAACAGTCGGTTGAACTTTTAATGAATGTGTAATTCCTTCTTCTTGTGATACTTGGGTTTGTGATTCTGTGCGTATCACATCAAGTTTGCGTTCTCCAGTTTGAACGTAATCTTTAACATCAGTGATGTTACCAATTATCAACCCAGCACATGGGTTTGGTAGTACTGCTGCGCATACTTTACCTTCATAATATGGGCATTTTATGCTGACCCATGCGGTTTTGTACGTTTCTATTGTACCCCCAAATGTTCTGCACTCAATACTTTTACCTGTATAATTACTTTCTTTTATGAGTTTGTGATTAACACCTGTAATATCCGAACCTGTGTCTCTAAAACAGTTTGTTGGTAATCCATTAACCTCCGCTTGGTGTATCATCAGAGTACCTTGACGAGTGCATGCTGCGTTCGCTTCATGAATATGCCTCTTGTGGGCTGATGTGAGGTCCTCATCATTATTATGACCTTCCTTACCTGTTTTGTTATTGTATGACTCTATAATGGCTGCGTGTGTGTCCTCTAGATCATCGGAATCGCTACTATTACTAGACAACACATATGCATTACTTGCCTCTTTCCACGTATTCTTCATCGGACAAGACTTGCTAGTGTGCCCGTACGCCCGACACGAGAAACATTTGATGCTTCTCTTGAATGAGTCATACTTACTCTTTTTCTTTGCTGTGATGTCCCTTAAATAATCTAAATATCCAGGGTGTTTATCACACATTTCCAAATGTCCATGAGACAATTTGCAATACTGACATCTGGATAGGTGTCCTTTTCTAGGTCTGTCTCCCTCTCTGTTAGAATACTGGTATGGACTATTTCTATTCCTATTACCACTAAATTTTCTAAATTTGCCATTGCCTTTCTGGAATCTAGCACTTGCTCCTATTACCAGTTCTGGCTGTGTACAATTTGCGAATATGTCTCGATGTGCATTGAAATATGATTCTCCCCTCGTTTCCATTTCCTTAAGATCTTTGCATTTATTCTCCACTAGAAATACAGACATGGCCTCTGGTACTGCAGATAGTAGTCTATCTCTAATTATTAAGTCTCGAATTTTATTGTAATCAGACCCAATATCAGCGGCTTTAGTCCATTTATCAAAAGATGAGGTTAACTCAGAAACAAAGTCAATGAATGTTTGGTTAGATTTGGGAGTGAGTGTTTTAAATTTTGTACGTAAGCCCGACTCATCTAGACTGAAGTGTGCCAACACACGAGCTCTCATGTATTTGTAGTTAGTACGTAAGTCCTCAGGTATTAACTCAATTACCTTTAAAGGCTCCAATGCGAGATGCCTGTGGAATAGAATTGGTATGTCTTGTTCCGGTACTTTGTAATGCTTTACGAGTACTTAAAAGTTGGTAATCCAAGAACTGGCTGAATCGCCTTGTTGAAAGTTGCGAAAAAGCCCTTGGTACTTCTTCACTGGATCATTCTGTTTTGCACGACTTTTCTCTCGTTCAATCTCAGCTTCATGTTCCATCTGCAAAGTCTTGACTTTCAAATTACCCTCCACTTCTTTGTCCTTCCAGAGTGTTTCTGTTGCCAGCTTTTCCCTATCAAAAACGAGTTGTTTCTCTTTCAGTTGCATTTCCATAATTAGCTTTTCCTTTTCAGCAGCCATTTTTTCGCGTTCCAAAGCTATCTCGTTTTGCTTGATCGCCATCTCTCGTTCTTTTAGTTCTTTTTCCTCTCGTTTTGCTTCCTTTTCAGCCGCTAGCTTTTCCAATCGTTCCTCTTTCTCACGTGCTGCTTGAAGACGTTTCTCTTCTTTTTGCTGTAATTGATAGTCACTGAACTCTTGTTTCGCCCACGCTCTAAGTTCTGCTCCAGTCAATCCCGTATTCTCACCCATTACCATGTAATCCTGCAGTGTAGACATCTTGACCTACCTGTATAATACTCTAGCTGTAATAAAATATCGAAGTGGAAAAAGAACTCAAGAATATCGACAAAGTTGTAGTAATGTTGTTCTAGGAATATAGTCGATAGTATATCTCGTGGTATCAACGTCGACCAAAATATCAACTTAATCAATACAAATAATGTAAAGTTGACGATCACCCAAGAATATATCCCTCAACATATAGGATAATTATACGAAACGTGTCATAAATAAACCACAAAATAATTATGGACAAATATGTTCAATATAAAGAATATATATGTATAAGTACAGCAACACAATACTAACATTGACAAAAGACGATTGACGCAAGACGAAAATACATATTTTCATTCACAACAGACAAAATTATTACTCCTAAAAAATTTAAGTAACAACACGATAAACACTTTATATACTACTTACAATTGCGATACCAACAATGTGTGTTATCACACGCAAGATCAACATGAACAACTTCGTATTGACCTGACGATAGTTAACACAAATGATTTCTAAAGTAATCAAGCGTGCTTAACCACTTTAGAAATACCCATTCCAACCACCCGCACTGCTAGTTTGTAATTGCTTTTGTTAACATTTATAATCAGCACCTTATTAATATACAACAGATGTTGGACAATCGACCACAATAAACAATACTGGCCTTAACGAGTTTCCAAATCCATCCAGTGTCCCATGAATGTAAACTGTTGATTTGACTGGCAATAATGTTCTGTATTGACGTAACTAGTATTTGCTGTCCGATCGATTGACGTATGAGTAGAACAATTAAACTGTGTCTCCGTGTTAGTTGCTCCTGTTTGCGTATGACGATAGTGTAATAAACTTACACCACTAATACCCTGAACCCACGCGGTTCGTGGCCGACTTCAGAGAAACTTAGTCGGCTGTGGTACCATCGCTGAACCTTGAATAACTGGAAACGACGCCGACTAACAGCGTGACTCCTATGTATGGCGTCGAAAAGCGTAATGATCCAGTTCCCTGGTTTGAGTTACTTCATTGAAAATGGCCATCATTACTTCCTGTGCAAACGATTGTGATAAAGTTGAAAAGGCGTGCATGAACTCTCTGGGGTAAATGTCGTTGTGAATTAGTGTCTTGACTATATTATGTTGAGGGTGGCAAAGGTGTGGAAGGGATATCCCAACATGTGCAGTCCATATAGATGTAGAGTTGGTGGCAGACACGAATCTATGGTATGCACCACGTATCTAAATAAATATCTTGTGATTGGGTTCTTGATGTCTTCCTGGCCAGTGCAAATGACGCAGTAACTGGCGCCAGTGGCTAGTTAATAATATTCCTTGTTGGAAGACGATGTACCCAAGGCCGACATATCATAAGTCCGGTGTGTCTATACTTTAATGCGATTAAGTCAATATTATGTCAATTAAATGTCCGATCAGGTATTTTTAGTGCAATATATTGTGCAACATTGATGTGGTGGAATGTAGTGTCCGTCTCCGATGTGTGTTGATGTCTTTCATAATGTCATCAGTGTCCACAAGTTCGTTGTTTGAAGTGTAACAATGTCCGTACAATCTCTGAGTGTTGCAGCATAAAATCATCCAACACGTAATCAAAATGTTCAGTCTTGTGACGTATATTGTATTTACAATACGTATCTATCCAGTAGTTGAGGCTGTTTCAGTAATAGTTGTAACTATATGATTCATCTTCCTTGCATTGTACAGTGCAGTGTCCCAACGACGGCCTACTTTCATTTACCATATGTAAAGTCCATTGAGTGTGTACTTCATTCATTCGTTTCAAACTGTATATACCAAATAAGTTGTTTACTTCACTGCTGTTTTTCTACTATCTTCAGTAATCTTTAATTTTTAATGTGTAATAATATTCTGTCTTTTGTACTTCACGAATGATATTGTAACGTTGGACATTTTCTACTGTGTGTTCATTATGTGCACCAGTTTTCGTTTCGCATTTCGATTTCTGATGTGCAGATGTACAATAACTGGTTATGTTAACGATCTAACGATCAGCATCATGATTGTTCGTTATAAATACTTTCTAACACACAATTTATATATATATATAATGTCCTACCTTCCTTTCTCCTTTGATTTTACAAGTTGATCTTATGAATGATTCGTTTACGATGTTCTAACAATTTTGTATGGAGGCCGACATTTTTACTTTTCACACTTTTGACGTTCTTCCGATGCGACTCCGTGTGTTCCGGAGCGCTATTTATGTTTCGTTCGTGCGCATTTCTTGTTTACTTATAACTTTCGCGGGAAATCTTTGTTGACAATTGGATCCTAAAAACCGGCGAGCATCCCATCTTCATGCCAATAGGTAATTTCTCCCATTGACTGATAAACAACTCGTTACGCTTTGAACAATGTGACGAATGATTAAGCGACTCCAAAATGAAAACAATACTCACTCTTTTATTTCGAGTCGAGCGGAACAAATAACAGCGAACAGTTATCGGGTGTTATTAAACTGCCCCCGAGATGTAGGAGCGGCGTTTAATTAATAAATGTTTCACACGAAACTACCTGCCTTGCCCCAATGTCCTCTTTGAGGTGCAAACCTGCCATTTCACAGTTCAGAGTTGCAGCGCGTCTAGGGTTTTCGAGTCCTGTCTTAAGTATCCATTTGCCAATCGATCTTTCCTCCTGAATTCTCTTCGCCTAAGCTCGGAATCAGTCGCATACAGCGCTTCACACACGGCTCTCTGGAAGACACGTCCTTTCCTTTCGAATCACACACAGAGAAAGTCCTTTGTTGTTCTGTGACGCTATATTCGTTTCCAATGGTATCTTCCTTTCCTATTTGTCCATTTTTGTGCAGAACTGGGAAAATCCCATTCATGACTTTGGTGGAGTGTACCGTCATATGGCACCCTCCTCCCTCCTCCTAATCACTCCTCCTCCCTTCTCCTCCTCTCTCCTCCTACTCCCTCCTCCTCCTCCCTCCTCCTCCTAATACGTCCTCCCCTCCTCCCTCCTCCTCCTTCTCCTCCCTCTTCCTCCCTCCTCCTCCTTCTCCTCCCTCGCTCCTCCTCCCTCTTCCTCCCTCTCCTCCTCATCACTCCTCCTCCCTTCTCCTCCTCCCTCCTCATCCTCTCTCCTCCTCCCTCCTCCTCCTCCCTCTACCTCCTTCCTCCTCCTCCTTCCTCCTCCTCCCTCCACATGCCTCCTCCTCCTCCCTCTTCCTCCTCCTCCCTCCTCATCCTCCCTCCTCCTCCTCCCCCTCCTTCTCCGCCCTCCTCCTTCTCCCTCCTCCTTCTCCTCCCTCCTTCTCCCTCCTCCTCCTCTCTCCTCCCTCCTCCTCCTCCATCTCCCTCCTCCTCCCTCTCCTCCTCCCTCCTCCTCCCCCTCCTCCTCCTGCGTTCTTCTCCTCCCTCCTTCTCCCTCATCCTCCTCCTTCTTCCTCCCTCTTCCTCGTCCCTCTTCCTCCTCCTTCCTCCCTCTTCCTCCTCCCTTTCCTCCTCCCCTCCTCCTCCCACCTCCTCCTCCCTCCTCCTGCCTCCTCCTCCTCCCTCATCCTCCTCCTTCCTCCTCCTTCTTCCTTCCTCCTCCTCCCTCCTCCTCCTAATCCCTCCTCCTCCCTACTACTCCTCCTCCTTCCTCCTCCCTCCTTTTCCCTCCTCCTCCTCTCTCCGCCTATCTCTTCTTCCCTCCTACTCCTCCCTCCTCCTCCCTCCTCCACCTCCCTCTTCCTCCTCCCAGCTCCTACTCCTCCTTTTTGTTCTTCTTCTGCTGCTGCTGCCGCTGCTCCATTTACCCAAGTTAATTGTTGGGGAAGATGTAAAGATCTTTCAAGTGCTCTTTCTAATGCTTTTTGTAAGTTGGTCTTCGTTTATCTAAGGTTGTTCTAACTGCAACCAATAATTGATTAGACAGACAGACAGACAGACAGACAGACAGACAGACAGACAGACAGTCGGGAACGGGAACTTATATGACTACTTATTTGAATTAAATGAGATGCTCCCCATCAGGAGCTGGGCGAAGCCGGGCCGGATCAGACAAACAGACAGACAGACAGATAGACAGACAGACAGACAGACAGATAGTCGGGAACGGGAACGTGAGCTTATATGACTACTTATATGAATTAAATGAGATGCTCCACACCAGGAGCTGGGCGATGCCGGGCCGGGTCAGACAGACAGACAGACAGACAGACAGATAGTCGGTAACGGGAACGTGAGCTTATATGACTACTTATATGAATTAAATTAGATGCTCCCCACCAAGGACTGGGCGAAGCTGGGCCGGATCAGCTAGTTATACTATAATTACACATTTAAATATTTTATTCAGAGCCATAATATTTACTAATTAATTATTCTTCCTAATTATTAACGTTTTCCAATCAACTAATGAATCTATTGCTCCTAAATAATTTATCCACCACGTATACCACCAAAATTCTATAATAACATGTATGTAACAATTCATTATCAGCTGTAGTACTACTAATTTAACTTAAGTATTTGTAATAAATTCAGTAATATGTAACTTGAATATACTGATCTATTGGTTTCACCACATAAGCACTAATTAATTATTTATGCTTTCCCCTAAATTCGTTAATCTGTTGATACAATACTATCTTTAAATAGCATAAGCATCAAAGAAGATAAGAATAGCAGAAGATAAAAAAGCAACTGAATTGTAAAATTGCCCTTATTAATATATTCATATAATAATTTTGGTACACCCGCTATTAGTTATTAATTATTAACGTAATATTTCTATATAGGCTGATACACGCAAGCACTAATTTCCGTTAATCAAACTATTATAATATAGTACAAACGTTAATACAGTTCCTTTACTAATGTTAACTAATCACTTAACACACGTAAATGTAAACACAAGTACTAACTACACACTTCTAATTATTCAGCACAGGTAATTCCTCTTCAATATTTTATCAATCGAATGTCCAGATATTATTATAAAGTTCTTATTTTTAATTACATGTCTCTAATCTGACAAATTTGTAGAATTCACTGATGATTGTTCTTGTTCCTTTTCCTACAGAAAGCTCAAGAACATATTTCACAATGTATTCAGTATTGCTCCCGTGTTCACCTCCACACAGTCATTGTATCTAGCGTAGTTCCCATGTTGACTTACAATTAGGCCAATAGTTTAAACAAGTTTCTAGGCCAACTATTAACTATTATTCCTAGAGATTCCCCCGAAATGTCCTTGAAAACAATAAGGTCTTCTGTATGAATCCCGTTCTTCACAAATTCTTAGTTCTTTAACATTTTCAACAAATGTTTATGTTCTTTGTATACAATTTTAACATACACAAAGTTTGCTGACAATTCTCTGCTTTAGCGTAATGTAGTTTCAAACTGTTTCTGCTACTGTAAATTTCGCGGTTTATGCCTGTTACTTGACATTCCGTTAGGTCGTTGATATTCACTTCATTTCTGCTTTTCTTACACAATATGTTTTATCTAGCGTATTATTTGTTTCGGAATGTCACGTTCCGTTTTGAGCTCCCCATGTTGCCAGCGAGCGCCTTCGTTAGGGCAGTTTTCATTTATTGTACGCTCCCTGGTTTGATAGAGTGTTGGTTATAAAGTTCTCCAGTACCTGCAGGAGTTGACAGGATTCAATTTAACTCTATGTGGCTTCTTCCGCTTCACCTGCCTTCCGGGAACTGTATGCTGAATGTGAAACCTGCTAGTTGAGTACCACAACTCCCTGTTTGTGACCATCTCAGTATTTAACTTAGCTAAATGCTACTGTTAGTCTTTACCCCTAAACACTGAAACTTCACGCAAGTAGAATACAAAACTTGCCGGTATTCAGCTTCTTACACATGATACAATTCACAAATTCAATCTCAATTATGCGACGATACTAATTACCACATAGATAACAACATTCTAATACACGAGTAGTGGCACAATCATGGCCGTACTATTAAATCTTGAACCACATCTATACTCGACTGTGGCTCAAGCCCAATTGATTGCCTCCAATAAACGTTGTCCCCTGCTCAACAACACGCCTTGCTGTTTTCATACAAGGCATGATTCTCAATCTTCTGGTCTTCACGTTAGACTGCGTGAAAATCTAGACTGTCTGTATTGAGTGGACCATGACCTGACCTAGGACCATGGCAGACACACTTTACTACAATGTTTGTAATATTTCTTATAACTATATCATCTTCTTGTCTTGCATATGTTTCTACAGGACTTGGGTGGACATTCTTCCCAGAGAGAAATAAAACACTAATTGGACCTGTTCATAAACTGGGTGAAAGAAGCAGAAAATATTCTACATCGTATGCAGTCAGTGACGTATTGATGCCTGTTTCATGTTTTGTGTCCGTTGTTATCCTAACTACTATTCTGGTAATCCAGCTCAACAAGAAAGCCACCTGGAGCAAAATCAGTCTCCTCAGTGATGGTTCCACGTGCAAATGGAACCGTCAATAAAATGGAAACGTAAATTGCCAAAATGGTAATGATTATGTCTATTATCTTCATTGTGTCTTTTTGTCCAGCCGCTGACATATTTTTTACAGGAATCATTGAGCCGATATTTAAGGCGATGCTAACCTAAAAAAATATCGATTTTTGGTCAGTTTGGCTATTTTTGGAATAGTTCATTTTTAAACACCTTAGCATGTCTTCTATCAGATTCGGCACTTATTGTTTCTTTAAAAACTGTTATTTTAATGCAATATTCATATTTTACTTAACCCACCCTAGGTGGCAAATTGTCTACTTATTGAAAATTGCAATGAAATTGACGTTTTTTCAACGATATCTCGCCGACGCGCGATCCACGTGTTTCATACATCATTGTAAGGGTCACGAACTCCCCTAATTGTTCGTTAAACTTCGGGTTCGTTTAATTGAGAGCTCTTCTGTGTACGAAGGTTTCTTTCGAATCAATAATCTTCCGGAAACTCCCATATATGGAACACCTCGCCGATTGCGCAATCTCCGTTGGCGGAAACTGATCACGTGGGTTTCCAAGATGGCCATTTTGTTGTGTTTTCGCTTGGCAACCGATCCACACGCGAATTGAAAAATGCCTTGTTCCAAGAAGTTTAACATACAATCATCTGCTCAACGTAGGAAATCACGCAGTCAATAACTGGCAAATGCTCGTAAGCACTGAAAAGCCTACCAGAACTTAAACATTACAGAAAAGTCTGAATTTGATTCTAAGATAACTTTTTTAGTATAAAAAACATGAAAATAATTAGTTTTTCCCAGTTTTCTCATTTTGCCATATTTTTTACATTGTTTCAATGTTTTTCAAAAACTATGTGTCAAATTACAATGAAACTTGGCAGACTTATTCTTCATTGTATTATGTACAATTTGTCAAGAGCATTTATAAAACTATGATTTAGTTTTTGTGCAGTATCGTACAAAAGACCCCCCCCCCCAAAAAAAAAAAAGTGTCAATGAAAATGTTAAAATTTATTTTTAATTATGAAGAAATAAAATGCCAAGGTATATCATTAAAAGCTTCTAACAGAAAATAACGGTTTTATTTTATTACAAGAATACAAAAAAAAATGAAGCCTGTGATTTAAAAAAAAATTATGTTTTAGACCATAGTTAAGAAATCCAATATGGCCGCTGTTTATCTTAGTTTCCATGGCAACCGTTACTTACAAAGTCAATTTGACAGTATGTTATCAATCAGCAGTCTTCAGTATCAAACCCCATACCATAACAGAACATAGAAATTAAATATTATAGAATTTAATTTGTTAGGGTTAGCATCGCATTAATTATGACAGTTTGAACAGGAATTTAATGTTTGTAACCCTCTCCATATCATTTACTGCAGATGTAATTAACTCCAGTGTCAACACGTTTGTGAATGTGAAAATGAGCATCCGCTATAGGAAGTCATTTCTGAAATTGTTCAGGTTCTGTGTGACTCAAAGAGTCCAATAACAATGAAAGAAAGTATATGTATTACCTATTTTTAATTCCTTGAGTGTCTGAAATAATTATTCTTTCTCTCTCTCACCGACCACTGGCTTTCAATCTGTTAATATTGAAGTCTCAAAAGTTCAAGGAAGAAACTAGAGCCACAGTAGAGTAGTGGCTAGACACTGACCTGCTGGCTTCAAGTTCGCTTGGAAGCGAGTTTGTTAACTTCACGTGGCCATGTCGATACAGCCTAACATAGATACCAGGAAATGTTTTGGGAAGTAAAGAGTCTGTCGAGATATTAACCATATCACACATTGCTCTTAAAATTATGTTCCTAGCACCATATGTACGATACACCATAAGATGTGGGAAAAACAAAACATTCTTTCTTGCTTAGTAAGAATAAACGCCGGTCTCCCTGGCATAGGAGTTAACGTCTTTCTCCGTAATCCCGTATATTTTCGTGAGTAAAGTAACCTGCGCGAGAATCGGTAGCGGTTCTCGCCGCGATGGCATTACGGGGTATGTGAGCAGGTCGCTCAGAAAGCAATGGCAAACTACTGAGCGTAATCTTGCCTAGTACTTGTACATCAACAGAAGCTGAAAAATGCTGATGTTGACTGCAACGTCCTATAAGGGATATGCTAAAAAAAAGGAATAAATACCTGGGAGAAGTAAATACCTAGATGTCTTGGCCACGTTACATGGTCGAGACAGAAACACTGAGCTGATCCACGACTCTGGTGATCGAGTGAGATGGCGAAACATGACCGCCCACGCTTATCGGCATGGCACATATTGGATGGATGGAGGAATAAATATTACAACCCTGATTGCATCCTAATACGCCCCTCTTAGGTTCAAACGTCCCAGTAGTCTTGTGAATCTGGCTGGGATCTGAGCTTAGATTGGGAGGGGGGATGGAGAGAGAAAGAGAGAGAAATAGAGAGAGAGAGAGAGAGAGAGAGAGAGAGAGAGAGAGAAAGAGAGAGAGGGTTCTGCAACATAGTCCTAATGAAGATGGTTCTTCGGTACGGGTCTTTGATCTCTACGTCGAAGTCGAACCCATGACCAATAGATCGGAATGCAAGCGTCTAGTCATTATGCCATTGCGGTTGGGTGTATCGCAAATTTGTATTGTCATAAAGAGATTAAAACTTACCACTATTGAGTATGGAAGTGAAAACCACTCGGCTGGCGTATGAATTCAGTAACCCTTACATTATATCTACGTTTCCAGGAATGCCCATGTATTACAATTACAAATAAGCTGCCGGCTGATGTTTCAAAACTAGTTCCTTGAATTAAACATTAATGTCGCAGATTGAATCAGAAAAAAATAAATACATCAAACATAACACACGTTGTCACTATTTTAAAATTTGTAATCATTGGTTATTAGTTGTCTGAGGTATTAATCATTTATTAAGACCATTGTACTTTCTTCTCATTAGTTAAGTTATCAATATCAGGTATGCAGTGGTCACTATCAACATCACACGGGCTTCTGAATGCACAGGGTTTGTCTATGTGGACTTAAAAGAGCCATGCGCCTTTAAATGAACGTTAATCAAATGTTTGCCTTTTTTCTGTTTTTATGGCATCATATTACTTAATAACAACACTATCTTTCGTGTTACGGTCAATGGACCATGCTGTCATTAATATGGAGCAGCCGCGATAATTATGTAATTCTATATGTATTGGAATTCCAAAGACACCAAGAGCCTTGTAATGTGATCAACATCAAACAATTGGCATAATGAGCCACAGCACGAAGATTTTACTAAGAATCATCATGCAAAGAGTTAGGAAGACAGAACAACCTTTAAAAACAAAGAGAAGAACAACGTGCGTTCGTAGAAGGCAAGGGTACAGTAAATGCTGTGTATTTGCTCAGAACACTAATTGAGCATCTAATAGAAGTAATCAAAGACCTACATCTATGGTTCATTGACTACACAAAGGCGTTTCATAAAGCTAGACATGTCAACATGATGAAGATGCTTGCGGATATACACATTTATAGAAAAAACCTAAGACTTGTAAACACATATATTGTAAACATTAAGCTGCCATGAAGATTGATAATGAAGTAGCTCAATATTAGTCTATTAAAAGTGGTGTGAGACAGGGATGTGTAATGTCTCCAGATCTCTTGTTCCCTATACAATGAAAATATTATTTTTTAGAAATTTAGAAGATGTGAGAGGAATCACCAATGGGTGACATAACATCAATAACATTAGATACGAGGATGATACAGTATTGATTGCAGACAATGAACAGGATCTGCAACATTTAGTAGATGCAGTACGGGTAAACGAGCATATTCTTACACGAATGAATCGGCACAAGTATCAGGGAACAATCATAACATCTGATTTGAGGTGCCGTAAAGTTATTAGAACAAGAATCGTTACCGAAGATAACGTTTTGAAAGATGGAAAATATACTGACAAATAAAGAGATGTCAATTGCATCGAGAATGTTCAGTTAAGTTGAGTTGAAAACCGACATCACTGCACTCAGGACATTCCCATATGTGCTCCGTCCCCTCGTTCAACAGCCAGCGAAGTGTCATACTTCTAATCGTTCCCACCGTTATCTAATTACAAGTTCTCCTGCATCGAGAAAAAGAGTGTTAAAGTGCTTCATATAACATGTACTTGTGTATGGATGTGAAACGTTTACAATGAGCAGACGAGCGGGAAAACATTTAATTACAGTAAACAATGGTTTCTGAAGAAAATGCAATGAATACAATGGAGAGACATAAAGTATACAAGAAACAGATGACAACTGTAAACATATTAGAGAAATTAGACGTAGACAGTCAACATTTTTGGACACGTTATGAGAAGTAATAAACTGAAGAACGTGGTGACAACTGGCAAAATAGGGTGAAAAAGAACAAGGGGAGGGCAGAGTAGTAAATATCTGGATGGCTTGGCCACGTGGTATGCTCACAAGGCCACAAAGCTGATCCACGACTCTGGTGATCGTGTGAGATGGCGAAACATTACCGCCTACGCTTATCGGCATGGCATGTGCTGTTGATGAGAAATGTACAGAGTTTGCGATAGAAGTGACCGAGTGAGAGGGGGAAGGATAGGACAGAAATAAAACTATTTCTTAATCAGTCATTGTTGATAGAAGTGACCGAGTGAGATGTGGAAGGATAGGACAGAAATAAAACTATTTCTTAATCAGTCATTGTTGATAGAAGTGACCGAGTGAGAGGGGGAAGGATAGGACAGAAATAAAACTATTTCTTAATCAGTCATTGTTGATAGAAGTGACCGAGTGAGAGGGGGAAGGATAGGACAGAAATAAAACTATTTCTTAATCAGTCATTGTTGCTAAACATGCACTCAGTTTACATCGGATTGCACATTCTCTACCTTAATACCCAACATCTTTCGTTTTTAGTGATGCAAAAAGCACGGGTGGTTTTTAAATAATTATTTGCTTTTATATAACTACCAATTAACTGTTTGTAATGATGTCAAACATTGTATTATAATTTTCCCAGCGTGCTACTTAAAATGGATTCCACATGCCACGCTTGCCACGTGTGCCATTGGTTGTCAATGCTTGTTCTGTATCAATTTTGACTTTACGCATGTTTATATAAGCCGCTGGTGAACTTGATTCCCTCCGCATTCTGCGGTGTTCGCCATAAAGACTGAATGAAACAAAATGATAACACATGTTGCCCAGTCAGTAATATGTGCGTCCTTTTTCTGTTGTATGTAATAGGTATTTTAATTTTCAGTGTTATTTCCCTTTGCACGTGATCAATGACTATTTTATACGAATAGTTTGAAATGTATTGTTTTCCCCGTTTGTGTTCACAAATATTTTCCCAATGTGTTGTTGCAGTGAAAAACGCACATTTAGTGGTCTAATGTGTACATACAAGGGTATGTCAAAAAGTTATGCACCACAATTATTATCCCAGCTAATAATAAGGATACAAGCATTACATTTGCACCAATTTAAGTTTATAATCTCTGGAATGTGTATACCAAATTGCATCTCTGTTAATCATTTCTAACTGCGACACAAAACCGTTGAAATGGCAAATATTACTGACGTATGTTACAAACATAGCATTGTTATAGATATTTTTATTGTAGAGAAAGAAACTATTGTTAACATTCACAAGCGTGTGTATGGCACTTTTGCAGTCGATAGAAGCACAGTTAGTCATTGGGCCCAGAGAGTTGTGGTTACTGCACGTGGAGATGTAGAGCTGACTGATAAGAAGCCCCTCTGGACGTCCTGCCAAAGCCATCGGCCGGATCTAACTGGAACGTGCTGACATCATGATTCGCAGAGATAGGTGAATCACAAGTCAATAATTATCCATGCAGCTTTCGATAAGCGATTGCAATTTTCAAACACATGGGATATTCAAAGGTTTGTGCAAGATGGGATCCTCGAGCTCTCATAGAGGACCATAAGGCCCAAAGGAAAACAGTTTATTTTTAATTGCTGCGGAGGTTCGAGACAGATGGGGATATTTTTTTTTCTTGGGGGGGGGGGGGGGGGGGGGGGGAGGGGGGAGGGGGGGGGGGAGGTGTCAAACATTATGACAGGAGACGAGAACTTGGGTTCATCATTTTTAGCCGGAGACAAAAAGACAGTCAATGGAGTGGCAATATCCTCAATCATCAGCAGGGAAAAAATTTCAAAATATCTCCATCAGCCGGTAAAGTCATGCTCAATGTTTTTTTGTTTTTTTTAGGGGGGGGGGTGGGGGGGGGGGGGTATTGATTATTCTTGTGGGTGATCTGCTAAAAGGTGGAACGATCGATTTGGAAATTTACATCAAAACACTCACTATTAGTGTTGGAACTCTTCGCTGGCTGCTGAGGATGGGGACTGAGCGCTTATGGGAATGCCCCGAATGCTGTGATGTCGGTTCCTAAATCAATCAATCAATCAGTCAATCAAAACACTCACAAAACTCAATCGTCGTTACTGCAGGGTTAAGCCTCACACGAATGGGGAGCAACCGCTTCTCCTTCATGACAACGCACGTCTTCACACAAGCCTGAAAATAAGGGAGGTGATCGACAAAATGAGATGGAATGTACTGTCTCGTCCACCTTACAGTCCAGACCTGGCACAATCTGATTTCCATCTTTTCGATCCCCTTAAGAATAATATCTATGCGACAAAGTTTGAAGGCAACGAGAGAGTGATTAATACTTTGAAGAAATGGCTAAGAGAACAGGACAAAATGTGGTACAGATATGGGATACATGGCGTAACGTCTTTAAAGTTGATTGGGATTATATTGAAGTAGAAATGTTTGCTCACATGTGCATGAATATTGTGAATAAATATTATTTGTAAGTAGTTTACAATGTAGGTTTCGGTTCTTATTTAGGGAGCCTCCATATGACCTTGACCTCGATAGAGTGAGGTCACTCCTTCTCAGTACTGTAGTTGGGTGGTGTAAGGGGCGATAATTAAGTCATATATATAAGGGAGATAATTCTAAGAATTGTGTTTCTAAGGGCAGATAACTATTGAGTGGGTGTGTAGTATTTTAATTAATAAAAAAAAATTTTTAAAATTTAAAAACGACCAGTCGCAGGGGTGGAGAAGTTGGTATAAGGGCGTGGGGGTGGGACTAGGCGGTTCGGGCTTAAACACTATCATCATACGGGTTACAAATGAAAACCTTAAAATGTAAAGATGGCCGCTATTATCGGTCATAGTGGATATGGCTTAGTGAAAATCGTTGTTAAGGGGTGGGTAGCGGTTATTAGTGATCCGTAGGGGGTTGTAGTGGTTTAAACACTATCAGCATATGACTTGCAAATGAAAACCTTAAAAAGTAAAGATTGCCGGTATTATTTGGTGCTGTGGGTATGGCTTAGTGAAACTATGTGTTAAGGGGTGGATACCTGTTATTAGTGATATGTAGAGGGATGTAATGGTCTATACACTATCATCATACGGTTACAAATGAGAACCTTAAAATGTAAAGATGGCCGGTATTATCGGCTGCTATGGGTATGGTTTAGTGAAACCCGGTGTTAATGGGTGGATACCTGTTATTAGTGATCTTTAGAGGGATGTAATGGCCTATACACTATTATCATATGGTTACAAATGAAAACCTTAAAATGTAAAGATGGCCGGTAATATTGGGTGATGTGGGTATTGCTTGGTGTCATTCGGTGATAAAGGGTGGGTAGAGGTTATTAGTGCTCTTTAGAGGGTCGTAGTGGTATATACATTATTATCATACTGGTTACGAATGAAAATCTTAAAAAGTAAAGATGGTCGGTATTAGTGGTTGTAGTGGGTACGGCATACTATTATTCGTTGTCAGGGGGTGGATAGTGGTTATTAGTGATGTGTAGAGGGTTGAGTGGTATATACACTATTAGCATACGGGTACAAATGAAAACCTGTAAAAAGTACAGATGACTTGTATTATTGGTTGTAGTGGGTATGGCTTAGTGAAGTTAGATGTTAAGGGGTGGGTGATTGGATGATTAGCTAGATAAGTGCTCGAACACTAAGATCAGACGATTTCTAATCGGTAAATGAAAACCTCAAATCTCTATGTCTCTTTTTTCTCTCCCCTTGTGTCTATAGGGTCTTTGTTTCGTTCCCAAATATTTGTTCTCAAACTCGTCTGCTCAGCACTTCACGGCCAGACAAAACTACAGCTTCTATATACCACTTCAACATTCAAATAAAAAATATGTTAACCAAAATGTGAAAAATATAGCGGTCAGACTTATAAATATCTTGGCCAAACTTATGAAAAGTAGGAAACATTATTAACCAAATGTGAAAACAATATCGTCCAAAGAGAGAAATATTTCAACTAAACTTAAAATAGATCTGCCAAACTTATGAAAAGTAGGAAAATTGTCAGCCAAATTGGCAAAAGTTAGGCCAAATACAGAAATATCTCACCCAAACTTATGAAAAGTAGGAAACTTTGTTAACCAAAGTGGAAAAACCGACTTATCGTTTAATAAGTTTGAAAGATATATTTCGTTACTTGTTCAATCTTTTTCCTCTTTGACTAACACATTTTCCTACTTGGTCAATATCTTTCCAGTTTGGTTAACAAGTTTCCTGCTTTTTATACGTTTAGTTGAGCTATTTCTGTATTTAGCCGACATTTTTCACATTTGACTAACATAATTTTCCTACTGGGTCAATATCTTTCACATTTTGATTAACAAGGTTTCCAAGTTTTCATAAGTTTAGTTGAGATATTTCTGTATTTGGCCGACATTTCCCCCCTTTGGTTGACATATTTTTCCATTTTTTATACGTCTGGACGAGATATTTCTCTCTTTGGCTGATATTTTTTCACATTTGTTTAAAAATGTTTCCTACTTGGCCAATATTTTTCCTGTTTGGCTAAAAATTTTTCCTAGTTTTCATAAGTGTGGATGAGATGTTTCTGTATTTGGTCGACATTTTTCATATATGGGTAACAGATTTTACTACTTAACCTAGATTTCCCCCTCTGGCTAACATATTTTCCTTCTTGGTCAATCTTTCCCTTTGGTTAACAATTTTTCTAGTTTTTATACGTTTGGTTGAGATATTTATGTATTTGGCCAATATTTTTGTACCATTTTGTTGACACATTTTCCTACCTTTTATAAGTGTGGACGAGATATTTCTCCCTTTGATTGAAACATTTTCCTACTTGGGAAATATTGTTTTCCCTATTTGGCTAACAAGTTTTCATAGTTTTCATAAGTGTGAACGTGATATTTCTGTTTTTGCCCGACATTTTTTTCACATTTGGTTAATAGATTTTTCTACTTGACCTAGGTTTTCCCCCTCTGGCTAACAAAGTTTCCTACTTTTCATAAGTTTGGCTGATATATTTCTGTATTTTGGCCTAAGATTTTACCATTTCGCTGACAATTTTCCTACTTTTCATAACTTTGGCTGATCTATTTATAAATGTATTTGACATATTTCTCTCTTTGGGTAATATTTTTTTCTTCACATTTGGTTAACAAAAATTTTCATACTTTTCATAGGTTTGAGCGATGTATTTCGTTACTTGTTCAAAAAATTTTCCTCTTTGACTAACACATTTTCTTACTTGGTCAATATCTTTCCCGTTTGGTGAACAATTTTCCTACTGTTTATACGTTTGGTTGAGATATTTGGTTATATATATATTTGGCCGATAGTTTCCCCTTTGGTTGACACATTTTCCTACTCTTTATAAGTCTGGACGAGATATTTCTCTCTTTGGCTGATATTTTTTTCACATTAGGCTACAAATTTTCCTACTTGGCCAATATTATTCCTATTTGGCTAACAAATGTTTCTAGTTTTCATAAGTGAGGACGAGATATTTCTGTATTTGGCCGACCTTTTTCACATTTGGGTAACAGATTTTCCTACTTGACCTAGGTTTTTCCCCTTTGGCTAACAAAGTTTCCAACATTTCATAAGTTTGGCTGAGATATCTCTGTATTTGGCCTAACTTTTTTCCCAATTGGCTGACAATGTTCCTACTTTTCATAAGTTTTGTGATCTATTTATAAGTTTAGTTGAACTATTTCTCACTTTGGACGATATTTTCTTTACATTTGGTTAACAATGTTTGTTTCCTACTTTTCATATGTTTGGCCGAGCTATTTATAAGTTTGACTGCTATTTATTTTCTATTTTTGTTAACATAATTTCTTATTTGAAAGTTGAAGTTGTACATAGAAGCTGTAGTTTTGTCCAGCTGTGAAGTGTGGCACTGAGCAGAAAAGATGTAAAACATATATTAGCGTTTGTAATGTGTTTCTGGGGAACGTTGTAGAGTTCGTAGTTCCGTACAGACACACAGAGAGGTAGTGAACGTGTACATGTCTAATTTGGTACGTGATAACGTTGCTTGTTATGACAGTGGATACTGACATGACATGTTACATTCATTGTCTAAGGCTGAGTCGGAGTAGTTTGTTGTGTTCGTTTGTAATATTATAATCTTATAGCAGGCGGTAGCCACTCGTCGCTGTATAGGTATGTTACCCGATAGCTGGTACGTACAGATACGTCGTCCTCGACTGGTATCGGCGGTCACATCTCACATTTTTACCATTTGGTTGACACATTTTTCTACTTTTTATAAGCCTGGACTAGATATTACTCTCTTTTGCTGATAATTTTACCATTTGGTTGACAAATTTTCCTACTTTTTATAAATCTGGACGCTATATTTCTTTCTTTGGCTGATATTTTTTTTCCCATTTGGCTAACATATTTTCCTACTTAGTCAATATTTTTTCCTACTTGGCTAACAAATATTCCCGGTTTTCATAAGTGTGGGCGTGATATTTCTGTATTTGGCTGACGTTTTTCACATTTGTGTAACACATTTTCCTACTTGGCCTTGGTTTTACCCCTTTGGCTAACAATGTTTTCTACTTTTCATATGTTAGGGTGAGATATTTCTGTATTTGGTCTAACTTTTTCCCATTTGGCCGACAATTCTCCTACTTTTTATAAGTCTGGATGAGATATTTCTCTCTTTGGGTGATATTTTTTTCACATTTGGTTAACAAAGCTTCCTACTTTTAATAAGTTTGAACGATATATTTCGTTACTTGTTCAATATTTTACCTCTTTGACTAATACATTTTCCTACTTGGTCAATATATTTCGAGTTTGGTTAACAATTTTCCTACTTTTTATACGTTTGATTGAGCTATTTCTGTCTTTAACCGACATTTTTCACATGTGACTAACATAATTTTCCTACTTGAAGTCGGTTTTTCCAATTTGGTTAACAAAGTTTCCTACTTTTCATAAGTTTGGGTGAGATATTTCTGTATTTGGCCTAACTTTTGCCAATTTGGAGGACAATTTTCCTACTTTTCATAAGTTTGGCTGATCTATTTTAAGTTTAGTTGAAATATTTCTCTCTTTGGACGATATTATTTTTACATTTGGTTAATAATGTTTCCTAATTTTCATCAGTTTGGCCAAGATATTTATAAGTCTGACAGCTATATTTTTCCCATTTTGGTTAACATATTTTCTTATTTGAATGTTGAAGTGATACATAAAAGCTGTAGTTTTGTCTGGCTGTGAAGTGTGGCACTGAGCAGACGAGTTTGAGAACAAATATTGGTCTTGGAAATGGGTTTCTGGGGAACGAAACAAAGACCCAATAGACACAAGGGGAGAGAGAAAAGAGAGATAGAGAGATTTGAGGTTTTCATTTACCGATCAGAAATCGTCTGATCTTAGTGTTTAAGCACTTATCTAGCTACGCATCCAATCACCCACCCCTTAACATCTAATTTCACTAAGCCATACCCACTACAACCAATAATACAAGTCATCTGTACTTTTTAAAAGTTTTCATTTGTACCCGTATCCTAATAGTGTATTTACCACTCACCCCTCTACACATCACTAATAATCACTATCCACCCCCTGACAACTAATAACAGTATGCCGTACCCACTACAGCCAATAATACCGTCCGTCTTTACTTTTTAAGATTTTCATTTGTAACCCGTATGATAATACTGCATATACCACTACGACCCTCTAAAGAGCACTAATAACCTCTACCCACCCTTTATCACCGAATGACAACAAGCCATACCCACAGCAACCAATATTACCGGCCATCTTTACATTTTAAGGTTTTCATTTCCAGCCGTATGATAATTATGTATAGGCCATTACATCCATCTACGGATCACTAATAACAGGTATCCACCCTTAACGCCGAGTTTCACTAAGCCAAACTCACAGCAACCAATAATACCGGCCATCATTACATTTTAAGGTTTTCATTTGTAACCATATGATGATAGTGTATAGGCAATTACTTCCCACTAAAGATCACTAATAACAGGTATCCACCCCTTAATACCGAGTTTAACTAAACCATACCCACAGCAACCAATAATACCGGCCATATTTACATTTTAAGGTTTTCATTTGTAATCGTATGATGATAGTGTATAGGCCATTGCATCCTTCTATAGATCACTAATAACAGGTATCCACCCTTAACAATGAGTTTCACTAAGCCATACCCACAGCAACCGATAATACCGGCAATCTTTACATTTTAAGGTTCTCATTTGTAACCGTGTGATGATAGTGTATAGACAATTACATCCCTCTACATATCACTAATAACAGGTATCCACCCCTTAACACATAGTTTCACTAAGCCATACCCTCAGCACCAAATAATACCGGCAATTTTACTTTTTAAGGTTTTCATTTGTAAGTCGTATGCTGATAGTGTTTAAACCACTACGACCCCCTACCGATCACTAATAACCGCTACCCACCCCTTAACAACGATTTTCACTAAGCTATATCCACTACGACCGATAATAGCGGCCATCTTTACATTTTAAGGTTTTCATTTATAACCCGTATGATGATAGTGTTTAAGCCCGACCCGCCATGTCCCACTCCACACGCCCTCATACCCACTTCTCCACCCCTGCGACTGGTCGTTTTTTAATGTTTTTTAATTTTGTTTCATTAATTAAAATACATGTACAGACCTACAAGCACTTGGAATCAACGACTGGCAAGAGAAGGTCCACCAAAGAGACGAATGGAGACGGATTGTATTTGCAGCAAAGAACCTCAATGGCTCGGAAAGCTGAAGAAGAAGAAGAAGAATTAAAATACTATACACCCACTCAATAGCTATCTGCCCTTAGAAACAAAATTCTTAGAATTATCTCCCTTAGATATGACCTAGTTATCGCCTTTTACACCTCACAACGACAGGACCGAGAAGCAGTGACCTCACTCTATCGAGGTCAATGTCATAGGGAGGCTCCCTAAATAAGAACCAAAACCTACATTGTATACTACTTTTGTATATTATATATATATATATATATATATATATATATATATATATATATATATATAAACGATAAAAGTAGTGGTATTTCAATTTCGCTTGCGCTCCCACCTATGCTACACCCTTCATGTGTCTTCACAAAGTCGGACTAGAGTCAATGTCAACAGGGTCTTCTTTCCCCGCTGATTCTACCAAGCCCGTTCCCTTGGCAGTTGTTTCGATTCAGTCTTGGTAGAGATTTGTCCGCAGCAGACGAAGTATATCTCCGACGGGCCTATTCTCGCCGGTCGCGAGATCCGCACAGTGGAAGGATGGGAGATTTTCTCCCAATAGACGAGCAATATCTCCTGCGGTATCTCCGGCGGGGCTATTTTCGCTGGTCGCGGGGTCCGCTAAGGTCAAGCGGAGAGTCTGACAACAGTGCACGCTTTACACAGGGCCGGACACTTGTGATTGACAGATGTACGCGTCCTTATGGTCCCGGCGCGTACGAGGCCCTCACCTGTGGGACTTGGTTGAACGCTTCTAAGCCGGGTCCCTTGGGTTCCAGGGTCTGACCATCACTCGCCACCTGCTCGTGGAGGCGAGGTCTCGGGGGTTTGACGCTGTGCCGCCAGCGTCTGCAGCCTACCTTGTGCCAGACGTATTGGTTACCCATTCCTCTGGAAAACACAAGATTAGGCCGAGAGAGGGAACATGTCGTTTGGGCACCACACGTTTCTCTGAAAGCTCTGCCCAGGCATTGTGATGGAATACATTCCAACTCACATACTTTGGTCTGTCAAGACTGCAAGGTGCCACTCACTATATATATATATATATATATATATATATATATATATATATATATATATATATATATATATATATATATATATATATAATAGGGTGTATTCTTAATGACTGTGGGGTTTTTGAAAATATTGTCGTTCCACGCTTTATATTCACCCTATGTGGTGTTCATGAAACATAAATAGTAAATACAAACCTTGGAACGGCGATATTTTCAACAACAACCCAAAAAAAAAAAAAAAAAATCAGTTATTAAAAGTACGCTCTGTACTCAAAAACTCAAGTTTTAATTCACACCCCCAAGACAAGGACGAGAAGTCGAAATTGAAGTCCTTCTGAGGGGAGAACCAACCCACTGCATCGCGGTGAGAATTGACAGTTTAAGTTCGTTAAATCTCTCAGCCAAATGGATCTGTCTGATTCGGGAGAGAACAGACAGGGTACTGCTCTTGCTGAGACCTTGCTTGAGATGGATGTAGTTTGTTTAAATGACGGTACACCCACTAGGCTTGCAATGAGAACGGGGGACCCTGACACGGCCATCGACCTGGCGCTTGTATCCCAAGAGGCGGCATCAGATATAAAATGGAGCGTCCTTGGAGACCATGGAAGTGACCACCTCCCTTGTTCTGTGCTGATACCTAAGTCCAGTACTGTTAGGGCTATAAGAGCTCGCAGGGCATTCAGTTATGATCGCGACCACTCTTCACTCTTGGGGCGCCTAAGATCACAGGGAAGATCTAAACCAACAAGAAGAATCTTTACTCAACCACCATGGTGGACACCAGAGGTCGAGAATTCATGGAGGGAAAAGAGGGTGGCCATAAGGAGTTGGCAGGGGGTGCGGAGAGCAACCAATTCCGTTGACACATAATTGGAAGAGGCTGAAAGGTATAAAAAAGTAAAGGTGCAGGATTTCAAACCCCAGTCAGCAGAGGCAAAGAGGATTAAGTGGGAACAGTTTATCAATGAAGTCGGTGGGGATGTGACATTGGGATAATTCTGGAGGCTGCACCGGCAGATGAAGAGACAGGTGATGCCTGGTACACATGGCACCGTTTATGATGATAACAACCGTTCTATGACAACTGACAAGGACAAAGGGAAGGCTTTACTTGCGCGATTTTTAAAACAGACGGATCAGCAAGATAGGGCTATTAGAGATAACGTCAGAGAAGCCTTGTCACAGGTCACTAGGAAGGAGGACTGTGAGATTAAAGTGGAGGACATTAAACGGGTACTGACGCGGGCTAAAGACACAGTGCCAGGTGCCAAGTATTACTTCCACTATTCCATGGCATAGTTTAGCTCATTTTTATCTAGGTTGAATCTTCCAATAAACAATGGAATCGAACAGCAGAACTTGTAAAAATGGTCGTGAACAACGCCGACACCCAGGCCACATTTTGAGTCTGTAATAAACCACCGTACTTCATACAACATGCAGAGAACTCCACATGTACTCTATATCTCGCATTACATTGTATCTCTTTTCCAGTAGTTCCTAATTAATCAGCACACAATTAAAGTCAAGCATGTCGTTGTTCTATGTCATATAACTACCGTTTATTTTACAGAATATCTTCTTACTTAACCTACTTACGCCATAGTTGAAGCTTGTTATGTTATTAGTTGGATGATCCTTTAATAGTTAGCCTCTCATGATAACATGTTTCGCCTATTCTGGTGCTCACTTATGGAATGATCTGCCTCCAGATCTGAAAACTCCAATGAGTCCCTACACATTTAACCGAAAACTCTTTCAATACTTAATCCATACCGACTATATGCCACCATAATTCATTTACTGGTATAATTGTTCATTATAATCGTTCATTATAATTGTTTAACTATAATTGTTCACTATATATGTGTGTGCGTGTGGGAGCGAGAGAGAGAGAGAGAGAGAGAGAGAGAGAGAGAGAGAGAGAGAGAGAGAGAGAGTGGGTGTCAGAGAGAGTGAGAGAGTGAATGTGTGTGTGCGTGCGTGTGTGTGGAGAGAGTGATTGAGCGAGAAATGGTAGGGGAATGTGTCAGTGTATGCATTCGTACGTGTATGTGTGAGAGTGAGTGAGGGAGTGTGTGCGTGCGTGCGTGGATGCGTTCATGCGTATGTGTATGTGTGAGAGAGTGTGATTGAGAGAGTGAGTGTGTGTGTGAAGGATTGTGTGTGAGAGTGAAACAGTGTGAGAGTTGATGTGTTAGTAGTGTGTGTGAGCGCGCGCATGCGTGTGAGTGTGTGTATATGAAAGAATACAGACAGAGAGAGAGAGAGAGAGAGAGAGAGAGAGAGAGAGAGAGAGCTGAGCAGATGCATGTCATGTAACACGCATGTTATGTAACACGCGAATCCGTATGTTTGTGTATTCTCATCTGTCATATTATCAGTTAAATACCATTTGATTTTATCATGTATAATATAAACTTATGTACATTACTGTAGTTTGAGTGAGAGAGTCAGTGAGTGTGAATGAGAGACAGAATGAGTGAGCATGAGAGTGAATGTGTGTGTGTGTGTGTGTGCCTTCTCTGTGTGTATCTATGTGTGTGGGAGCATCACTATGTTTACGTCACATACTTTTTATGTACACATTTTTCTCCATGTTTAACATTTTTATGAGACTGCTCATGACAATTTTCAGTGTATGTGTGTGAGTAAAGTGTGGGAGTTTGTTCATACTAGTTTCAATGCTAACGTGAGACATTTTGTATGTGTCTAGATGTGAGGAGGTGTGAGTTTGTGTGGAGGATGTGTGTGAGTGTGGGGATATGTGTGGGTGGGGGATGTGTGGGTGGGGGTATGCGTTTGGATGGGTTGGGGTGTGTGGGTTTTTGTGGGTAGTGATATTTGTGGGTGTTGGTGGGATGTGTGGATGGATGTGTGGGGGTGAAAGTAGGGGTGTGGGAATGGGTGTGGGGGATGTGTGTATGGGTGGAGGATATGTGTATGGGATGGGTGTGGGGTGTGTGTGTTTATGTGGGTGGAGATGTGTGGGTGGTTTGAGGAAGTATGTGTGGGTGGCGGGGTTGTGTGGGTAGGGGATTGTGTTGGGTGGATTGGGGATGCAAAGGCAGGTGGGGAGAAGTGTATGGTGTGTGGGTTTGAGATATGTGTGCGGTGTGTTGGTGGGGGATGTGTGCATGGTGTGTGGGTGGGGGGTGTGGTGGTATGGGTGAGGATATGTGTGTGGGAGGGGGATAGTTTGTGGTGTTGGGGATGTGTGTGATGGGTGCGGGGAATGTGTGTATGGGTGGGGTATATGTGTGGGTGAGTAGGGTATGTGTGGTGGTTGGGGGAAGTATGTGGGCGTGTGTGGGTGGGAGATGTGTGCGTGGATGGGGAATGTGTGGGTGGGGGTGTGTTAGTGGCTTAGGGATGTGTAGGTGGGTGAGGGATGTGCATGTGTCGGGGTGGGATGCGTGAGTGGGTGGAGGATAAGTGTGGGTAGGGGTATTGTGATCGAGAGATGTTTGGTTGGGGCTGGGTGGGTGGGGGTGTGTGGGTGCGTAGTGGAGGATGTGTGCGTGAGTGAGTGTGTGTTGGTGGACGGGTAGGGAATGCGTGTGTGGGTGGGAAGAGGTGTGTGGTGTGTTGGTTAGGGATATTGTGTGGGTGAGGTATGTGTGTGTGGGTGGGGGATTTTTGTGGTGTGTGGGTGGGGTTATGTAGGGTGGATGGGTAAGGGTATCTGTGTGGGTGTGGGTGGGAATATTGTGTGGTATGTGGGTGGGGGATATGTGTGTGGTGTGTAGGTGGGGATGTGTGGTGGTATGTGTGTGTGGGATGTGTTGGTGAGGGATATGTGTGTGTGTGTGTGGTGCGTGGGTTGGGAATATTGCGTGGTAGGGGATGTATGTGATGTGCGAGTGGGGGATTGTGTAGTGGGGGATTGGGTTAAGGCATGTATGGGTGGGTGGAGGATGTATGTGTGGGTGGTGGGGTGTGTGTGTGAGTGGATTGGGGATGTATGGGTTGTTAGGGAGATGTGTGTGTGTGGGGGGGGAGGGGGGATTGTGTGCGTGGGTGGGAAATATAAGGTCAATGGAGATGTGGCTGGGGGATGGGTAGTTTGAGGTGTGGATGGGGAGAGGATGTGTGAGTTAGGATGTGTATGTGGGTGGGCGTGGGATATGTGGGTTGGTGGGGGAATGTTTGTGGGTGGCGAGTGTGTTTTGGTTGGGGGAACAGGTGAGGGGAGTGTGGGTGGGGGATGTGCGGGAGGGGGATGGGTCGGTTGGTGGGGTATGTATGTGTCCCTTGGAGTGCGTGTGTGTGGGTAGGTGGGGGTGTGTGTGGGTTGGGTGATGTATGGGTACGAGGGAGATGGGCCTCATAACATGGTAATTTGCCTTGTTTATGTTTACAACATTCATTTCACAATGTTTATTTTTCTTCCTATGTAAATGTATAATGCTCTTGATGAACGAAAGACGAGTGATTGGAAGGGCCGAATGTAAGACGGGCCTGCGCGCCCAATTTGTGACCCTAATAAAGTTGATTTGATTTGATTTGATTTGATTTGCTGATATGATCTTCGTCTGTGCCGTCCTTTCTTCATGGATCGTCTTCGCCGTCTGTTTCTCTATGACGTCCCGTTTCCAATATTTACGTGTGTGCGTTCACTGTCTGTGCCGCACTTGTACTTTCAGCTATTTTAAATCGCTATCTTTGCTGTGCGCCGCATGGCACCAGGTCCAGATGGGGTGAGATACTCCCATATGAGGAACATAAATGATGGGGACTTGGAGGAGATGGCTCTTTGTTTCAACCTAAGCATCAATACGGCGGAAATACTCCACGATTGGCTGCATAGCCACCTGGCCCCACTCCCAAAGCCAGGTAAGGACCACTCTAGATTTAATGGATACCGAATCATAACCCTGAAAAACACACATAGTAAAGTCCTCGAAAAGATAGTAGCACGCAGGCTCCAGCAACATTTGGAAAGTCGGAATCTGCTTCCCCAAGGACTGGGGAGCTACCGGTCTGGAAAGGACACCTGAGCCAATGCTGCAACATTTGCATTTGATGTCTACGAGGGCTTCCAGGATAAACAGGAGACAGTGGAGGTAGCTCTTGACCTGGAGGATGCGTATAACAGGGTCAGGTATGATCGGTTGATATACACACTGTTGGACATGGAAGTCTGCCCTTGCCTTGTTAGATGGGTTGCAGCAGTCCTTTATGAGCGTAAGGTTGCAATGCGCATGGGTACCTGGACTTCTGACCCCTGTACTATTACACCTGGGTTGCCGCAGGGATCTATCTGCCTTGTCCCCAGTGCTCTTTAATGTCTACACCAGGAAAATCGCAACTATTGAGACACCAGGTGTGGGTAGAATCTTGACATTTGATAGGGCAGAGACGGGGCCAGTTTGGCGAAAGACGTACTGGTGGCGGTAAACAAGGTGACGGAGTGGTGCAGAGGGACGCAGGGGCCATTTTAAACCCAGACAAGGCATCGGTTGTGTGGTACTCCCTGGATAACCGGATCGTCAAGGCAGACGTCCCAGGTATTATGTTGAATGGATGTCCTCTTAGTCGAGAGAGTAAACTGAAGTACTTGGGTATCACCTTTGACAGGTGTTTGTCTTTTAAGGATCATGTGGAGGATTTGGTTGTGAAGGCTGGTATGGGACTTAATGCATTGAGGGCTATGGCAGCAACCGGGGTAGATCAGAGGATGTTGTACAGGCTCTTTCAGCAGTTAATAATTTATGTCATTGAGTATGGTTTGGGGCTGCTGACAGTATCAAAAAGCCAGCTTGAAAGGTTGGAGAGCATACAGAATGCTGCCATGCGGCTAATACTGGGGTGCCGCATGGCAGCATTCGTGCCGCTTGGGGGGTACGGGGTGTCAGGCATTGGTAGCACCTTTGGTAAGGATGGCTCTCATGTCCTTTCAGGACCCATCCCCCACTGGTCCAAGTCTGACACCCAGCTCGTGCCTGTGGCTCCTAGTAGCTGTCAGCATGCGACAGCGGCCACCCCCCGGGCAACAGCTGTGAGAGGCTGGCTAAACCAGGCATGGGTTTCCGATTTGGTGTCAAACCAAGAAGTAAACTAGGGTATGCCTACCCAGCATGTGAAGACAGGATTCGGCAGACTGCGCGGAAGAAATCATTCCTGATTCAACGGGCAAGACGGCGTTTACCTGCAAAGCGTTGTGGAACGTAATGAGCACGGCAAGGCACGTAGAGCGCACTGGTCATCCACTGCACCTGTATTCGTCTCCAATCGTCTCGACTTGTCTTGCCACTGGACTCAGATGGACTCAGGCGAGAGAGTGAGGTCGACGAATTGCGCAACTCTTCCTCACTTTAATCCAAGTCATCGCGCAAGTCATTCTTCATCCAACGTCACATATCACCTTCAAGCCCTGTGGCGATGGGCGAGCGGCAAAGCGGCAGGCGTGGGTACGCTGGCAGCCGTAGTCGCAGACCTGCACACAGGCGGCTCAGGCCATATGGTCGTCTTCTACTGACCGGAGCAGCAGTGGGATTCGGCAGCCCCCTGAGCGACTGAGCAGCCCTCTATAGGAACACACTGCTCACCTCCATAGCATGAAGAAGGGGCTAGAAAAGGTGCCCTAAACATTGTCTGCTTCATCACAACCTAACCAGCTAGCCGCGGTTGGTGGGTACCCTTAACTGCGGTCGACATACAAAGAAAGATAAAACAAGCAAAGCTAAAAGAGTAAACCATATTCCCTTAACAATTGGAACTTGGAATGTACGCACCCTACTTGACAGAGACTGCGCGTCGGGTCCAGAGAGACGAACAGCACTGATTGGGAGAGAGCTGAGCAGGTACAACATCGACATTGCAGCCTTGAGCGAGACACGACTTGCAGAAGAAGGCCAAATCTGTGAAATTGGTGCCGTCTACACATTTTTCTGGAGTGGAAGGAAAAGCGTGGAAAGACGCCAATCCGGTGTGGGATTTGCCATTAAGTCGGCCCTGGTCGGCAAATTAGCTGGATTTCCAAAGGCTATAAACGACAGGCTCATGACCATGAAGTTGCCTCTGCTGAATGGAAGGAAGCACGCAACCATTGTGAGTGTCTACGCACCAACTTTGACCAACGAAGATGATGTCAAGAACAAGTTCTATGAGGACCTGCACAGTGTATTAACATCTGTTCCCAAAGGAGACAAACTTATACTCCTTGGGGATTTCAATGCCAGAGTAGGCACGGACACCACCTCTTGGAGTGGCATTATTGGAAAGCATGGAGTCGGAAATTGTAACAGCAATGGACTCCGCCTCCTTCAGACATGTGCCGAACATGATCTCGTGATTACGAACACAATTTTCCGTCTCCCCATGAGAAATAGGACATCGTGGATGCACCCTCGCTCGAAACACTGGCACCTCATTGACTATGTCATCGTCAGGAGGAGTGACAGACAAGACGTTCGAGTGACAAAATCCATGTGTGGTGCCGAATGTTGGACAGACCATCGTCTCATTGTCTCGAAAATGAACATCCACATCAGGCCACCACGGCGTCCTCAAGGGGCGAAAATGCAAACAAAGCTAAATGTCACCCGCCTAAACAGCAAGAAAATGCAGCAGTCGTTTGAAAATATGCTGGAAGACCGCCTCAAGCCCAATGCTGAAAGGACACAATTTACAACACTGCTATGGAAATCCTGGGTCCAGCCCCCCGAAAGCATAAAGACTGGTTTGATGAAAATTCCGAAGACATCAACCAATTGCTGGCCGAGAAACATCTTCTCCTCAAGGCACATTTGAATGACCCAAAGTCAACATAAAAAAAAAGATGCTTTCAAGAACATTCAGAGAGTAGTGCAGCAGAAACTTCGGCACATGCGGGACTCCTGGCTGAGCAGCAAAGCTGATGAAATTCAGGGCTTTGCTGACAGACATGATATGAAAAACTTCTACGACTCACTGAAAGCGGTCTATGGTCCTTCATCACCAGGCATAGTTCCCCTCCTCAGTGCAGACGGGGGAACATTGGTCACCGATAAGAAAGAAATCCTCCAACGCTGGGCAGAGCATTTCAGCAAAATCTTAAATGCAACTTCCTTCTTCGATGATGAAACCATCAACTGCCTTCCTCAAGTTCCCACCAATGAGACACTTGGTGACCTGCCAACCATAGTGGAAATAAATAAAGCCATCCAGCAACTCTCCAGCGGCAAGGCACCTGGTCCTGACTCCATCCCAGCAGAGATATACAAGGCAGGTGGGCCGGTCCTAACAGAGCAGCTTCACCAAGTCTTCACAAACATATGGATGAACGAGACCATGCCACAAGATTTTAAGGATGCGTCAATAGTACACCTTTACAAACGTAAAGGAAACCGCCAATCCTGTGACAACCACCGAGGCATCTCCTTGCTTTCAATTGCAGGGAAGATACTCGCCAGAATTCTTCTCAATCGCCTCACAGCCCATCTCGATCAAGGTCTTCTTCCTGAGAGTCAATGTGGCTTCAGAAAAGAACGTGGAACTGTTGACATGATTTTCGCTGCAAGGCAGCTGCAAGAGAAATGTCAGGAACAGAACTGCGAAATGTTCTCTACTTTCATTGACCTTACCAAGGCTTTTGATACAGTCAGCAGAGATGGATTGTGGAAGATTATGGCAAAATATGGCTGTCCACGAAAGTTTGTCCAAATAGTGCGGCTATTTCATGACGGCATGCAGGCAAGAGTACAGGAAAATGGTGAACTGTCTGAACCCTTTCCTGTCACCAATGGAGTGAAGCAAGGATGTGTCCTGGCACCAACACTGTTCAGCCTCATGTTTTCAGCCATGCTGATGAATGCCTTCGAGAACGACGACATTGGAATAGACATCAACTACCGTATGGATGGAAAGTTATTCAATCTCAGAAGGCTGAAAGCTAAAACCAAAATTGACAGCGGCACCGTCAGAGAGCTCCTGTTTGCTGATGATTGCGCTCTATACGCCAACTCAGAGGCGGACATGCAACATAATGTTTCAGCTTTCTCACATGCCTGTGCCAAATTTGGGCTCAATATCAACTTGGAGAAGACTGTAGTTATGTACCAGCCAGCTCCATGGAATAATCACACTGTGCCGAATATCAAAGTGATTGATCATAGACTAAGTGTTGTGGACAAATTCACCTATCTTGGCAGCACTGTGTCACAAGCTGCCACAATCGATGACGAAGTGAATGCAAGAATCTCCAAGGCCAGTGCAGCCTTTGGCAGACTGTACAAGAATGTATGGGTCAGAACTGGAATAAGCCTGCAAACAAGGCTACAAGTCTACAAAGCAGTTGTATTATCCACACTGCTATATGCTTGTGAAACCTGGACTGTTTATCAGCGACACGCTAGGAAATTAAACCACTTCCACACAGTCTGCCTAAGGAAGCTACTGAAGATTAAATGGCAAGACAAGATTCCAGACACTGAAGTCCTAGAAAGAGCATCCATGCCCAGTATCCACACTCTACTGATGAAGAATCAGATTCGCTGGGCTGGTCACTTGACCCGCATGCCAGATCACAGGCTCCCTAAAAGAATTTTCTACAGCGAACTGCGTTGTGGTAAACGCTCCCAAGGTGGCCAGAGGAAACGTTTTAAAGACACTCTGAAAATTTCACTGAATGCTTTTGGAATTCATCATGACACCTGGGAGGCTGCAGCCAGAGACCGAAATTCGTGGCGTGCATCATTGCGCAAAGGTGCAGTCATATGTGAGGCAACCAGGACTGCAAGAGCTGTGAAGAAAAGGCAGGACAGAAAAACCACTGCAGGAAATCCTCCTCCAGTAACGTCAAGCATTCTTTGCCCACATTGTCAAAGAACATTTCGAGCCAAAATAGGCCTTATCAGCCATCTTAGAACCCACGGCTCCACACCTTCAACCCCACTGGATGAAATGAATGGTCATCATCATTCTTGATGGACAAACAACAACAACACTGGGGTGCACAAAGGACACACCAATTATCTGCATGAGGCATATCCTGGCGCTACCTACAATGACGGATAGACATAGGGTCCTTCAGGCCAAATGGTACCTGAGAGTTGCCGCAGACAGGGATCACCCGCTGCATGCAGCAATGGATGTGGTAAAGGGTCATAGACTAAGACGAGGCAGGTCCTGGATGGCACAGGCAGAGCTTTCTATAAGTCAGGTGTGTGATCTAGAGACCATCAATCGTGAAAGAGAGTGGGTTGAAGTTCCGGATGACATGACGGACTGGCACAATGTAATAATAACACTGTGTCGTGAGTGCAGAGAATGGGCAGCGGGCCGCACTGAGTTTGAAGTGCAACAGCTGATCCAGAGCAACACACATCAAGGTGACATAGTCATCTACACAGATGGGTCAGTGGTGAGAAACAGACGTAGTGGCTGGGGCTTTATTGCAAAGGCTAATGCGCGAGTCTTGAAAAAGGAGAGCCTGGCATATGAGACTACGAACTCCAGCATGAGAATGGAGGTGGGGGAAGTAACACCGGCATTCCGGTGGCTAGAAGAGACTACTGCAACACACGTAGTGTTCATTACGGATTCAAAGAATATGCTTAGCAAGGTGGAGAAAGGAATATTTCGTGTGGAATGGCTTTCGTCGCTTCAGAGGTCACAGATTGTGAGAATTGTATGGATATTTTGCCCTGGCCATGCGGGTGTACGGGGGAATGAACAGGCTGATAGGCTAGCAGGGAATGCACCTCTTGGTGGTATTTTGCCTATGGACAAGGAAGAGGTGTTCGTGCGCTTGTGGGCCCAGGTGGAGAAGGCGGAGGAACAGATTGAGAACCCATATGTGGAAAGAATGAGATTGCGGGGGATAGGCAGGGGTTCTGGAAGAATCTCAAAACTGAGAGGGAAGACCAGGAGAACTTTTAATCAGTTAGCGGTGGGAACGATTAGTAGTATGACTCTTCGCTGGCTGTTGAACGAGGGGACTGATCACGTATGGGAATGTCCTGAGTGCAGTGATGTCGGTTCTTAACTCAACTCAACTCAACTCAACTCTGTCTGATTGTAGTTCGGCAAAGATAAACAAATTCAGGAAGAATTAACGCTCTTGACAATTCGTCGACTACGGCTGCAAACGATTTAAAGCAATACGTTGATGTCGATGGTTTTAGTGACGGCCTACCAGAAATTAATAACAGGCCACTGAAAATTGTCTAGTAAATCACAAACATTCAACGCATGCTGGGGTTAACTGCGTCATCCTGTAAAGAACGTCAAATTATATATTTATTGTTCTTGTTGTTCAAACATATGCGCCGAAAAGGCTGAAAATACTAACTGCGTTCAGAAATAATGCACCACATCCTGTTTCTCGGGAACTGTTTATTCAAAAGCATGAAATGTATACACAATATACATGGATATGTCATGTAAACATTGGTATTATTCAACATAATCTCCATCAACTTGCACGGCTTTATGCCAGCGTGAAACAAGTGCATGTGTACCTTGCCCGTAACAGATTTTATCTTGATCATGTAGCCATTTCTTCGCTGCATGAACAATCCTTCATCAACTTTAAACCTTGTCCCATGGAGTGTATCTTTAAATGGACCAAATAGATGAAAATCGGTGTCAAATCGGGACTATAGGGTGTATGGAGTAGTACAGTCCAACCCAATTTAGTGATTGCTTTCCGTGTTGCCAGACTTGTGTGAGGTTGCGCACTGTCGTGAAAGAGATATCGAGTACCTCATCTCGCGCAAATGCTCGAAAGCCGAGAGATTTTTTAATGCAAATACACTATCATTGCTGACTGACAGCTGTATGGCCAATTGTTGAGTAGTGATTCGCCTGTCGGTAAGAATAATGCCCTCAGCGCATTTCAACATGTCTGCGTTGATTGCTGAGACTGAGCGTCTACAGCGCGGCCAATCAGGCATCCCTGTAGCTCCACTTCCTGATTCTTTGATTCTCTTAACCCAGCGACTGACTGTACTCCTGTCGTTTGCAAAACTTCCATATACATGGACGCTTGCGAATATTCATAACAGCTTCATTCTCAGTAACGAAAAATTCTTTCACAATTTTCTGCTTATAACGCAAGTTGCTAACACGCTCCATTTAAACGGTTTATGACATTCATATTATTTGGCCGATTTGGCTGCAATTTGGTGTTCACATTCGGCAACTTGCCATATTTGAAGTATGCAAACTGTCATGCTTCTAACTTCATTATTAGCTGAGAAATCGATGAGATGCAATACTTTCTGAACGACCCTCGTACAATTTAATATAATTTTAAATATAAATATAAGTTACCAATATTTAAATTCACGTAAAATTTGTAGAAATATAAATAGTAAATAATAATATTACAATTTAAACTTAATTATTTTATAGTCAATTATGTAGAACATTATGCAGTTCTTAACCTTAGCAGTAGGTAGGGAAACCCGCCAAACACTCTGCTTGGGGACCCGTTTCAGGATGTGGGGGTCATGAACTGACCACACCGTCGTCCGATGTACCATATGTTTAAGACCATTTGGGCCTTGCAAAATTATCCGCACTTCAACTCAGTATCGTAAAATCGGTTGTAGTAGCTTTCACAATAACCGATTACTGGATATCATTAGTCTTTCCCTATACATTAACCAACCTATGTGCAGAACCGCACGACGTGAAAGCAACATATAAATTACCTGTGTTTAATTCTGGCAGTGATATTAAACCGAGGAGAGGAAAGGGTCGAGTTGACTAACCTTCCCACTGTCAGCCACTTGAATTTTAGGCTACCAGCTTCCTCAAGGGTTTCGCTGCAGGCATTGAGACGCTACGGGTAGGAGCGACGCTACTGTGAATGATGTGTGTGTGTGTGTGTGTGTGTGTGTGTGCATGCATACATTCTTAAAGACAAAATTCGCCAGAAAGGATAAGCGGCTTGTTTCAGTTATTACTAAATGCATCGTTATTCAAGTATGATGGAGGACCAATATTAATAACATTCGAGTACTGTGTATTGTGGTGATAAACGTAGGCCGTTGGTGTGTTAATATTATCTACACTTGTTATTAATGTAACAAATGGGTATTTATTAATAACATTCGAGTACTGTGAATTGTGGTGATAAAAGTAGTCTGTTGGTGTGTTAATATTTACATTAGCTATACATTAGCTATAAACATACTCTGTTGGTGTGTTAATGTTAACAATACTTGATATAATGTAACAAGTGGGTATTTGATCCGTATATTCACGTAGGGAAAACAGCTGCGCGAGATTCGGCAGCGGATCGCGCCGCGCTGGTAACTTAAAAGGGTATGTGAGCCGGTCGTTCAGAAAGCAATGGCAAACTACTGAACGTAAAACTTGCCTAGTACATCAGCAGCAGAAAAATGCTGGTGTCAACTGCAACGTCCTGCAAGGGATATGCAACATTTGAAAAAAAAAATAGCATGCTGATTTAATGCCGTTTAACTATAGACATGGAGAAATGTTGACGATTAGTTTGTCCGGTAGTCAGATTATCCTCACTGCACATTCAACCATTCAGTCCAAGTGTTCAAATCTCTTCCTTGGTATCTCCGTTCGTGGAAAGGTTACTTTTCTGTATTGACTGAATCTTATTCTTTGGATGCCTCCACAGCGCGCATGTATGCGATGACATGTGACGAGTACCAAGGAACAAAGAAAGTCGCAAATAAGAAAGCCACGTTAATCTCTTCTTCCATTTTCTTAGGAAGTCTTTCCATTATGATTTTTAGTAGAATTTTACTTGCATGACTGATCAGGGCAACAGTTCTATAGTTGGTGCATAATTTCAGGTTGCCCCTTTTTGGTATTGGAATGAAGATAGTTCTCTCCCAAACCTTTGGCCATATACCATATTTCCATATCTTTGTATATAATGCGTGATAGATTTGTATGCTTTCTTCTCCTCCCGCGCCATGCAGTATATATGAATATACGTAGCATTTGACAATTCTCAATTGTGCAGTTCAGCATGGCCGAATGGATAAGAACGTGTGTTCTTAAACTTCCGGTGTGCTGATGCCGAAGTAAGGAGGTTAACTCCTACACTGGACAGTGGGCTAAAATGTTAACCTGTGGTCCTTGATTTGGGGACGTAAATTACAAGTTCCTCTGAAGACGGAGTGGGTTCGCCTGATGGCGAGGGACACTGTTAATATGGAAAGCTAATCCACACGCAAAATTAAATCCAGGACTACAGGAAGAAGTGTGCGTGGACTACGCTTGAGTTCAAAGCGAGCGATCGCAAAAAGAAAAAGAAGAAAAAACCTCATTTTTAATGCATTGTTAATATCTCTAGATGTTGATGCTGATTTAATGCCGCTGAAGCATTTTTAATGCATTGTTAATATCTCTAGATGTTGATGCTGATTTAATGCCGCTGAAGCATTTTTAATGCATTGTTAATATCTCTAGATGTTGATGCTGATTTAATGCCGCTGAAGCATTTTTAATGCATTGTTAATATCTCTAGATGTTGATGCTGATTTAATGCCGCTGAAGCATTTTTAATGCATTGTTAATATCTCTAGATGTTGATGCTGATTTAATGCCGCTGAAGCATTTTTAATGCATTGTTAATATCTCTAGATGTTGATGCTGATTTAATGCCGCTGAAGCATTTTTAATGCATTGTTAATATCTCTAGATGTTGATGCTGATTTAATGCCGCTGAAGCATTTTTAATGCATTGTTAATATCTCTAGATGTTGATGCTGATTTAATGCCGCTGAAGCATTTTTAATGCATTGTTAATATCTCTAGATGTTGATGCTGATTTAATGCCGCTGAAGCATTTTTAATGCATTGTTAATATCTCTAGATGTTGATGCTGATTTAATGCCGCTGAAGCATTTTTAATGCATTGTTAATATCTCTAGATGTTGATGCTGATTTAATGCCGCTGAAGCATTTTTAATGCATTGTTAATATCTCTAGATGTTGATGCTGATTTAATGCCGCTGAAGCATTTTTAATGCATTGTTAATATCTCTAGATGTTGATGCTGATTTAATGCCGCTGAAGCATTTTTAATGCATTGTTAATATCTCTAGATGTTGATGCTGATTTAATGCCGCTGAAGCATTTTTAATGCATTGTTAATATCTCTAGATGTTGATGCTGATTTAATGCCGCTGAAGCATTTTTAATGCAATGTTAATATCTCTAGATGTTGATGCTGATTTAATGCCGCTGAAGCATTTTTAATGCAATGTTAATATCTCTAGATGTTGATGCTGATTTAATGCCGCTGAAGCATTTTTAATGCATTGTTAATATCTCTAGATGTTGATGCTGATTTAATGCCGCTGAAGCATTTTTAATGCATTGTTAATATCTCTAGATGTTGATGCTGATTTAATGCCGCTGAAGCATTTTTAATGCAATGTTAATATCTCTAGATGTTGATGCTGATTTAATGCCGCTGAAGCATTTTTAATGCATTGTTAATATCTCTAGATGTTAATGCTGATTTAATGCCGCTGAAGCATTTTTAATGCATTGTTAATATCTCTAGATGTTGATGCTGATTTAATGCCGCTGAAGCATTTTTAATGCATTGTTAATATCTCTAGATGTTGATGCTGATTTAATGCCGCTGAAGCATTTTTAATGCATTGTTAATATCTCTAGATGTTGATGCTGATTTAATGCCGCTGAAGCATTTTTAATGCAATGTTAATATCTCTAGATGTTGATGCTGATTTAATGCCACTGAAGCATTTTTAATGCATTGTTAATATCTCTAGATGTTGATGCTGATTTAATGCCGCTGAAGCATTTTTAATGCATTGTTAATATCTCTAGATGTTGATGCTGATTTAATGCCGCTGAAGCATTTTTAATGCAATGTTAATATCTCTAGATGTTGATGCTGATTTAATGCCGCTGAAGCATTTTTAATGCATTGTTAATATCTCTAGATGTTAATGCTGATTTAATGCCGCTGAAGCATTTTTAATGCAATGTTAATATCTCTAGATGTTAATGCTGATTTAATGCCGCTGAAGCATTTTTAATGCATTGTTAATATCTCTAGATGTTGATGCTGATTTAATGCCGCTGAAGCATTTTTAATGCATTGTTAATATCTCTAGATGTTGATGCTGATTTAATGCCGCTGAAGCATTTTTAATGCATTGTTAATATCTCTAGATGTTGATGCTGATTTAATGCCGCTGAAGCATTTTTAATGCATTGTTAATATCTCTAGATGTTGATGCTGATTTAATGCCGCTGAAGCATTTTTAATGCATTGTTAATATCTCTAGATGTTGATGCTGATTTAATGCCGCTGAAGCATTTTTAATGCATTGTTAATATCTCTAGATGTTGATGCTGATTTAATGCCGCTGAAGCATTTTTAATGCATTGTTAATATCTCTAGATGTTGATGCTGATTTAATGCCGCTGAAGCATTTTTAATGCATTGTTAATATCTCTAGATGTTGATGCTGATTTAATGCCGCTGAAGCATTTTTAATGCAATGTTAATATCTCTAGATGTTGATGCTGATTTAATGCCGCTGAAGCATTTTTAATGCAATGTTAATATCTCTAGATGTTGATGCTGATTTAATGCCGCTGAAGCATTTTTAATGCATTGTTAATATCTCTAGATGTTGATGCTGATTTAATGCCGCTGAAGCATTTTTAATGCATTGTTAATATCTCTAGATGTTGATGCTGATTTAATGCCGCTGAAGCATTTTTAATGCAATGTTAATATCTCTAGATGTTGATGCTGATTTAATGCCGCTGAAGCATTTTTAATGCATTGTTAATATCTCTAGATGTTAATGCTGATTTAATGCCGCTGAAGCATTTTTAATGCATTGTTAATATCTCTAGATGTTGATGCTGATTTAATGCCGCTGAAGCATTTTTAATGCATTGTTAATATCTCTAGATGTTGATGCTGATTTAATGCCGCTGAAGCATTTTTAATGCATTGTTAATATCTCTAGATGTTGATGCTGATTTAATGCCGCTGAAGCATTTTTAATGCAATGTTAATATCTCTAGATGTTGATGCTGATTTAATGCCACTGAAGCATTTTTAATGCATTGTTAATATCTCTAGATGTTGATGCTGATTTAATGCCGCTGAAGCATTTTTAATGCATTGTTAATATCTCTAGATGTTGATGCTGATTTAATGCCGCTGAAGCATTTTTAATGCAATGTTAATATCTCTAGATGTTGATGCTGATTTAATGCCGCTGAAGCATTTTTAATGCATTGTTAATATCTCTAGATGTTAATGCTGATTTAATGCCGCTGAAGCATTTTTAATGCAATGTTAATATCTCTAGATGTTAATGCTGATTTAATGCCGCTGAAGCATTTTTAATGCATTGTTAATATCTCTAGATGTTGATGCTGATTTAATGCCGCTGAAGCATTTTTAATGCATTGTTAATATCTCTAGATGTTGATGCTGATTTAATGCCGCTGAAGCATTTTTACTGCATTGTTAATATCTCTAGATGTTAATGCTGATTTAATGCCGCTGAAGCATTTTTAATGCATTGTTAATATCTCTAGATGTTGATGCTGATTTAATGCCGCTGAAGCATTTTTAATGCATTGTTAATATCTCTAGATGTTGATGCTGATTTAATGCCGCTGAAGCATTTTTAATGCATTGTTAATATCTCTAGATGTTGATGCTGATTTAATGCCGCTGAAGCATTTTTAATGCATTGTTAATATCTCTAGATGTTGATGCTGATTTAATGCCGCTGAAGCACTTTTAATGCATTGTTAATATCTCTAGATGTTGATGCTGATTTAATGCCGCTGAAGCATTTTTAATGCATTGTTAATATCTCTAGATGTTGATGCTGATTTAATGCCGCTGAAGCATTTTTACTGCATTGTTAATATCTCTAGATGTTGATGCTGATTTAATGCCGCTGAAGCATTTTTAATGCATTGTTAATATCTCTAGATGTTGATGCTGATTTAATGCCGCTGAAGCATTTTTAATGCATTGTTAATATCTCTAGATGTTAATGCTGATTTAATGCCGCTGAAGCATTTTTAATGCATTGTTAATATCTCTAGATGTTAATGCTGATTTAATGCCGCTGAAGCATTTTTAATGCATTGTTAATATCTCTAGATGTTAATGCTGATTTAATGCCGCTGAAGCATTTTTAATGCATTGTTAATATCTCTAGATGTTAATACTGATTTAATGCCGCTGAAGCATTTTTAATGCATTGTTAATATCTCTAGATGTTAATGCTGATTTAATGCCGCTGAAGCATTTTTAATGCATTGTTAATATCTCTAGATGTTGATGCTGATTTAATGCCGCTGAAGCATTTTTACTGCATTGTTAATATCTCTAGATGTTGATGCTGATTTAATGCCGCTGAAGCATTTTTACTGCATTGTTAATATCTCTAGATGTTGATGCTGATTTAATGCCGCTGATGCATTTTTACTGCATTGTTAATATCTCTAGATGTTGATGCTGATTTAATGCCGCTGAAGCATTTTTACTGCATTGTTAATATCTCTAGATGTTGATGCTGATTTAATGCCGCTGAAGCATTTTTACTGCATTGTTAATATCTCTAGATGTTGATGCTGATTTAATGCCGCTGAAGCATTTTTACTGCATTGTTAATATCTCTAGATGTTGATGCTGATTTAATTCCGCTGAAGCATTTTTACTGCATTGTTAATATCTCTAGATGTTGATGCTGATTTAATTCCGCTGAAGCATTTTTAGCCATTCCTATTCTCCTTTTTTATGTCTATTTCACTTCTGCCATCATCATTTGTTATTAAATGTCCAAGATATGAGAAACTTGTTATTTGGTCTAGTATCTCCCCGTTTACTGTGATATTCATTGATGACCTTTCCTTTCCACTGGTAATTATCATAGTTTGTGTTCGTAGGATGTTAATATCTAAGCTGCATTCTGCACTATGCCCGTTTACTTGTTCCACTAGGTCTTGCAACTCTTGCTCGCTTTCTGCTAGTAACACTGTATCGTCAGAATACCTAAGATTGTTTAAGATTTTTCCATTGATGTTATATCCAGGCAGTTCAACTTGTTTATAAATTATGTTTGTGTGTAAGTTGAAGAGGCTTGGGGACAGCACACATCCCTGCCGTACTCCTCTTTTGATCTCTATAGGCGACGAATAGTTATTTCCGCATCGAATAGACACCACTTGTTCCCAGTACAAGTTACTGATAAGTCTGATGTCGTTTCCGTCTACTCCCGTACCTTGAAGGCATGCAATTAGTCGTTCATGTTGTACTCTATCAAAAGCTTTCTTGTAGACTATGAAACAAACATATATACTTTTCTGAACTTCTATATATCTTAGAGAGTGTTTATCGCAAATAGGTGATCACATATAATATTAGTTCAGTTGGTGAACATCTGTATTTTCCGTTCTGAGTTGTAGGACCTGATATTCTGCTCTTTGCATATAATTAGCTAACAGACACTTGTAGTGTTACATACCGCTTTGAGTAATCATCCTGTGATCTTGTCCTGGCATGCTCTTGTATTGTTACCTACCACTTTCAGTATCCATCCTGTAATCTTGTCCTGGCATACTATTGCATTGTTACCTACCACTTTGAGTATCCATTATGTAATCTTGTCCTGGCATACTCTTGCATTGTTACCTACCACTTTGAGTATCCATCCTGTAATCTTGTCCTAGCATACTCTTGCATTGTTACCTACCACTTTGAGTATCCATCCTGTAATCATGTCCTGGCATACTCTTGCATTGTTACCTACAACTTTGAGTATCCATCCTGTAATCTTGTCCTGGCATACTCTTGCATTGTTACCTACCACTTTGAGTATCCATCCTTTAATCTTGTCCTGGCATACTCTTGCATTGTTACCTACCACTTTGAGTATCCATCCTGTAATCTTGTCCTGGCATACTCTTGCATTGTTACCTACCACTTTGAGTATCCATCCTGTACTCTTGTCCTGTCATACTCTTGCATTGTTACCTACCACACTTAGTATCCATCCTGTGTTCTTGTCCTGGCATGCTCTAATATTGTTACCTACCACACTGAAAATTCCTTCTTTGTGTGTGTGTCCTGTCTGTCATATTCAGAAGTCCGTTAGCGTCTGATTTTGGAAACCTTATCTCTCCATGCCGTTGTACTCCGACATGTGCCAGCCAGTTCCTTTCATTTTCGCCCACCATTCCCAGACAATACGTAGACAATTCTGTAAATGTTCTGGTACCAAGTTTATTAGAATTAGTTGAACCTATAACTGCACTGATAGGGACATAACAAGACCCGCGGCAATGCTAGGATAGTACTCCGACCACTGTCTTTGTAAGGAAGAGCAGTAGCCACTACGCCACCATTGTTCATCCACACATACTAAATACAAATGCATATACACTTTCATAAAACGTCTAGAACAAAGCCTGATTATAAAGTTACGCGTAGATAGCATGCTTTAGCCCTTTTTACACTTCAAAATTTCACAGAAAATTATGATTATTGAAAGTTCTGACCAGCTGTGATGGTTTTATTGTTGGTCAGAACGTCTAGTTCTGAATCCATTTTAGATTCTTTATGTCAATTTCGACATGGCGTAGATACTTGAAGGAGCAAATCAGGACAGCTCTCGCGTGAAGGGAATTTACCTGCCTGACCTCGATCTTTGATAAAAGCGAGTGCATTACAACGTGTTTCATAAACATGAAATCCTGTTTAATGCAGCATTCCATGGCTAGATTTTATAGATGGGTCATGCAAAAAGCAATGCACCTGTCTTTTTTCACCTCACACAATCTTTCTTCTCTCTCTCTCTCTCTCTCTCTCTCTCTCTCTCTCTCTCTCTCTCTATATATATATATATATATATATATATATATATATATATATATATATATATATATATTCACATGTGTGTCTGCGTATGTGTATGCGGGTGTGAGTGTTGCATACACATCCGCGTTCATTCACTTCAGCCTCTTAAAATAAACACCATTATCCAGTGCGCACATTCTAGTCCAAATCAACTGTGTTGTTTTTTCCTCTCTCGCATGCTCGATGGTTGAAGTCACATTTTTGACACCAGAGCTGATTCCCAGTCCTGTTTTTATTCAACATAGATGCTTCTCAAGGTTTATGTGAGACTTTGGCGTCTCAACGTTTTCGTTCAGGCTGGAATTGTTGGGGGGCACAATAGATAGTATATATGAGCCATTGTATCTTCGTGTGGACAATGCCTCGAGTATATCTTAAAGGATAGAGCGGAAGAGGGGCTCGACAGTACTCGGAGGCCTAATTTTGAAGTGCCTGGAGGAAGATAATGTGTAGGCAATACTTCGAAGCCTACGTTTCGGAAAAGGTAAAAGTAGGGGAGGGGCGTGGAGGAGAAGAAGGAGAGAATATCATGGTCTTATTTTGTTTCCGGTTTCCAATAGTTGTGTGTCATATTATTGCCGGTAGTTATTTTCACACATGCCATTTATAAACGTTAAACGACGACGAAAAATTAGATAACATCAAACAAGAAATGGAAAGAGAGAAAATTCATATTTTAGGGATGTGCGAAACGAGATGGATAGGAGCAGGCATCAAGATAGATGAAGATGTTAAGATTATTTATTCTGGAGGAGAAAATCGACAAAGGGGGGTAGCAATTATTTTGGACCGGCAAACATCAAAATCTATTCAAGGATATTGGGCCGTGTCAGACAGAGTTCTACTAGTTAAATTAAGCGGCAGACCTTTTGGCATAAATGTTATTCAAGTATATGCCCCAACAGGAGAATCCAGTGAAGATAGTGTAGAAGAATTTTATAATGTCATAGAGTCTGCTTTAAAGAAATGTAAAAATTCAGAAATAAACATCATAATAGGGGACTTCAATGCAAAAGTAGGAAATCAATGTGATAGATACACAGTAGGAATCTATGGTTTAGGAGAGAGAAATGAAAGAGGATACAGACTGGTAGAGTGGGCAAAAGAGCAGGAGATTTTGTGAGAAATGGTGGAGTGGAGAACTTGGTGACGACTTGCTGGATCGGGGGGAACAGATCAAGGGGAAGACCGAGAAGTAAATACCTGAATGGCTTGGCCGCATGGCATGGTCAAGACGGGAACACTGGGCTGGTCCACGGCTTTGGTGAACGAGTGAAATGGTGAGTCATGACCGCCCACGCTTTCCGGCATGGCACATGATTGATTGATTTATCAAAACTTATAGCATCAACATAGGTGTTTCAAGGCTTCCTAGAAATTGGCCTTTAATTGCAATAGTGTAACAAAACTCTAGGACAGATCACGCCTCAGACACACTATACTAAAACTCCACGAAAGGTATAAATCACATTTGAAACATAGTATAAGAAAACTCCAAGAGAGGGACAAATCACTCAGCAAACATAGTATTATAAAGCTTCAAGAGAGGGACACATCACTCAGTAAACATGGTGTAATAAAACATAAAAAGAGGGACAAATCACTCAGCAAACATAGCATCTTGTAACTACAAAAGATAGCCAGATCACTCAGGAAACATAGTATAATAAAACTCCAGGAGAGGGACAAATTACTCAGCAACCACAATATAATTAAACTCTAACTGTGTGACAAATCATTCAATATAATACAACTCTAGGAAGTCACAGAGCATTTAGCAAACATGTAAAATAAACTATGGCGGTCTCTACAATGCGCAGAGATTATGAGGGTACTGATCAGAGAGTTGCTTTTTGCAGATGAGGCTGCAATTACGAGCCACTCTGAGAAAGAATTATAAAGCCTATAATCTTCATTTTCGATTGCTTGTTATGAATTTTCTACCAAGCCTATGTCCGTAGTACTCTTCTTTATGACAGTGAAGCCTGGTCAACTTACGCACACCAAGAGAAACGTTTAAACAGCTTGCATATACGGTTTCTGCGAAGAATACTTGGTATTAAGTGACAAGACAAAATAACAAATACTGAAGTGTTGGACAGATCGGGTTGTGTGGCGGTTTATTCCTTGCTCAGTCTTCGTAGACTTAGATGGATATGACATGTTAGGAGGATGGATGGCGGTAGAATACCAACGGACATGTTTTTGGTGAATTACAGATGGGTAAATGATCTCGGGGGCGGCCTCTACTACGATACAAAGATGTATGTAAACGAGACATAGTGATACATGCATTGATAGTGCACAGTGGTAACAAGTAGCCCCTGATCATGTTGCATGGAGGGCAAAGATCAGAAATGGTATACAGACAAAGGAGTAAATGATTGCAGATAGGTCACACACTGAGCGTGTGAAACGTCAGATGGTGCTTGATGGTGGAAATGACCATGTTTTCACATGCAACATTGTGGACAAACATTTACAGCACGAATAGATATGATTAGTCACATTCGCTACCGCCATGGGTTTTAGCTGTTATGCCTTTTTGAAACACAATGTTACAAACTATCGTCTCTCAAGACGGCAAGGAGCCAGTACAAAATAAAACTCCAAGAGAAAAAGAGATCATTCACAACAGATAGTATAAAGATCTAAAAGCAGAAGGGTCTACTTCGTTGCACCGGATCTCATCACATTTAGTGGGACGCGGAGGTGTTTCCATGGCACCAGGGCTGGGTTATATACTGGCCAAGACCTATTGACGCGTCCTCGCCGAGCGTCCTGGGCAACAGGTCCCTTCGGGGTCCTGGCTAAAGTCAGTAGGATCGCCGACTCCTCCGAAGTCGGAGAGTGTCTGCCTGTACGGCGAGGAACCACCAGTCTGCACACCAATAAGCCAGATATGGGACAACGGATACTCACGCAAATCTCAGGTCCTGTATGACGTCACACTGATGTTGGACAACAGGATGCCTTCATCCGACATACAGGACTTCGCGATGAAGCTCAAGCCAACGAACACAAGCAAGCAAGCATCACATTTAGCTTCGCCTCTTTCCGAAGAGTCATCTGCCCAAATCGCCGCTCAGAGCGCGGACAGGCAGGCAAGCGGGCCAGCCACTGTGCCACGACGAATTTGTAGAGAGCCTTGGAATATTGAATGATTTTTACAAAGGTTAAGACTACAACGATTGCGATACGATAAACATAGCTAGTAGATAGAAACTAACACCGGGGCCCATAACGGAAGCAAAGAATAGCAACACTGTAGCCTACAACGCATGTCGTAAGAGGCGACTAAGGAGGCTATGGTTCCGTCGCCCTGCTACTGAGTGAGTGCGTGGCGCGACACTGTGAGCTGTGAGTTTCGTGTGAAATGCTTTTGAATCTGCCCGAGGTGTTTTGGAACGTGACTGCATGTTCGGAGCGATGGAAGCTGGCTATGTCCCAGAGTTGACCGGTTTTTGCCTTATGCAGAAATGCGTGGCTTCTGGGCTTCTGGTTGACTGCCACTACCATCGAAGATGAACTGTATTTTCGTGGACTGTGTGGTGAACATCTAGGAAACATCCAGATGGGAAAATGACTGCCGATTCCATCAGAGATAAACTGGATGTTTCGTGGGGGACTATTGTGTTGACATTCTGGCGGCGGCATTATGCAGAGTGTATCTGTGCGGGCTGTGGTTTGTCGAGACTCCTGTCTTTTCCACTTTTCACATTGGGCAGTGGGGAGCGTTTTATGTGATATTCACTGGCACAGGAACGGAACATAATGGGGACGACCCGTTGCTGTGAAGTTGGAACCGCGACTAACTAACTAACTAACTAACACACAGGAATCTGATTCGTTGAGACACTCTCCATATATTGACTTAGGGGAGCTGCGTGGTCTCGAGATAAGGTGTCCACCTCGAGTGCTGGAGGTCCCGGGTTCAAGCCCCGGTGAGGACGGATTTTTTCACGCTGACTTCTAGTAATAAAATTTCCCCTGGTCTCTGGGTAGTGAGATCGGACCCCCGTGTGTATTGTTGCACACGTAAAAAATCCCTTAGCAGTTGGAAATCAAAACATGAGTAGCCTATAAGCGTTTCTCCAGACTCAGGTTTGAGTTAGGAGGAGAACAGAGCACTTATGGGTTACACCCGTGTGCTGTGATGTTGATCCATCGACTAAACTAAACTAAACTAAACTGATGACATCTTTCCAAGCAGAGAGTTCAGGGGTCATCTGGTCGAACCGCTGTGCGCGGCACATTGAAGCTCTAACAATACACTGTTAGTCATTACAGAGGGTGCCCCGGGGGTTATAGCAAACTGAAGGCATTATTTCAACTCAAAAGATATTTATTACTCAATGGTCTTCCCCACCCTACAACCGAATTTCTAAGAAGTAATGTTCCCATGGTACAATAAGGAGTGAGAGAGTTAAGTGCATGTCCCATTTG